>VZRO01001686.1:20737-45626 GCA_013397915.1 Daphoenositta chrysoptera
CAGGATGCCAGGGATGGGGGACATTGGCACAGCCCCGCAGGACGCCAGGGATGGGGGACATTGGCACAGCCCCGCAGGACGCCAGGGATGGGACATTGGCACAGCCCCGCAGGATGCCAGGGCTGGGGACACTGGCACACCCGGCAGGATGCCAGGGATGGGGACACTGGCACAGCCCGGCAGGATGCCAGGGATGGGGGGACATTGGCACAGCCCCGCAGGATGCCAGTGATGGGGACACTGGCACAGCCCCGCAGGATGCCAGGGCTGGCGCTCAGGTTCCAGTCAGGGGCAGCAGCACCGTTGTGCCGAAGGGATCGGTCCGGCTCCGCGCTGACGGCGGCTCCCAGGCTCCCCGAGCCCTTTTCGGTGATAAAAAGCGAACACACCCCAAACAAGTCCCCCGTGCAGGGCCCAGGGACTCTCCGCGCTCAGAACCTTCACTCCTCGCTCACAGCAACGCTGGCTCTGTTTTAGCGGGATGCTTTAAACCCCGCATCCACCAGGGATGGGAGGGAGCGGGAAGAAAGGCACGGTGTGATTTTTGAGGTTGCTCAAAACACTGAGGTAATTCAGCGGAAAGTCTGTTTCTGCTGTACTCTCTCTCTCCGTGCCAGGTTGTTGTTGCTGTATTAGAGAAAGGCAGCGCGTGTGGGAGGTGTGAATTAATGTTACCGCACTGGGAAGGAGGTGACGAGCGGAGATCTCACAATGATGCACATCAGGCTCCCTCCTCAACGGAGCTGCGAGCGAGGGCAGTGGAAAAAAAAGGACATAATTGGTCTTTTAAGAAAAAGCCCAAACCAAAGAGCTGCGAGACACCGGCGTCAGCGGATGCTATTTCAGAGCAGACACTCACCTCCTCTCTCCCGGGCAAGTGTTAACCTTTAAATGCAGCCTTTCCACTCCCTTCCCTTTCACTCACGTAGTTTTTTCCTCCCCCTGTTCCCCACTTGCCAAAATCGCTCGAGTTTCCCCATGGAGAGCGCGCGGCTGTCGTGTGCCGGGAGCGGCTCCATCCACAGCCCCGCACCCCATCCCTGCGCTGCCGCGGCTCCTCCAGCGGCAAAATCTCCCCGTGGCACCCAGGACTCGGAGGTCGGCCTCATTCCTCGTCATTCCTGGGCCGCTCCTCCCGGAGCTGGAGCTGCCCAGCGCTGGTGCCGAGGGGAGCGGGCCAGGAGCTGCTCTGATCTCTGGGGTGAGCAGGGACAGGAGCCCAGGAACGGCTGGAGCTGTGTCAGGCCTTGGGATGGAGCTCAGGGAAAGGTTCTTCCCCCCGAGGGTGCTGGCACTGCCCAGGCTCCCCAGGGAATGGGCCCGGCCCCGAGGCTGCCAGAGCTCCAGGAGCGTTTGGACACCGCTCCCAGGGGTGCCCAGGGTGGGGTTGTTGGGGTGTCTGGGCAGGGCCAGGCTGGATTGCTGATCCCTGTGGGATCCAACTCAGGATATCCTGGGATTCTGTGGGTTATTTTAACACTCTTGGCATCCCATCTTCCCCACTCCGCACTCCCCAGCGTTTCCAGTTCAGGCGCTGAGCACTGAACTGGTCTGGAGAACAAGGGCTCTGTGCCCCACCGGCTCTCACAGCTCCTCCCAGTCAGGCTCCAGCACCAGCTGGGGGTGGCTACTGGGAGCCCCTGCCCCAATTTTCCACCCCCTCAGAGCGTCCCTGCTCAGGGGAAATGAAAGTTCCTTCGCACATCCTGTGCCCAGCCCGCAGCAATTCAGGAAAAGTGGGATGAGGCTGAGCCTCCTCCCGCACCCAGCAGCTCCCCTCCGGCAGAGGGACAGCAGGAGCCTTGGGAAAGGGGAGAAAACCAGGAGGATCCCTGGGATACGGAAGGGAATTGTTTCCTTCCCGAGGGAGGACTGTGCAAAACCCCCGGGCAGGGAGGAATCTCTGTGCTGCTCCTCACCCTCCCACTCCCAGCTCCCTGTTTATTTGGCATAAGAGGATTTAGAGCTCAAATTGCCTTTTAATGCTGAAGTTGCAGCCTCTGCTTCAAAGGCATTAGGAACAAAAATAGGGGTTTTTTTCTGATGAAAGTGCCTGACTCACTGAGAGTTCTCAGCTGCTGCTTTGGGGCCAAGTGCCTCGGAAAATGAGGAGAGGAAGCTGCTGCGAGAGGCTCAGCTCGCAGCACTTGTCACCAAATGTCCCCAAAGACTCCCCTGTCCCACCCAATGGAGCAACCCCCATCTCTTTAGGATTTGGGCCGGAAAGATTGTTAGAAATTAAATAATTTCAATGTCACAATGTTTGATTTCATAGCCCCAGGGAGGGCAGAGCATCAATATTTGCCCCCTAAATCCAGCTCAGCTTCTGAATTTTGGCAGCAAAGGCTGAACAGCAACGCCCTGCCAGGGCCACCTGGGCTTGCATTGAGAGTCAGAAATGAAATAATCATAAATAATAAATTGTGCTAAATAAAAACAACCCCCAGAGTGTTTACAGGAGGCGAATCCCCATCTCCCAGGTGACATCCAGGCTGTGGGGATGTGGTCAGTGAGGTGCTGTGACAGGTCCCACCTCAGCCCCTCCCCAGGGCGGCCACACTCAACATCCTCAACATCCTCTGAGCTCCACCAGCATCCTCCAACCGCTCAGAAAATGACACCTTTGAACTGAAATCTCCCAAATTCTGCCCACTTTGGCAGGGAGAGCCCTGGTTCCCACAGCAAGGGGCTCAGGAGCTTCAGCCCTGTGGTTGTGCTTCTCCCACAATGAATCATCGAGTGACAAACATGTGGCCACCAGGACTCTGGGGCTCTTTTTCTGTTCCTGTGAAGTTGTGCAGAATTTCGGGGCTCAAACATAAGTCCCCCACTTCTCTTCCACACTGCAATTCTAAATTTCACAGTGGTGCTCACCAAAAAGGATTATTTTGCCTATTTCTTAAAGGCATGGCATAAATAATGCAACAGCGTTTCCATTCCCTCCTGGATTTTGTGTTTTGCTCTTCCTTTTCCTCCTCATTTTCAAGCTTTTTTTTTACCCACAACTCTCAAACACCGAGGAATTCAGGAAGGTCGTTTATGCCACGGGAAAATGCTGAAACAAGGAGGAAAATTGCCTGGGTTGTATGAAAACTTTCTAATTTTGTCTAATTCGTGGGACCAGGTTAGACTGGGGAAGAGTCCTGGTGCCCCTTAGCCGTGTCTCCCATGGATGCATTTCCATTTGCTCCAAGGAGACAGTGGGAATTAGGGAATTAATAAAACCATGCCAGCCACCTCCAAACATTTCCTAGAAAGGTTATTTCATCCTGAACAAAAAAAAAAAAAAAAAACAAAAAAAAAACAAAAAAAAACCAGGAAAACCCCCCGTTTTTTCCAAGTAAATTCCAATAAAGAGATTCCTCCCCTCCCCTTTCATTTTGGTCAAAGAAATAAAACCCAAAAGTGCAACTTAAAATCCAAACCTTTGGCATTCTGTGGGGTGGAGGGAGGGAAATGCTGACAAGAAGAAAAGCAGGATCAGATCATGCCTCCTTCACCTGCCAGGGAGGAAAAAGGAATTCCCTGAGCAGCTGTAATTGCTGAGGAGCAGGAAAACTGCCCGGGAAGGATTTTCCTGCCCTTCAGCTGGGGAGAAAAGAGAGCAGAGGCAGCACATCTGGAGCTGGGGGTGACCAGGAGGCCACATCTGGATGGCTGCACTGACATCCTGTGGCTGCATTCCGGAGGAAATCTGGGGGGATCAATAAAAGCCGTAATTTTTTTCCTCTGATCTCTTCCAGAAGAGGAACCTCCGGCAGCCGAAGCAGCGACTTTGTGTCACCAGGAAATACTCAGGGAGACCAAACAGAGGTGGCAGAGCAGAGGGAGGCTCAGGGAGAAACCCGGAGCTCAGATTCCTGAGCCTCCTCTGTGGGGTTTGGTGGCTGTGGGGAACACGGGGGTCTCTCCTGCTCAGAGACACAACGAACTCCTCACACCTCTTGCCACTGCTTCATCTGCAAGGAGAAATCTTCCCCCTGCCTGGGCAGCGCTTCCCTCTCTCCTGGGGCGCAGAGAATCCAGCTGGACCTCCAAAAACTGGGCTTTGTTGGGCCAGAGCTGCACTTGCACATGGAAAAGTTGGAAGGGACCTTAAAGATCATCCAGATCCAACCCACCCCGCCTTAGGGACAATCCAATATTGTCCCCCACACCTTTGTGACCCTTCCAGCTGTGCTCCAGATGTGTGGTGGGTGTTGATCTCTGCAGGCACCAGGGCTGAGCCAGCCCCGGAGCTCTGGGTCTGTGCAAAGGGAGGGATAAACCAGCAGGAAGAGCAGACAATTCCCAGGTTTAAACAAAATAAACCAAGAATTCCGGGGAAACTGGGGGGGTTTTACCCAGAAAAGTGACATTTGGGGTTCTTGGTTCATGTTTTAGTCCAAGCCATCAATAAGTGAGGGAGTTTGGGCAGAAAAAAAGAAGAAGTAAAGACCACACAACCCTGAGTGAGCTCTGGGGAGTTCAGCACAGCTCTGCCACAGCCTCCTGCAAAACACAGAGGGGGGAAAGTCGGGGAAAAGCCACTCCTGAGCAGGGTACTGGGGCTGTGTCCACCCCAGAGAGCCAGGGCTGCACCAGGCGTGAGGAGAAATTGGGATGGAGACACTTGGGCCACTCTTGTGCGAGGTTTGGGGACCAGGGCTGTGCTGGGAGCAGTTTTGAGCTGTTCCTCTGTCCCACCCAGCCCAAACACCTCCCAGCTGCAAAGGTTTTTAATACCTGAAAAGAGCAAAAATCAGAACCAGGCCAGCTCAGTTCACCCTGGAGCGCTGCTCTTTGAACGGTTTTGAGGTCAGGGAGTTGCCAAACCTCCCCTGCTCCCTCTGATGTTTTCACACTCGCCAGCTCTGAGTAAAGCTGTGAGAAATGAGAGCTCGTGGTCTTCAGGAGAACTGAGACCACAAACCTGGCCTGGGATGAACAACCCGGTGTGGTCACAGCTCTGCAGCTGCATTCCGACAGGTTCCGGGAGAAATCTCTCTTTGTTTCTCTTTGTTTTCTGCACAGGGACAGGAATTTGAAAGATGTGAGAAGAGAAAGATCGGGAGCTGGAAGCTCCATAATTCTGAGTGCCCTGCACCCAAAACATCCCAAATAATCCCTTCATCCCAACACCCTGCTGTGAATTACTGCAGGGATTTTGGGGGGAATAAGGAATTTAGGCAGCAACTCCCAGAGTTTTGCATCAAATTGCAAAATCTGCTTTGTCCTTTTGCAAGCCAAAGGATGGAGCTGCAGTTGAGGGGACACAGGAGGCTGAGGTCACGCCAGGGGATGGTCAGGGGGTGTCTCCAGACCATTTCCCCAGCTCTGTCCCAGCCTGACCCTGCTGTGGAAGGATGGATGGACCTCACAGACATTTTGAGGTTCATCATCCCGAAATCCCCATTGGATAAATCAGGCCAAGAATTCCATGGCCGTGCACATCTCCAGCCCTGGAGGTCCAACAGGCACTGAAACATTGTCCTGTGCAATTTCCCAGCAGTTCCTGAAGTGCTGATCCCCAGTTTCTGCCCCTTCCAACATCAGGGATGTGGGTGGGCACAAAAATTCCGGGTGTTCCATAAACAACCTCCAATACCCTTAAACCCCCCTCCAAACACCTTTAAAATTCCCTCCAAAACTCAGCTTTTCCAAACACTTCTCCAAGTTTGCCCAGACAGTGCCTGAACAGCCCCGGGGTGACTGAGCCAGGCAGGGAACTGGGAGCAGTTTGCAGAAATTGTGCAAAGCAGAGGATTTACAAACGGGGAGGGTGTGAAGGAGGCACCTGGATCTGAAGGTAAGGACGAGGCTCGGCAGGAGAGGGACAGGTCCAGCAGGCAAGGAGCAGCTCTGGTGCAGCTGATAAGGCCAGCAGGAGATAAGGAGCAGAAAAGCTGCCTGTGGTCAGCACCATCTCTGTGTAGGAAACAGCAAAGCCCAGCCTAAACCCCGGTCCAGAGGCCGTGACTCACGCCAGGGTCAGAGCATCACCACGAACTCAGAAATGTTGCCCAATTTCCTCCCCAGCCAGACCCTTCCCACTGCCAACCCCCCCAGACTGGGATTTGGGAAGATCCCCAAGCCTCTGCCCTGCAGGGACCCCAAACTGCTCCACCTGAGCTGCGGGTCAGGCCTGACCCTGCCGAGCTCCCCTGGGGTTTGATGGTGCAAACCCCAACCCAGGACACGATGATTGTTTTCTTTTCCATGAAAAGACCGACCCACTTCTCTAGAAATCCTTCAAGGAGTGAGGAAAGATTAAATGGAAAGAATCCTGTGGGGTGGGAACAGAGAAGTTCAGTTTGATCTGAGCCTGAGCTGCCCGTGCAGTGTCTGCTCTCCTGGGTGAGAGGGGCTGGGATGCAAGGCAGGGAGCAGCTCATTTTCAGATGATTAATGCTGCTCCTGCCGTATGGTTTGGAATTTTCCCTTCTAATTGTTTTATCATGCTAGAAGTACAACCAAAATGAAATTTAAAACTGATTTTTGAATCAGCATTGCCCTCGCAGGGGCAGCCAGGGGCTCCCCAGTGTGTGAGCAGGGCGCTCTGAAGGCAGCACCTCTTTCCAGAAGTCACTGCTGGCTTTTCCTGCCTCAGCAGTGATTCAGTTTGGGGCCTGAGCCTAAGCTAAAGGTCAGCATTAACTCACGCTCTGCAGGGAGGGCTCTGTACTCATCTCTCTGCCCAGCTCTGCAATGTGTGACACACACAGTGCCTGAAATGGGTGGGATTTGTTGGGGTTTTTGGAGTTCGCTGTGTCTGGTGACAGAGATTTCCCTTTTTGAGGCACGGGGATGGAGAAGCATTTGGAGGCTTCGGCTCCATCCAGGCTTGTCCCCAAAGCCAGGGGATGCTCAGCAAACCCCAGGGAGAGCAGCAGCAGCATCACCCACCCTCCCAGCTCCCCAGCCTCCCCCAGCTCAGTCTCCAGTTCCTCCTGCCAGATTCATCCTTCCTGAAATCCTCTCCTTGTTTTTTGGCCCCCTGTGCTACCTTGCTGCACGACAAAATCCATCCTGCAGCTTTTGCAAAGCCTCTGCCCACTTTCCCTGGGTGCCAGCTCGTTCTGAGGCGTGGAAAGCAGAGGACAGACAGCAGGGTTAGGAAAGCACTGAGCAATTTTCCCCTGCTCAGACTCTCCAGGGCTCCCTTGATGTATATTTAGGTGCCTGCAGCGTGTCCCTCTCAGGTACCTCCTCTGCCAGCTCAAAGGCAAAACCTTCCCATCCTGCTAGACAGATAAAAAATCCTGGAATAGTTTGCTAAAGAGGTACAAGCAGGAAATATTTCCCTTGTCTCCCCCTCTTAGGACACACAGAGGGTTTTTTATTCTGTAACGCTCAGCCCAGTAATTAACCAGCTTGAAAACGGCCTGAAATCAGGAACAAAGACTAATTAAAGAATTAACTAAGCCTGAGCAGAGGCAGGAACAGCCCGGCTCCCTTCCAGCCAAGCCTCTCAGTTGGTGTGACAACGGCTCTTTCCTGAAGGTGTCACGGAATGTGGAACTTGGGATAACGGATAGGGATGGATGGATGGATGTTCCCCATGCAGGAAATCTTCTAGGACAAAGCAGCGAAGGAGGAGTGAAGGTGTGGAAGGAGGGGAAGAACCATCTCCACCTGCATCTCCTCCAGGTGAGTGACCCTGGAAAGGAAAAGCTGGAGCAGGGGAAAGAGGGGGCCAGGTTTGGGATCAGGTCTGGGGCTGGGGCTGGCTCACTGCACACCCTGTCCCCATCTCCTGCTGCTTTTCCTGCTGCTGTCCCACCCTCCCGCTCCCTCCACAGGCACCCAGCAGCTCCCAGTGCCACCAGCCCCGACTCCAACCCGGGTTTGGCCCCTGGTTTGTGCACGGACACAGCAAACAGGAAATGTTACTCATTTCTTCAGCGTCGTCAACACCCCACAAAAATCTCCTTTGGGCACTGCAGGGTTAAATCTCGGGTTTGAATCACTCTGGGTCAGAGGCAGAAGGGTTGGGAGGGACAGCAGGGTTAGGGGTGCAGCAGGGTTAGGGAGTGCAGCAGGATTAGGGGGTGCAGCAGGATTAGGAAGGACAGCAAGATTAGGAGGGACAGCAGGATCAGGGAGTGCAGCAGGATTAGGAGGGCAGCAGGGTTAGGAGGGACAGCAGGATTAGGTGGGACAGCAAGATTAGGAGGGACAGCAGGATTAGGAGGGACAGCAGGGTTAGGAGGGACAGCAGGGTTAGGGGGTGCAGCAGGGTTAGGGGGTGCAGCAAGATTAGGAGGGACAGCAGGATTACGGGGTGCAGCAGGGTTATGGGGTGCAGCAGGATTAGGAAGAACAGCAGGTCCTGGGGGCAACCCGTGAACCTCAAACCCATCCTACAGGAGTTCCCTCCCACCCCTCGCTGCATCCCGAACTCTTTGCAGGCTCACGGAGCCCGCCCAGCCCTGCCCAGCGGGAATCCCACAGGGATTTGGAACAGCAGGAAGAGGAGGGAGGCGATTTCTCTCAGCAAAATCCTTTCTGTGCCACCTCCTCGCCGCGGCCTGTCCCTGCCGGTGGTGAGGGGAAGAGGGGACAGCGGGAACGGGACAGGAAATGGAACCGCGTGTGGTTTCTTTTCATCTGCAGAGCATCACTGCCTCGCGTTTCACACCTGAGCAGCGGCTGCAGCTCCGGTTTCCCCTGATGCCAGGGGTACAGGAGAACCCCGCCATGCCCTGGCAGCTGTGCCGGGAAGCTCTGCCCATTTCCCTGCTCTGATCCCCGCACGGAACAGCGGGGCAGGGCCAGCCAGGGCTGATGCTGGAGGGGTGTCCCTACAAGCAGTGGTGAGCCGGGACAGAGCCCCACGCCCCAGTGCTGGAGGGTCTGTGCTGGGAACTGGGGTCCTGCTGTGGGAAGAGAGGCACAGACGGCGGGAAAAAACATTTATGGACAGAGGGGTGGGGAAGGTGGGTGCCCACAGCTCTGCCACAGCTCCTGGATTGTTCCCGCTTGTTCTCACGGGACGGATTTATCAGGCTGGCTGTTCCTGAGGGGGAACAATGCAGGTCCAGCCCCAAGAGTCAAACCAAGGCACCTTTTGCAGCTTCTGCAAACAGAGTTTTATTGGGCACAGGTTGGTACCTCCCCAGTTCAGATCCCATGTACAGATCCCACTCAGGGCCCTCTTTTCCAAACCAGTTTGAGGGGTTGTTCCACCCTGTGTCAGGCACTGTGGGCTGTCCTTTTGCACGGCCCTGTTATTGCTGCAGTCCTTCATTGGCTGTGAAATGATTCCTAGAAAAACACTCCTGATAATTGTCCTTATTCTCCAGAGCAGGAAGTTTTCATGGATCATGGAATGGTTTGGGTTGGGAGGGACGTTAAAACTCATCCAGTCCCACCCATGGCAGGGACACCTCCCACTGTCCCAGGCTGCTCCAAGCCCCAATGTCCAGCCTGGCCTGGGACACTGCCAGGGATCCAGGGGCAGCCACAGCTGCTCTGGGCACCCTGTGCCAGGGCCTGCCCACCCTCCCAGGGAACAATTCCTTCCCAAAATCCCATCCAGCCCTGCCCTTTGGCAGTGGGAAGCCATTCCCCCTTGTCCATGTGAATAGTCTCTTTCTATGTTTCTTGTCGGCTCTTTCAGGTCCTGGAAGGCCACAATGAGGTCACAGCAGAATTTTTCTTCTCCAGGCTGAACAATCCCAGCTCTCCCAGTCTTTCCTCCCAGCAGAGCTGCTCCATCCCTCTGCTCATCCTGGTGCCTCCTCTGGACCCTCTCCAGCAGCTCCAGGTCCTTCCTGTGCTGGGCCCCAGGGCTGGGGTCTCACCTGAGGGGGCAGAGGGACACAAAGGAACAGGAGAATCCCTTGAGCCAGAGAATGATGAGTTGGAGACTCCCAGCGATGTTGAGCTCCACCGTCAGCCCTGGTTCCCAGCAGGGCTGGGCAGGCCCTGCAGCTCTTCTGTCATGTGGGACACGGGACGTGGATTGAAAATGTGTGGTTGGGGCAGAGGAGAACAGCTTGAAGTTGCTTTTTCACTTTGAGATCTTCCATCAGACTGGGGCCGATGGAATCATCACATTGGGCTGGTTTTGTCCAACATGTCAAAAAATGGGGCTGACAGACCCGGAAACATCAGAACTGCAGGATCATCCTTTCCTTGGGAAAAGAGACAAAGCAGCGAAGATCTGAGGAGAAGAAGTTACAGCTATACCTGGAATACATCCCTGAGAATTCTGTTTGGCTTGAAAACTGAACAGCAGCTCCAAGGAGGCTCCAGAGCCCTGCAGGAGGCTGCTCTCCCTGAGGCTTTCCCAAAGGAAAAGCAGGCAGAAGGCAGGATGGACAGGAACCGTGTCCCAGCAGATGCACGAATACAAACACCATGTGCAGCTTGTGCCTGTTTGATAAAGAATTCCCAAATACACAAAGATTGGGTCTGAAAATGCCTTTTTTAAAAGAAAGAAGCAAAACTAATTTTTTTTTTGCATTTCAAGAATAATAAAAAAAAAGATTTAGTCTTCCATGATAACAGCTGCAAAGATAAATGAAATTATCTTCTGGACCACAGCGTGTCTGGGCACAGAGGAAGAGTTCGTTCTCTCTGGAGATAATTTATGGTAAACTGGAATAAACTGGAGGAGGTCCTGCTCTCATTTCATGCCAGTGTAAATCCACGCTCCCAGAGTCACAACCCCTTTTTATTTTCTCCAGACAGCTGAGGGCTCTGAAGCTGGTTCCATCAACAGTTTCCTGTGTCAGGGAATTCCGGCTTCAGGCACGTTGGTGAGGATGAAGGCAGTGATGAAGCAAAGGCCACTACAGCGGTTGATACCCCTGGCAGCTGCAGTGGTGTCACATTGTGTGGGAACCATCCCCACTGTCTTGGCCTCTTCCTGCCCCTTCACACCTCCAGTTTGACCTTGCTGTGGTGGGAGAGCCACCAGTGAGACTGGGAGACCGCAGGGTCCTGGCCGGCTGCAGTTGTGCTGTAGTGATGCAGCCCCAGAAACCCCCTCAGCATTTACACGGAGCAGGGAAAATTACATCCATGTTTGAAGAAAAAGACATTTCCCTCCCACCTCATCCTTCCACACCCTTCGTGTCCTTGGGATGTCTCACTCTGGCCCCACAGCAGCCGTTCCTGTGCTGCCTCAGTGGGAGTCCAGCCCGGTCTCCTCCAGACCGCCCAGGGCTTTGCTCTTAATCCGGAGCTTGTGCGGGAGGGCAGCAAAGCTCCGGCCCTTCAGCTGCTCTTCTGAGGGGCAGGGCAGGCTGCAGGGGGGCACAGGAGAAGTTTTGGGCACTTGCTGCTCGTCATCTTCGTCCGACACCACGGTGCTGCTCTCCTTGCTGGCCTCGGCAGCGCCGGCAGACGGGCACAAGAAGCAGGCGCTGCCCAGCCAAGGCCAGGGGAAGGGGTGTTTGTCTGGGCAGGGGTAGCTGAGGAACGGAGAGCAAACCATGGGGCTGAAGGACGCATCAAACCTTTTGGGGCTGAAGGACCCATCAAACCTTTTGGGGCTGAAAGATGCCTCAAACCTTTTGGGCTGCTGGATGCCAGGCGTGTCCATGGGAATGGGTTTGGAGTCGCAGCCAAGGACGTTTGTGGAAGGGTTGAAGGCTTTGCAAGGAAACTCAGCCGGTTCCAGCACCTTGGGCACGAAGCTCTTCTGGGCTGGGCAGCAGGAGTCACCAGCAAAGGGCTCCACGCCCAGCAGGGGTGAGGCTGCCCGGTGCCCGCTGAGGTAGAGCCCGAGGGGGCGGCCCTGGTAGGGGCCGGGCTCGGGGCCGAGGAGCCCGAAGCGCAGCTTGAGGGACAGCAGCTCGGTCCTGAGCACAGCGTTCTCGCGGCTCAGCGCTGCCAGCTGGCTCTCCATGGCCACGTCGTTGAGGCGCCGCTTCTCCCGCGAGCGCTTGGCGGCCTCGTTGTTCTTGCGCCTCTTCTCCCAGTACATGGTGTCCTTCTTCTCGTCCGGCATGAACTCCCGCTTCCGCCGGGAGTGCCCGCCCGCCTTCCCCAGGAGCAGCTGGGCCCGGCCCTGCTGCAGCACCAGCTCGCTCCGAGGGGCCAGGAAGTTCTCCATGCCGGGGAGAGGGCAGCTGGGGTTCTGTTGGAATGAGAAGGCTCGTTAGTTACCACTAATGGTGCTGGTAATTAGTGCTACTGGGTAAGTTAATAGTGGAATGGGGTTGTTTTCTCTCTGTTACACACATGTGGAAAATGAGGACAGCTTCTCCCGCTTATTCCTGTCGCTTTGGAGCCACCTTTTCAAAATATGCAGATTCTGTAACGTTTTCAAAATATTCAGGTCCTGATGTGTCAGCACATCAATCAATCAGTCAATCAATCATTCACTCACATCTCACCAACATCTGCAAAGTCCACCTCAGGATATCCAAAAACCATGCGTGGCTGAGCAGAATTGCACCCCACACATTTCGCCGACTCGGTGAACAGTCACAGTTTATCTCAGTAACTTCAATCAAGATGATAAAAACTGGTAGTGATCTCCCACTTATCTCAAGCTGCCTTACAAAGGAAATAAGAGTCATTAGCCCTGTTTGGGAGATAAGGAAGGCACAGGGAGAAGAACTGATTTACCTCAGTCACGGACTTTGGTTAGGAACTGAAGCAGAGTTACAAAACAGCTTTGCTGTCATGGAACGATTTGGGTTGGAAGGGACCTCAAAGCTCATCCCCTTCCACCCCTGCCATGGGCAGGGACACCTTCCACTATCCCAGGGTGCTCCAAGCCCTGGCTTTGGACACTTGCAGGGATGGGGCAGCCACAGCTGCTCTGGACAACCTGTGCCAGGGCCTCTCCACCCTCACAGGGACGAATTTCTTCCCGATATCCCAATGAACTGACTACTCTGTGTCAGTTTGAAGCCATTGTCCCTTGTCCTGTCACTACAGGACGTTGTGAATATTCTCCCTGAGGTGTTGTGATAGTTCTCACTCAGAAATTCTTCCCTGTTCAGGACCACATCCCTTCCAACAGGAAGCTGTGCCAGAGGGACCAGCCAGCACCGAGCCTGGTAAGCCACCAGCTCTCCAGGATTACCCTAAAATGGTACAGAAAAGCATAATTGTTTCACTTGAACGAGCAACTGAGGCACTGGGGTTTTGGTACTGGCCACGTTTCAATCCCCAGGGCCCTTGGTAAGGTCCTTCACTCCATCTCCTGACTCTGGTGTGACCCACGAGCACCAACACACAAACAGGGACCAAGATGCCCCCTCGGTCTGTGCTGGTTCCAGGACACTTTACCAGCACTGAGATGTGCTCATGGTTCCCCTCGGAGCTGGAATAAGCCCAGCAGCTGTTTCTACAAGTGACAAGGGCTTTTCTGAGTCATGGGGACAACAGCCCCGAGGTTCCTGGCAGGGCTGCTCACACTGCTGAGGGGAACAGAACAGGTGATGCTTTCAGCTGAAAACTCCCCCACCTCTTACCCCCAAGAATAACATAATTCAGGCTCAACACTGCCCAGAGTCAGAGGCAATAAACCCACCATGACACACAAAAGCCGAGCATTGTTCAGTTTTTAGCCAGAAATTTTAAAAAACTGTTTAGGAATGAAATGAAACTGAGATGTTGAGGTGAAGTGAGAGATCAAACTCCTGCAGAGAGCTGGGGTTGCACAAGTTTGTGAAAATGTGGCACGTGAGCTGTCTGAAAATCCACACAGCAAATAATGCACGTGAGTAATTCCAGCCTTCCTGCTGAATTTATTGTGTGAGCAACATGAGTCACTCTTTTCTCTGTGGCTGAGAAGCATCCTCAAGCAAAAGGCAAAGATGTAATTCCAAATCATTCCAGAACTCACTCTGGGCAGGGGCCAGCTGAGCACAGATCTCAGTGAAGGACATACAGAAACAGAAATAATCAAGGACCATGTTTGGGCTTTCCTCTCTTCTTCATCCCACATCAACACGACTCAAAAGAGCTCATTCTGTGGGCAATAAACAAATCCTAAACACTGTCCAACTGTAATTTGTGACTGGAGGTTTGAAAAATTTCCAGGGTTCTTCACTTTCTGAGCTTCACATGAAAGACCACGTTTGAATGGTCTGGTTTTCCAAGAGTCACCTGCTATTCCTCCAGGACACAACTCGTAAATCATAGAGAGGACAAAATTTTGGAAGCAAAATATCATAAAATCCCAGTTCCCTTGGGTTGAAGGGGACCTTGAAGCTCATCCAGTGCCCCCCCTGCCAGGGCAGGGACACCTCCCACTGTCCCAGGCTGCTCCAAGCCCCAATGTCCAGCCTGGCCTTGGGCACTGCCAGGGATCCAGGGGCAGCCACAGCTGCTCTGGGCACCCTGTGCCAGGGCCTCCCCACCCTCCCAGGGAACAATTCCTTCCATCTAAACCTACTCAGTGTCCATTTGAAGGTATTTCAGAAAATCAGATCCCTTTTTAAGGTATCCCAAGCACCCAATAAATGAGGTAGGAAAGATCTCTGGAGGATTTTGAGGGTCAAACAATGTGAGGATGGATTAAACGAGCTCCATCACACACACACACTCACAGAGTTACACAAATATTGTACAGTAGAAAGATGAACACTGAGCCTAAAATTCTGTGCAAGGCCTTTGATTCAGTGTTCTATTGCTTGTAGATGAAATATTTATTTATGCAGATTTAGAACCCTTCAGTACTGGCAGGTTGTCATCACTAGTGACCTCTGTACAACTCAGCCCTGCAAACCAGTGCAATCCACATCTATTCCCTCTCCCAGTTTGCCCAGTGTCACCAGAGTTTGGTTCTGGTTTAAACAGGGCATGTCCCACCAAATCAGTGGGATTTTGTGATTAAATACACTTGGAGTGAATTTATTTTAATTTATTCCTAAGCCCTCAAGATCTCTAAGAGTACACAAAGGTTCTGCGGGTAACTACAAACCAAAACAAAGACTGTCCTTTAGCATGAATAAGCTCAGGGTAATTCCTTCAGCTTTCGATCAAAATTACTGCTGACCTGAAAGCATCAAAAGGAGAATTTTAGCGAGTGGACTTGTGGTTTCTCACAGTGTCAAGAGGCAGAAATGCATTTTTTTCAGGGCTTAATCACTTAGCAGGAATGTTTCAGGTTTGGGGGTGACGTGAGTTGTTTGTTGAATGAGTCAAATATCAACAGGTGGCTTTTTCACTGAGCAAACTCCTCACCCACAGTGGGCAGAGCAGGTTGTTCTCTCCCCGTTGTTCCCTTGCTCCTGGTGCCCATCACAAGGAGATCCTGTGGGAACTTTCAGGATTATTGTTCCAAATATTCCCTGTTCAATCAGGCTGGGAAGCACAGGGGGGATGAAAACAGACCCAAACCAGGCATTTGTGAGACAGAACCTGAGCAACGAACCTTCCTGCAAACTCCTTTTGTTGAACCTTTCCCACGTTGATCCAACCCCTCACACTCCAAGTGATGGCGCCAAGGTGGGAATTTCCTTCAGAACTCAACACTTGAAGCACATGGAAGTGAAATAGTGAGAAGTGAGGGTCGAACAGAGGCAGGAATCAAACATTTCCACGTCCTTGGAGGTGGGGAAGGCCTGGAAGGAGGCCGGGTGCGAGGTGGGAGGGAGGAAAAGCTCTTATCGGAGGCAGGATCTGACCTTTTAAGGTCAAGGAATGAAGCCCGAGCTGGGCCAGTGTGTGAAAGCATCAAGGTTTAGGCCACAGAGTCTCAGCTCTACCTGTTATTTTTATCTGCAGCCCACAAAGTCACACCTGTACCCACACGAGTGTCTTGGGGCTCTTCGCCAGCGCGGCCTCCAGCAGCGGAGAGCACAAAGTGACACCGAGCCCGTCCCCACAGGGCCCGGTGGAAACATTAATATTAGCAGTGACATTAGAGCGCTTTGGTCAGGTGAATTATGCAACCAAGAGTTTCTAAGGTGCTTTGGTGTCTGTTGTTTCTGCAGCTGGAAGGGTAAAGGACATTTATTTACCAGCGCCTTGCCTGAGTATAGGCCGAGCTCTGTGTTGTCTGCACCCCAAAGAGAAAGCACCTAAACATTTGTAAAATGATGCTGTCTCTTTGGTTTTCACCTCTTTTTTTTGCAGTAAATCTGCTGCTTCTGTTCAGACAGAGCATATCTCAGAAGCTCAGCTTCTCTAGAGAGCAGCCTTTGAGCTTCACCTCTGGGCAGACCAAATGCAAGGCACGATTTTTATATAAAGATCGTTAAATACATGAAGATAAGCAGTAAAACCCATCCTTATCACTTCTACAATGCCTCTGATAAGCTGGGAAGGGCTAAACGTGCAGTGCCCCGGTTTAATGTGCATCTCTGTGAGGGTGAAGATGTGCAGTACTCGGGGCTTTGCACTTGCAAAAGATTTTTGGTAAAAACTTATCCTCCCACTAAAAGAAGGCCCTGGTAGGGCTCAGAGATTCGGTTCAGCCCTATCTCCCCTCCTTTCCCTTATCTCCCCCCTGAGCCACAGATCAGAGGGGGCTCTGATGAGTTGGACTTTCCAGCAGGGTGTGCGAAACCCTCCAGGAAAAACTCGATATCGCAGCGGAACTGATTCAGTGCTGAGCCCTGAGCTGATACACAATCAAACCACCCCGAAATCAGCTGCTGAATCTCCCTTTGTTCCGAGCCCAAGGCAAGTCCTCAACCCTCAGATTATTCTTTTTCTTCAAGGATGCAGTAGAATTAAAATAAATCGGGCAAAGGGCAATCAGAACGGTTTCTCCAAAGAGAAATTTTAACTCATTATTTCTCAGGAGTAAGGGAAATGAACTGGGGTTATCAGGGAGTGGATTTCAAAGAAACAAGGGGAATGTGCTTCATACAGCACAACTAAAATTTGGAGTTCTTTGCCTCAGGATAATGTAGTCATTAAAAAAGGGACAAAGATCAGGCCTTGTTCAGCAGCAAGTGGTTATTGATGCCCAACTGAACCACAGTCATGGTCGTAGCGTGGGATTAGAAAGGATGACGTGGATTAAATACAAAATTCAATCCCTGTAATATCATATCTGTATTTTAATATTCTCAGTTTCCTCCATTTTTAATGTGTGACTCTAAATTTTTCTACCTCTCTCTATGGCTTCCCCAAGTTGCAAAATTCGTCTTAAATCTTCACACCTGTTTATACTGATATAAAAAATATATATCTACAACAATCAATAAAAACTTGGTGTTTGAAGTCTCATTTAAAAGCACAGCTGAGAGAAGCATTCATCACTAAAATGTCAAAAATGAAAATCCAAGCATAAATCTACATATATTTTAATTAAATAGGACAATCAATGTAATATAAAAGGGCACAGAGTGACCTGTCAGAACTTCCCCATGTTGGAGATTTCTGTTCTTAGCTCTGAAGTGAAAATGGTTGATTTTAAACAAGCAAAGGAAAGAAAACTTCCAATTATTTTCCATAGAACACCCAATTCCATTATGAAATTCACTGCCCCACAGACAATCTCTGGATCAAACTCTCATTCCCAGTTTCCTGGTCACACTCGATTCATCACCTGGTTATATAACAGCTAATCCATGGGAATATCACTGGGATTTACCTTTGTTAAACTGGGACCAGAATTTGGAATTTGGAGTTGAAATCACACAGAGTTTCAGCCAAGCTGCCCTTGCTTCACACCAATATAAAGGAGCTGGAGTGTTGCCTATTTTTTATCTTTTAAATTATCTCATCCTAAACTAAATCAGAACTCAGCTCTTAATCTCAAGGCACTCCAGCACATCAAGCCCACAGGAGTTATTGAGAATTTGCTCCGATAAAATGAGATAACTCCGATATTTTCACTGATACAAGAACTTACACTGATCAAATGAGGCCCAGGTGCTGATTTACATCAGAAACCTCTGAAAACTTCTCCCAGGGACACTGTGCTGTACAAACACCACAAGCAGCAAACAAGTTTTGATCCCCGCTGCTGCTTCACCTGCGTAATAAGAAAAAAAATTAACCCTGTGGTTTGGTGGTGTCTTGGGGCGCTCTCTAAACCTCCCAGCCTGTTTGAGATAAAAGGGCTTCACTCTAATTACTCATATTCCTGAGTATTTGACATTCACACTGCACCGTGGTTAAGAGGAGCTGTTGAGGAACAGCTATTACTCACTTCTTGTGTCTCAGTGGGAAATAACGTGGTCTGGTGATGAAAGGAGGCACAAAAGGAGCAAACAGCAGAACCCGATGACCTGTGGCAGCCACTGCTGGAGGAACGAAAGCTTTAAACCCTAACTCAAACCAAAACTGACTCAGAAACAACCCCACTGTGCCAAAGCCCCAAATTTGCTATTTGTCTGTTTTGAAAACACTGAATTATTGTCGGGTCCAAGCGTTAAATATTGCTGCAGGTCTGGCAGTGGATTGCAAGGCTTTTAATTTACAAAATTAGGCATTTTCACCTTCAGCTTTTCTAAAATCTGGTCTCCACTGAAGCTTTGCACTCATTTCTTTGAAATTCAGGTTCCAGGAGCCCAGAAGGATTCTCTGGAGCGGATTACAATTACTATTAATTACTATTAAAACCATGATCTCCCCAAAATCACCTTTTCTTCTCCAGATTCCAGGTCAGAAGGACACAATGAACTTCCTAGTGTGCTAAAATTCTGGGCTCTGAGCTATTAAATCACTGTCTCCTCAGCCTAATCACAACAGGTGGTTTGTTGGAAGCTCGGTAGAATTAATTTTGTCTTTTTGGTCTTGAGGTAGGAGAGTTCAAAGCCTGGGAACCCACCCCGAGTTACCAAAGCAGCTGCTCCCTTGATTCCCCAGGCCCTGTGGTCCAAGCCCACAGCCCTGAGGCCGCTCTGCTCGGGGTAAGAAGCCTCAAAAGCAGCTCAGGTATTGCTCAGGTTGGAACAACCTGACCTCTAAATTTGACTGTGGGTCTGTGACAGACCATAAGGCTGGAAATGTGCTGTAAAACCCTGAAAAACCCCCAAGGTGCTGCTGGACCTTTACAAGTGGCTGAGTTTTGCATTTCTTGGTCTGCAAATGCCTCAGTGAGAGCTGCTGAACAATCACAGAATCAGAAAATAATGAAGTTTTCACAGTGTTTGCTCCATTTCAGTTGCTTCTGCACCCAAGAAATCTGACCTGTACCACCATGGCCCAATGCAAGGTATTCATAAATTTGGGAGTTTTTTTTCTTCTGGGAAAGGACTTTCAAGAAAACCTTTTTCTTCCCGTTTTATTTCAAGAAATCCTTTTCCTTCCCATTTTATTTCATAGTTTGGGTGGAAAATATTGACTCTGGGACAGTTTAGTTGAATTCTGAAATAGCGGAATCAGAGATTCGAGTATTTCAGCCAAAAACTGGAATCAGCTCTGGAGTCTTCAGGATTAGGAAGGACCTGGAGCTGCTGGAGCGAGTCCAGAGGAGGCACCAGGATGATCAGAGGGATGGAGCAGCTCTGCTGGGAGGGAAGACTGGGAAAGCTGGGATTGTTCAGCCTGGAGAAGAGAAGGTAAACTAATTGTGGCCTTCCAGGACCTGAAGGAGCTCCAAGAAAGATGGAGAGAGACAATTTCCAAGGGCCCGGAGGGACAGGACACAGGGAATGGCTTCCCACTGCCAGAGGGCAGGGCTGGATGGGATATTGGGAAGGAATTGTTCCCTGGGAGGGTGGGCAGGCCCTGGCACAGGGTGCCCAGAGCAGCTGTGGCTGCCCCTGGATCCCTGGCAGTGCCCAAGGCCAGGCTGGACATTGGGGCTTGGAGCAGCCTGGGACAGTGGAAGGTGTCCCTGCCATGGCAGGGGTGGCACTGGATGGGCTTTAGGGTCCCTTCCAACCCAAACCATCCCATCATTCTGTGATTCTGTAAAAATTTAAAACAATTCAGATCTCATTATTTTCATATAATTTCTGCTTATTTTTTTAAAACAACCAAACCTCTCCATGGAAAGCCAATTAAGTCAGAAAAACAACCTGGACACTCCAGAGCATTTTACAAACATCTTTAGTTGTTCTTTCAGTTTCAGCACCCTGCTCCAGGAACACAGAACATGAATAACTGAATTATTCTTCTTCCCCTGGCCATTTCTTCAAGACATCTGAGCTCTTTCATTCAGATCAAAGAATGCTGAGAGAGGCTGGAATTCCCCTGAGCTGATTAATGCCAACAAACCCAACCTGGCCAAGAGCTCCTGATGCTGCCCCTCACCGAGATCACGCTCGAGCACAGCCACAGGGCCCTGACTGCAGGAGCAGCCCCTCCATATCAGACCCGTGTCATTTAAAGTATCACCTATAATCTCATTGAGAATGCCATTGATAAGAAAGGAAAGAACACACAAAGCATTTGTGCCCCTCACAGCACAGAGGGCAGGGATGAACCTGGCAGCTCCCGGGATATCTCCAGCAGCCGCTCTGGGGCTGCTGATGGGGACCTGCGGGGTGTGGCTGCATTTACCTTGGTGGCACTGCAGGAACGCTTTTCCAGCCACTGGATCTTCACTCTGACGATGGGAGGAGAAGAGAAGGAGCCCGGGAGCCGAAGGAGGTCCTTGGAGGAGCAGTTGGATGCCCGCGAGCAACGTGCGAGTGCAGCCCGGCTTCCGCCCTCCTCCCCTCTCTGCCTACCCAGAGGGATGGAAAATTCCATCTGCTTCATACTGAATGTGACCAAAACTGCTGTCACAATAGGGTTTTTTGAAAAAGTGAAGATCAATGGGCAGAGATAAAGCTCATCATTATCTGAAGGTTACCCCACAGGTTACGGTGATGCCTTGGCAGGAGGAAGAAGTGAGAGGCGGCCACGAGCCCAAGGTAAGTCCCTTCCTCCCCACAGAACATCACTGCAGGCTCTGAAGTCCAGGAGGCCTGAACTGAAACCTAAAATTAAGCAGAGCCTAAGAGCTTTTTCTGAGACAAGGCCAGAAATGCTGGCTCAAGCAAGAACTGACATTGGCCTTAGCAAGCCAGGGGTTTCTGCCTCGGAATTCCCAAGAACTCCAATTCAGAAATCAAGAAGCAGCAGGAAATAACTCACCACATTTCTAATCTTTTGGAGGTGAAACCATCCCTGGTCAGCAGGTCTTGAAGGTACATGAAATGACTATTTCAAAAACAGAGTGGAACTCGGTCGTTTTGGTCATTTTTTTATCACTTGCAAATGATAAAATCCCCCTGCTCTGCAGGAGCTGAAAAGGTGCCACTGTCACCAAGGCCATGACAACACTTGCAGAGGAAAAGCAGAACAAATCCTTATAAAAACAAAGACCTCCCCTCATTTTCCAAATCCATCCTCCAGCAAACATCAGTCAGGAAAGAGCCTTCTCCTGTATTTGATATTCCCTATTCCTTCCTTCATCTTTCCACGAATCTGTTTCACAACGCCCAACCCAAAATATTTTGTGGGGCCCATGAAACTTCCAGGATCCCCATCCTCCTGCTCCTTGTGTGGTTCCTCACAGCAGTAGCTGCAAATCATTCCTGATTTACCAGCCTGAACCAGGCCGTGTCCTTACCCCTGAGCCCCAGACACACACAGGCAGTGGATCACACGGGATTTTGCAAACCCAGCCAGATTCCAGCCCCAAGAAACTCTTTAGCTTGAAGCAGACAAATCGAAACCAAGTCCAGCTCTCCCTCTCTTTCTCCCAGTCTTTTCCTGTGCCTAAGCCAGCACAAGCACTTCCACAACTCAGGGCTAGAGGGTCCCATGGACAACAGTTCTGCAGGACCTAAATAAAACTTCCTCCATTGCTTCCCCTCCTGTTCCAGACCTTTCCCACTGAGATGTGCAGAATATTCAGAATATTCAGCAGATTGGATCCCTGGAAATGTCCAAGGCCAGGCTGGACACTGGGGCTTGGAGCAGCCTGGGACAGTGGAAGCTGTCCCTGCCATGGCAGGGGTGGCACTAGATGGGCTTTAAGGTCTCTCCCAACCCAAACCAGTCTGAGATCCTGTGATTTTATGGTAACTTTCCAGCAGGAACACTCCCATCTTTCAGTTCTTTTGCAGAAATCTTGTCATAGGACCTGAAGTCCTCTAAAAACTTTCCTTTTTGTTTTGAAAGGAAGCAAATCCTCACCACCAGCCTGGCCTGGAGGCTGCCAGGCCTCCTCCACCCATGCACGTGCCAAAGGCACTCCTGGCCCAGCCTGATCACATCTCTCAGTCATTAATTGCTAATATCAAGATTTTCTCTCAGAGGTTTCCCTTTCACTCTGCCATCACAGGAAATAAATGAAACTTCTGAAGATTTTTCAGGCACAGTCACTGCTGCTGAGTTTCCGTAACAAAAACGGCAACCCACGAAAGCTGAAAGTGCTCATTTCAACCCCAAATCTTGGTTCCTCGGTGCCCAAAGCAGCAGGGCCCTTATCAGGGCTTTATCAGTCTCAAAATGCTGGGTAAATAAAGTCAAGGCTCTAAATTAAGAGTTGGGTTTTGTCTGAAACTGCACTCGAGCCAAATCTGGAGTGTCTCCACTGCTCAACTCCTTCCAGGTTTGTGCCCAAACAGCAGAAATCAGCAGCTAGACCAGGACAGAAAACAGTAAAAACCAATGAACTCTCTCTTTCATCCCCTGCTTATTCCAATCTTTGCAATATTACAAATATTGCAATATTAAGAATCACAGTAAACGCTCACAAGGCGGAAGCAGGAGTTGTTTCTTGACTCCACAAGAAAATAAAGGTACTTCTCAAGACACAAAGGCAAATTGTGCTCTTAACTCCACCTTACCTGACTTTCTGCTGTTAATTACACCTCACCTGATTTTCTGTTATTAATTACACCTTAGCTGACTAATTTGAATTACCTGAATTATTGCACAGCTTTGGAAAAGGAGGGAGCTGTGGCCTGGCACCAATTTCAGCAGACCCAGGGCAGGTTATTCACCAAAAGGGTTCCACCCACCCCATCGTTTAGGTCTGAGGGACCCCCAGGAGATGGGATGAGTCCCCAACTCCCCAAAATCCGGATTTAAGGTGACACTTCACCCCCAGTTGCTGAGGCCACACTGATGTGGTAGCACAGTAAAACCCCCCTCAAACCAATCCTGCCCAGTGAAAATACCCCTGTGGCCAGGGCAAGCTGGAAGATCAATTATTAATTAATTAATTAGAGTGAAAACAGAACCAGTTTGTGAACAGCCAAAACTGGGCTGTGTTCTAGAGGTTTCCACCTCAGGAAAAATCAGGGCAGGGACACCAAGGGCAAGGCCGGGCCTGGTGTCGTTGCTTCCAAGATGTTTTACGGCTGCTCAGGAAAAAATCCTGGAGTTTAATAAGATTTTCCCAATATCTGGTGTTTTTCTAGAAGCCTCTGTGAGCTAAAGGTGCCTCGTTATGCAGAAGTCTCAGCTTTGAATTAAAGAAAAATGTGGGGCCTCAAAAACCAGAAAACAACACCAAAAACCCGACCCCGCAAACAAAACAAAACCAAAAGTTCTTCACATTTGATTTCCTAACCCAGTATCGCTTGAATTTAACTTTTAAGGACACACTGTAAAGAAATGCAAGTTGGAATTTGAATATTTTCTGGAAATAGTTCATGGTTTAGAGTCTTTGTAAGAGAACTGAACTTCTGAGGCACCTTAAGGGTGCCTGAATTTTAAAAGTGATGTTTTTAAAGTGAAACCTGGTGCATTTGGCAATCAGAAATGTCAGAAATTGGAGGAATTAATATTTTCTGCCTCATATCTGCAGGTTCTTCCACTTGTGCTGGCATGGAAGTCACCCTACAATTAATTATTGCAATAATTATTATGAGCGGGGTTCTAATATGGGATAATTGGCAAGTAGGACACTTAGGAACTGTATTTCCCTTCTCCCAACAAATCCTTGGCTGCCCCCAAGAAATCCAGCCAGTCAGAAGCCACAGCACAACAAAATTGAAATTTAGAATGGCCAAAAATTATTAAATCTTAAATATTTAAAAAAATTTTATTCTCTCTGCTACAACCAAGGACTTTTGCCACCTGTGGAACTGGAAGTTCCAACTTTTGGGTGGGCACCCATTAAAGACTTCTTTAGTCTGGGAAGAACCAAGAAATGTCATTTTCGCAGGTTTTTAATTAACAGAATAATTATTTATTCTCAAACTCCCTTGAAATCCAAAGCAACGCCAGCTGCTAAAATAAGCAGAGTGGAAAGAACAGGCAGCAAAAACGTCCAACTTTGACAATGAGGAAAATAAAGTGGAATAATACAACAAAATCTACAAATATCAGCACTTCCATCTGAGGATGGGAAAAGGAATTTGGGAGGAAGATACTGGACATGGCAGAACAGTGAATATTTGGGCATGCAGGTGTCAGTGGGAAGGGAGGGGGCTGGGTGCCAGTTTGGAGACAGAAATTCGGGGACAGGTGGGGGAAAGCAGAGAGTGCAAAGAGATAATAAAGATAAGGGGGAGAGAGAGAAAAGGAGGACGGGAAAAAGTAAAAAGAAAAAGGGAAAGAGGAAAAGAAGAAGGAAAGAAGGAAAGAAAGAAAGAAAAGTTTAAAAATGGGGTAAAATATGCAAAGGAAAAAGTGTGTGTGTGGGGGGAGAAATATGAAAAGATTTTAAAAGAAAGAAGAAAAAAGTATGAAAAAAAAGAAAAAATATTTTGAAAAATAAATATAAAAAATCAGTAATTTTCCTGCCACGAGCCCGCCCCATCCCAGGAGAGCCCCGGGGCTCTGGGGACCAGCCCAGCAATGGTTTCCTCCTTTGCCTCCTTTTCCTCCCAACACCTGGGAAAGCCCCAATTCCATGGATTCCCCAGCACCTCCTGGCCAGGACTTACCTTGAGGCCGGCACCCAAGCCCTGGAATCATCCGGCTCCTCGGGAGCCACCGGGGCAGGGCGAGAGGGGGACGTGTCCCCAAGTATCCCTCACCTCCCGCCCCTGTGACAACCCCGCACCCCCAGACATGGCCCTGGGTCCTTTTTAGGCTTTTTTTGCTTTTTGCTTTTTTTTTTTTTTTTTTTTTTTTTTTTTTTTTT
>VZRO01001686.1:45637-60033 GCA_013397915.1 Daphoenositta chrysoptera
TTTTTTTTTTTTTTTTTTTCACTTTTTCAGTGGCAGGAGCAGCCCCGGGGAGGCTGCAGCGATGTCGCGGTTCCGTAAGAGGCGGTGACATGCGGGGACAGGGCGGGGGGAGGCGGCTCCTGCAGCGGCAGCGCCGCTTTCCAGCTCCCCGGCAGCGTCTGCAGCCGAGCTCCCGGTGCTGAACTGGAGATTTAAAGCCCTGCGGAAGGTGTGGAGTCACCCCGGAGAGAGTGAGGAGCCCCGGGGAGGTGACAGCAGCGCCCTGAGGGTGGCACGGGACCCCCGTGGGGTGGGACATGGAGAGGAAGAGGAGGAGGATGAGAAGGGCTGGATGGATGCGGCCATTAAAATGGAGTAAATCTCAATTTAAATCTCGATTTAAATCTCGATTTAAATCTCAGTTTAAAGGAGATGGGCACGCACGGAGTGGCACAAACAAACGGGGACATTCAGGGCTGGGGTTTTGAGATGTTTCATTATTGATGGATCAATCATTGGGACGCAGCGAAATCGGTGCTAAAGGCAGCCCCACTTAATGGATTGATTCCAGTCAATTGAGTTCCCTCTCTGAATTCCTCAGCTCAGAGGGTCTCAGCACCTCTCCCTGAGATTCCTGTGCAGTTTGAGGCTGGTGCTGGATCTGCTCCGAGTCCAGAGCAGCTGTGGCTGCCCCTGGATCCCTGGCAGTGCCCAAGGCCAGGCTGGACAGGGCTTGGAACAACTTGGGACAGTGGGAGGTGTCCCTGCCATGGCAGGGGTGGCACTGGAGTGTCCTTAAGGTCCCTCCCAACCCAAACCATTCCATGATTCCGTGAATACAAACTTCCCCTGCAAATGGGATGATTCAAACCCAAGCATGAAATATTCTTCTTTCTTTCCAGCCCGCTCTGGGTGCAGCCCAGGTCCTGTTTGGTCTCCACCAGGTGTCAGAGGGTCCTGGCGGGTGCACAAAGAGGGAAAGGGGCAGCAAAGCCCAGGGTGATTTCTGCTTCTCTGCACTGCACCGAGGCCTCAGCAGAGGCAGCTCCTTGTCCTCGGGGCGAGCACAGGTTTCACAGCTCTGCCAACACTTCTTTCCCTGCATTCCAGCAGGGTGGAAAAGCACCGAGAAGATGCTCCAAGGCAGGAGCAGCAAGGAAAAATCTGCCATCTAATAATGATCAGCCTCACTGGATTGATCACAGAATCATGGAATGGTTGGGGGTGGGAGGGACCTGAAATCCCATCCCATCCCACC
Source organism: Daphoenositta chrysoptera (assembly GCA_013397915.1). Classification (NCBI taxonomy): domain Eukaryota; kingdom Metazoa; phylum Chordata; class Aves; order Passeriformes; genus Daphoenositta; species Daphoenositta chrysoptera. Next base: position 46,875 of record VZRO01001686.1, read on the forward strand.
CCTGCCAGGGCAGGGACACCTCCCACTGTCCCAGGCTGCTCCAAGCCCCAATGTCCAGCCTGGCCTTGGGCACTGCCAGGGATCCAGGGGCAGCCACAGCTGCTCTGGGCACCCTGTGCCAGGGCCTGCCCACCCTCCCAGGGAACAATTCCTCCCCAATATCTGATCCAAATCTCTGCAGAGATTCCAGTCTCATTCCCAGCATTGGGTGTCAGCTGTTTTTTTCTTATTTTGCTTTATTCTGTTTTATTTTACACTGGTTCTGAGAGGATGAGTGAGTGAGCAAGGGAGAGAGAGAATCTTTCTTCCCAGGCAGTCAGGGCTGGGCTGTAGAGGTCACTCTTCTCTCTTACTGCTCCCAAAAGTGGGAATCAGGAGACTCCTGGATGCATTGAACTTTAGACATCTGCTCCTGAAGGGTTTCTCCATATGGAAAGATCCTGTAAGATTCCCTTTCTCGTGAATGGAGAGAAACAGATTTTTGTAAGGTTCTGATCTAATTTCGATTTTTATCTTGAGAAGAAAAAACACATCCTCTCATCTTTTTATTGGTAATATAATATAATATAATCCTTTAAGGTGGAGATTTTTTTGTCTGCCAACATAGAAATTTTCCTTCAAAAAATGCCAGTTTTGCAATAAATGTTTTTTACCTGTGAAGGAATTAGATTGTGACATAAAGATCCTTGCTAGCTCCAGAAGCTGGAGTTGAAATGCAAAATTTAAAATGGATTGCTCTGGAAAGAGGAATAAAAAACATTTTTAAGGAAATACAGTGATTTTAAGGAAGTGCAGGGAACAGGGAGGAGCCCATCACATCCAGCTGTAAAAGGAGATTTCCTGCATTTCATATTTTCAGGGATCAGGTAATTTCATCCCTGGGCAGTCTGTCATGAAAAAAGCCCTGTGAAATACTTTGTTCAAAACAGGTTTTCCACAGAAATGTGAATTTTCACCAAGGAGAATTTTCCACAGCAACCCTCAAGTTTCAATTCCAACTGAATTTCATAAGAACACTTTGGGAACCACCCTCAGTTGTTCTCCCTCTCCCCAGTGGTTTCCAGCTTGGACAATCAAAACATCGCAGCCAAAAAAAACCCAAAAAACTCTTTACTTTCCAGACGTGTCGTTTGAAGAAACCCTCCAAAGGTTGCAAAAAAAATTCTCCAAACCCAAAACCCTTTTTCTGTTTTCTGTTGACAAAATCATTGCCAGGAGCTGAGAACTTCAAAGCAGCTCCACAAAGCTGTGGCACCACCAGACTTTTCTCTGCAGGAACATCTCCCACCCCTCCTCAGGGGATTTTTGTGGTTCAAATCATCTGGTCCTGCTCTGTTTCCCCTCCTAACTCGAGGCCCCCTCAGAGCTGCTCCTTTTTGAGGTCAGATCTCACCTTTCCTGATGGGATGCTGCATCTGAACCTCATCTTCCAACCCTCAGCTCACCCAGTGCCCACAGGGCCACCACGGCTCCTCCCCTGCCCTCAGCACCAGGGGCTTTCCTCCCTGATCCCAAAATCCAAATCACTGCTCTGCCACCACCCCGAGTCCAGCTCAGCTGGGCTGTATCACTTTTTCTCTTTATTTTAACCTTTCAGTGAGTTAGAAGGCATTTTTTAAGTGTTGGGAGGGAGTAGGAGGTGCCACGGTGGCATTTTTAGGGCAGAGCTGCCCTCAGCGCTCAGCCACCCCAGCTGCCCAAAGAATAGAGCCTGTCTGCAGCTCCTCAGCCCATCCTGCCAATTCCTGCGGGGCTTTAATAACATTTCATCCGAAATGAAGCAAAACCCATCCTGCAGGAAAAAGCTCTGGAAGTTTCCTGCCATAGGAGAAAAGGAAACTCAGCCAGAACTGGAGAGGGACCTTCAGTATTCACACAGCTGGGGGAGGTGGTTTGGGTTTGGGCTGCAGGGGTGATCCAGCACTGAGCTGGGTTCCCATTCCTCTGCTCTCGGAGGGGTTGATGCCATGAGAGGCCACCTAGAAACAGAAATTAGACAGGAATAAGGGAATAAAGGTGGGTATTTATTGGAAAGGCCTTCAAAGGTGCAACCTGGGGAGCCAAGGGCTCTACGCTGGACCCCAAGATGGACCCCAAGTCACGAGTTCCCTACACCTTTATAGGTTTGGTCCATTTGCATATCAGCATAAATTCGCCAATTAAAACTTTAGCTAATGATGTAATTTCCCCTCAGCTCACCCCCCCTTCAGAGGCTCTGGGCCTGCACAGCCTGGGTGTCCTTGGAGAGCAGGCCCAGAGAGGTTTGTTATGAGCAGAGAGCTGAAGGCAGCAGGCTGCAAGAAACTTCAGAGGTACACATTGGGCAATTCAGGATTCAAAACTATAAGAGTTAAAACCTAAGGCATCAGGGTTTGGAATTGGGAAGGATTTGCTGGCGTGCGCAGTCGGCCCAGGATTTTGGCGGGACTCATCCCTGGGGAATAGGCGGCCTGAGGGGCTGGAAAGCTCCCTGCTCCCTTCTGCCACGCCTGAGCCATTGTTTGGGGGCTGGCAGCAGCTCCTGGGATTAAACCACTGTGACATCTGCGGTGTTACCCCGGGGCTGGGCTCTGCCAGCACTTTACTCCTGGGTTACTCACTGGAGGATGATTCCTTTCCACCCCTGGAGAGGGAATGGGGCAGCACAAGAGCCCCGTGGCTCCCTGACTGCAGCAGCTTTGGGAGCAGAGGGTTTTCCACTGGGTTATTCACACCCACAGGATTCCCAAAGAGTCCCCCATTCCCAGCAGAGGGGATGGTGTGGATTTGGGGACACGGGAATGCTGCAGGAAGGGGCACAAACACCGGGAGGGTGGGGAGGCCCTGGCTGGAGGGACAGGGCACAGGGAATGGCTTCCCACTGCCAGAGGGCAGAGCTGGATGGGATTTTGGGAAGGAATTGTTCCCTGGGAGGGTGGGCAGGCCCTGGCACAGGGTGCCCAGAGCAGCTGTGGCTCCCCTGGATCCCTGGCAGTGCCCAAGGCCAGGCTGGACATTGGGGCTGGGAGCAGCCTGGGACAGTGGAAGGTGTCCCTGCCATGGCAGGGGGTGGAGTGGGATGAACTTTAAGGTCCTTCCAACCCAAACCATTCCATGATTCCATAATAAAAACTCGTGCAGGCCCAATGCCAGCAGAGGCCCAGCTTTGTCCCTGTGTGCAGGACACAGCCCTGGGTGATTTTAGACACACAAAACCTTTCCCACTCACACCAGGACACACCTGACAATTCCCAGGTGCCCCAGGGATGTCATTCCCCACTTTGAAGGCTCCAACACAAAATACCAGAAGGGAAAATGAGGATTAAATCCGCCCTAAGTCACACTGTCCTTTGGAAACTGCTCAAAGGGAACACTGACATCCTCCTTCCAGTGACTTGCTGGGAAGAATGACCTCCGCAAATTCCCATCACTTCATTCCCTCTCCATTTAACTCTGCCGGTGAATCTGATTTTCCCTTACTTTGGTTTTCCTGAGCCTGGGACTGTGTTGAGGCATTTTGGTCCATCTTGGTCCCAGGGACAAAGGGACAACTGTGGAAGGAGTGTCCTTCTCCAGCAGTGTGAGCTCCCATTTCCATCCTGTCCAGCTGGATTTCTCCATCCTCTCCTGGGCTCTGATCCCTGAGGGCAAAACAAGTTGGATGTGGAGGCAAGTGTGACCCATTTCAGGGGAATGGCGTTTACCTGCTCTACTGCCAGAGAAAAAAGGTCAAAAATCCCTGAATCCTAATGAAAAGAGCAGGAATTCTTGATTAGGGGAAGCTACAATCAAATTCTTGATTTAGAAAAGCAAATTAAGAAAGCCTAGAGGAGAGATTTTTTGGTTCATTTCTGAAGTTAAAACAACAGAGATAAACCAGATGATTTGGCATGAAATCAGAATTAAACACGGCAAAGTAAAGTTCAATATCCCCTTTAAAACATGATTCCTGTAGTTTATACTTGGAATATCCTCTGAAACATTCCCTATGCCAAGGCTCCACCACCCTTTGCTCAATTCCCTGCTCTGTCTGTGAGTAGATTTTTAAATTCTACCCCAAAAATTCCTCCTTTCGTTCCACTTTCAGTATCTGAGCCCGTGTCATTATTTCTGCTCTTGCTTAGCAGCTCCTCTGCCCCTTCCCCACCTTTGCTGTGTCTTTGCAGCTCCTCCCAGTGTCGGCTCAGTTGTGATTTCTCTGGCTGTGCCAGCACAGCTCTGGGGTGTTAAACAGGCTGCCCTAAATAGCAGCTCTCAGCCTCCTGTACAGTATTTTTTCCTCTTTGCTGAGTCTTTGCTGCTTCACTTTCGGGAAAATGGGTGCTGAATTTGGGGATCTACCAGCAGGATTCGATACCTGCTTTCCTGTGTCTGTTTTTAACCGATTTTTAATCCATCCAATGCTTTTTCCATCTTTTTTTCTGTTCTTTGTCAAAGCAAAAACACATATAAAAGAAACCACTTTCCCCCTTTCCACTGGTTGGAGGAGATGTTTTGTCTTTTATTAGTCATTGCAATGATTTTTTTCCTATCAGTATTTTTATTTTGCTTTTTATATTGGTGCAGATCTACCAGTTACATTTTCAATTTAAACAGCTGGAGCATGACAGCAGATTTTGTGATTCCCTTATTTTTGTGATTCCCTTGTTTTTATCATTCACTTGTTTCTGTCATTCCCTTCTATTTTTACCACGAACACCTTGAGTTCCTTCTGGAAGGTGTCTCTTGCACAGGTGCTTCTTAATAGCAAATAAAATGATCATTTTTTCATGTGAGGTTTGCTACAGTAGAACAAAATGTGTTAAACCCTGCAAATTAATGAATATTTATTTTACACTGAGGCATTTCTGTGCAACAATGAGGCCAATTCCCCGAGGGTTAACTGTGTATTCCTGGAATCACGGCTCTGGGAGCGAGAAGGGCAGAGGGATAAATCAGAGGCAGAGAATCACAGAATTCCACACAGCATCATGGAATTAAGGTGGGAAAAGACCTTTAAGATCATCAAGTCCAACCATCAACCCAACAGCACCGTGGTCACCTCTAATCCGTGTCCCCAGGTGCCACAGCCACAGGTTTTTTGAGCACTTCCAGGGATGGGGACTGCACCACTGCCCTGAGCAGCCCCTTCCAGTGCCTGGCCACCCTTTCCATGAAGAAATTCCACCTGATATCCAATCTAAACCTCCCTGGAGCAGCTTGAGGCTGTTTCCTCTCATCCCATCCCTTGTTCCCTGGGAGAAGATCAGGAGAGCTCAACTCCCACCTCAGATCCTTCTCACCTCGACAGGATTTTTTATTCTTTTTAGGTCAAGGGCTGTTGACGGTTTGTCATTCCAATCTCTTTCCCAAAATTCACTGACACGTGGCCAAAATCCTGCCCAGGACGATGTGGCACGTGGCTTTTGTAGCTCTGGGGAAGGAGCTGCTCCACCACATCCCTGTTTCCGTCACACCAAAGGATGTGGGACCTGCCACAGCCCTGCCAGGACCGTGCTCTCCACCCACCCACGGACCCCAGGAATAAATGACTTGGGTTGGACGGGAATTTTCCAACAGAAGAGTTTTCCACCTGAAAACGCTGACGAGGCCCAACCGAAGGGCTCTGGGGGAAGGTTTTTATTCCGTCAGAACTCTCGGTGGAAACAAAGCGAGGCCTTGGCCAGGCCCTCAGATGGGCCCTCAAACCCTGCCAGCTCAGCCCCCTGCCCACACAGCCCCAGCCTCCCTGGAGCTGTGGCCACAGGATTTCCCAGCTGATGGATGAGCCAGGGGAGCAAAGAGAAGCAGTTCCTGCAGCAAGGACTTCGTAGGTTAGTTAAATTAATAAATTTAATAGCAAAATGTATTTACTGAAGGAGGTAGTCAACCTGTTGACACCCAGTTATTTTTCTGCTCAGTTTGAGGATCCTTCACCTTCTCCCAGAGCCCAAGCCCAGGCTGGGGGTCACAGGAGGGAGAGTTGGAGGTCACAGGGGGGAGAGTTGGAGGTCACAGACGGGAGAGTTGGAGGTCACAGGAGGGAGAGCCAGGAAGTGGAGGAGAGAAGGAGGATGGGACACAAAGGGACCTCAGATCAAGAGCCAAATTCCTGGGAACCCACAAATCCTCCAGGCTGTAAGAACAAGGCCCCAAAACTGCCACCTAAGCAGAGCAGAGGCCTCGAGGGGGCCGTGGGGACACCAGGCACTGTCCCCTGAGCACATCTCCCAGTGGCCAACGCTCAGTTGTGATGGCCACAAGAGCCAGCCCAGAGGACCAGCTGCTGAAACCACTGCCTGTACTGGTTGGTGGCACTTAGGGACAAAAATAGCCTCTCTTTGTGACAGGGCTGTCATCGGTGCTCTCTGCACCTCCCAGCTCGCTGCAGGACCTGCCAGCAGTGTCCCAGTGCCTGTCCCCACCCCACAGGGTGCTCCTGGCTCCACACAGGGGTCTCTGGTGATGCCATGATGATTTTTTGCCTTTTCTTTTATACCCCTTTTATAGACTTTTTCTATATTCTTAGTGCTCCTAGCCCACATTCTCAGACCTAATATTTTGTTAAGCCAAGAGACCAAACCCCTTGGCACCCCCATAGTGAGGGGTCAGAGAGCCCCAGGCACCAAGGGCCTCTCCAGAACACGTCCTGTACCCTGAGCTGGGCCCAGCCAGGGGAAGGTTCCTGGGGTTCCCTGGAGCCTCTCCCTGGGGAATCTTTGCTGGATGTGCTCATTTGTGAGGCCCAGGATGTGATCCCGAGTGCCCGTGGGTGTGCATTCCGTGTGCTCTGGGGCACTGTCCCTGGCTGTGCTGCACCTGAGGGGCTGCAATAAACACCCAGGGAAAAACCCTTTTTCCCCTCTAACCGTGGTTGGCTCTTCATTTTAAGACCAGGGAAAGGCATCACTGGAAGTTGGAAGAGTGGAGTGAGGATGGATTTCCTACTCTCCAACAGCATCATCAACCTGGAAGGGTCCCATAAGGATCAGGACCAGCACCTCTCTTCTTTTCCAAGGTTTCTGTTGTTGATAAAAAAGAAATAAATTCCACCTGAAGGGTTTCTGAAGGATGTTTTCCAAGCTGCTCCTGGCTATTTTCCCTTCTCCCACTGGGCTGTCCCATCCCTGACCAGCAGGGAAATGTCTGACAACCAGGAAGGCACAGAAAACTTTGGGCCTGCCAAAAATACACCTCCAAATCCCACATTTCTCCATGGAATTCAGGTGAATCTCTGATCCTACACTGTCCCCTCCTCTCCCTCCATGACAGGAGAATGTGTACTTTCCTCTTTTCTGAGGAAAATGCACATGAAAGACAGAGATTTCTGACAGGGAAAACCAGGATAACATTAAAAATAAAATAATAAAAAAAAAACAGAGACAAAAGAAGAAAAGACCTTTTGGCTGAGTCCAATTCTCATCTGCTCCATCAGATTTCCTGATGGCAAACAAATTTCCTCCTAGAAAGAGAGGCGATTTCCTCCAGGCCTTGGATATTTGTTAATACCTAAAGCAGCCCCACCACCTACACTCCTCTTGTTAGGGAGAATCCTCTAATTTTGCACCTCAGTTTGCATCTTCCAGGGCCTGGCACATCCTTTTTTCTTCCTGGGTGCGTGGCAGGAGCCTCTGCAATTAGATTGGGCTAATTAGAATCCTGGAGTGGTTTGGGTTGGGAGGGACCTTAAATCCCACCCAGTGCCACCCCCTGCCATGCCAGGGACACCTCCCACTGTCCCAGGCTGCTCCAAGCCCCAATGTCCAGCCTGGCCTCGGGCACTGCCAGGGATCCAGGGGCAGCCACAGCTGCTCTGGGCACCCTGTGCCAGGGCCTGCCCACCCTCCCAGGAAACAATTCCTTCCCAATATCCCATCTAAGTTTCCACTCTTTCAATTTAAACCCATTCCACTTATCCTGACACTCCAATTCCTGATGCAGAATCCCGTTCTGGCTTCCCTGTAGCCCCTTCAGGTCCTGGAAGGGTCTGAGTTCTCTACACAACCTTCTCCTCTCCAGGTGAACACCACCAAGAGGTGCTCCAGTCCCCTTGTCAGCTTCCTGACCTCCTCTGGGCTTGTTCCAAGGACAGTTCCATGTCCTTCCCGAGCTGGGAGCACCAGGACCCTGCACAGAATTCCAGGTGGGATCTCCTGGGAGCGGAGCAGAGGTGGCCATGGCTCAGTCCATGGTTGTGCTGGTGTGGTTGGGCTGCTCTGAGCAGGAAAAGCCTTTGAATGCAAAAAAAGGGCATCATCTGGAGGGAAAAGCAGGAAAACAAACAATGAGAGCTTTTCTTCCAGGCCCCTGACAACCCCTGACAAGTCAGACCCGTCCCTGCCTCACCTCCCTGGGATGGATTCAGGAACAAGCTGATCTCCTGACCTGGAGGGAGAGGAGGGGACAGCGTGGCATCAGAGATTCACCTGAATTCCATGGAGAAATGTGGGATTTGGAGGTGTGTTTTAGGCAGGCCCAAAGCTTTCTGTGCCTCCATGGTTGCCAGACATTTCCCTGCTGGCCAGGTATGGAACAGCCCGGTGGGAGAAGGGAAAATAGCTTGGGAAATCTCCTTTTCCGTGGGTTCAAGGAACTCCTCAGGGCTCTGAAACAGAGATCAGTGAGCCCAGAGCTGTTCCAGTCCCATTTTTGTGCTGCTGAACAAAACCTGAGAGGGGTGGAAAGGTCACTTTGTCCTTGTGCTGTGTGCAGCTGATAACCAGGCGTGTCCTCGTGACAGGATGGGGGTCCAGGTGATAAGAGAGGTGTGTTGGTGATAAGAGAGGTTGGGATGAGCTAGATCAGGGTGATGAGTGTCACAGTGATGATCAGATGGGTACCCACACTTCGTCACGTTGTCACTGTGGGTGCTCAGAAGGTGAAGTTCATCCCTCCCCTTGCAACACAGAGAGTGGAAAATTCAGAAGAGCCTGAAAGATTTGGGTAAAACAGAGGGAGATGGATGAGTGCAGGGAAGGAGGGAAGGGAGAAAAGAGAGGATTTGGGGAAGATTCTGCACGAGCAGCAGCTGCCACAGAGCTCTGAGTGTGCTCCCCAACTGCTGCCTTTATCAGTTCCACTGCTCTCATCCAGCCCCAGAACCCTGGGATCAGGCAAGGAAAGGGCTGGAGGTCCTGCAGGGAAGAGCTGGAGGTTCAGCAGGGAAGGGATGGAGGTCCAGAAGGGAAGGGCTGGAGGTCCTGCAGGGAAGGGCTGGAGGTCCTGCAGGGGAAGGGCTGGAGGTCCTGCAGGGAAGGGCTGGAGGTCCTGCAGGGAAAGGGATGGTGGTCCAGCAGGGAAGGGATGGAGGTCCAGCAGGGAAAGGGCTGGAGGTCCTGTAGGGTGTTTCACCTGCAACAGGGAGCAGGGAGAGAGGCAGGGCTGGATAAATCCCTGCTGTGGATGGCAGAGAGGAGAGGCTGCAGGGCTGGAGACCTGGAGACGTTCCCACTGAGGGGGCTCAGTCCCTCTGGAATGGCAGAGTGGGGATGATCAGGGCCTCAGCTCCAAGGAAATTCCCCTCACGGGGACTGTCAGACCCTGCACATCCCAAAAGCAGGAATCACAAAGATTCCCAGAGCCCTGTGACTTCAGGTCCTGCTTGTCTCTCTCCTTTTTTTTTCCCCTTCCAGCAGCTCCTGATATTTTCCAATGCTCCTGGGACAGCTTCCAGCCCAAACCATCCCCAGCCCAGGCAGGACAAACCCTTTTCCTTGGTCCTCTGGCACAATCCCAAGGGATTTGTGTCCTGTCTGTCGGGGTGTGGATACTCAAATCTGTCTCCAACACCAGATGTTTCTCTGGGAATACTCTGGTGCTTTCCTTCCCTGTTTTAAAAAAAAAAAAAAAAAATAGCAGCCTGCAGTTAACTGAAAATTTATTGCAAGAAACCATTTCAAACCAGAAGATGGATTTGTTTTGAAATCAGAGTCTAAACAAAATGTTTTGGCAGTGGCTTTTAAGTAGAAAACACATTGAGCCTTCTCTTTTCCAGCTAAAGAGCTGCCTTCTCTGGGAGGAAAACATGACAGTGAGGAGAATTTTTTCCTGTCTCTGCACTGACTGAACAAACAGTAATGAGGGCAGGTTCTCCTCAGATACCTGTTTTCCTCTCTGCTGGGAGGGATAAAATATCCAGCGTTCAACATTCAGGAGAAGTTGATGGGGTTGAGAGAGAAAACGCCACGTGAAGAGTTGGTCACCAGAGGCTTCAGTCTAAGCAAGGAAACTTGGGGCTTGTTTTTCATCAAACCCGGCTCTGTGACTGCTGGGACAGAGCTTCATCCAGATGTTGGTAACGTAAATTACCTGAATGCTCCCCAGAACTTTGTTTTCAGCCCAAATCCCCCCCTCACCCAGGGTCTGGGCTGTGCCCTGGCCTGGGGCTGTTTGTTTCACCTCAGGACAAGGTGCTGGAGGGGAGCTGCTCTGTGGCTTGAACTACCAGGAGATGGTGAGAGATAAATTCTGGTGTTCACTGCATCGCAGGGCTCCCACCTCCTCCTTCCTCTGCTCCCCCAGCCTTCACAGCCTCTCTGTTCTCTGCAGCTCAGCCCCCAGCTCGGGCGATCCCCTGTGCTGGGGGCAGCTGGGATCACAGCAGACCCAGCTGAGCAATTTTTTTTGCAAGAAAACCTGCAAAAAACCACCAGCTCTGCAGCAAAACCAGCCCAAAGGTGGCCGGGTTGGGCAAGGAGAGCATCGAGGAGGGAAATCCTGGCCTAAAGTAGAGGGAAATCACAATTATTTTCTTGTCGGCCTGTTGGAAATGATAAGACTTTTAAAATAAGCTTTAATTAATTAATCATAATCGTTATATTACTTACAGGGAAGGTGCTATTCCTAAATTACTCTTAGCATACAGCAAAGCACCTTTTGTGGGAACACAGCCTGGAAAAATGCCTGAAACTGTAAATTTTGTTGAGCTAACCTTGATATGCCTCAACGATCATTCACTGCTTTGTTTGCTAAAAATGTAGAAAAAGGTGAGGAAGTTTTGGATCGGGGGCTGTGTGGAGGCTGGGATTTTGTCAGCCCCATCCACACCCAGAGCTGAGAATGAAGCGATTTTCTGACACGAAAAATGCAGCGTTGGAGGGTTCTGTTACCCCGATGGGTTTGGGGATTTTGGCAGCGAGCCTGAAGCTGTTGCCAGGATTTCTCCGAGTTCAATGATCCAGGCACGGGATGTTCAGAACATGGAATAGTTTATTTATAGGGTGACCAGTTTTTAAGCTTGAAAAACAACATTTCATCAGCACAGAGGGGCCAGGTGGGATCCAGGAGCTGAGGAATTGGTCCTGGAATTGTTTGGGAGCCACCTTGGAGGGCTGGGGGACACCTGCTCTGTGCTGGCCAGGGGTGCAGGGGGACAAACCAGTGGGACCAGCTCTGTCCCACTGCTCATCCCCATCCCAGTAGCAAACCAGCTGCTCCTCACCCTAATCCAACGGGAAAAGGACTCGGTGGCTCCCTGTGCTGTGTCCCACCCTGTGCCAACCCCACCAGCGGCTGGCACCCGGTGGTTTCCTGGGATAGGATTGTTTGTTAAGAAAAACCCAGATTTTCTGGAGCCAACACAGTTCATCCTCTGTGAGCCTGGGAGGCACAAAGCTCTGAGATCCCGGGACAGCTTTGGAATTGGGTGGGAAGGAGCTCTAACACTGTCTGTACTCCTGGGCTGGGGAGGCTGGAGGAGCTGGAGGCACAGCTGGGTGTCCCTGTCTGTGGGGACACCACAGTCCCCTGCGCCCTCAGTTCTGCAGCTGCTGAGGAACAGAACCAGCATTTGAGAGGTTAAAGCAAAACTTCACAAAGAGCCTGTCCAGGTCCGTGCAGGGCAGGTGGAGGAGCAGTGAAGGAATCTCAAGGAAGAGCTGCTTTGGCCTTGTCCGCTGTCTCTGGCCCGTTTTCGGGCTTGGCAGCAATGCTGTAGTAGTAGGAGCGGATGATGTTTTCCACAGCCACAAATCCTGGACGTTCTTCCCATCTGCAAGGGCAGAGAGGAACAAATAAAGTCATCAGAGAGGACAAAAGTGGCCTGATGCAATGACAGGACAGAGAGAGCCTGGGGGAGAGCAGCAGCCCGGCTGTGCCAGGGCTCAGGAGGCAGCTGAGACTTTTCTGGGATGGAGAGGGTCAAAGACACCGAGCCTTGGGGCTCTTCCAGGATTGGCACGGGTAGATGGAGGGGTCTGATAATAAAAAATTCCTCTTGGGCGGGGGAATCATCACAAACCAGGGCAGGAGACACTGTTTGCTCTGTGTTGTCACCATGCAGACAGTGTGGTGGAGGTGTGTTGCCCTGACCTCTGCAGTCTTTCTATGTGTTTATTCTTTTCATATAGAAATGTTTCTAGGAATGACCATGGATTGGACGATGAGGGTACCCCCTCTTCCATCCCCATTAGTTAACAGAACAGTCCATCAAACTCTCTCCCCCTCTGAAGAAAGTATGAAAAACAATAGAGTACAGTTAACAAAACATGACTATGTTTACAGAAAGTGTGTGAGAAACTTCATCAAAGAATGAACACAAAGAAAGACTGCAGAAGTCAGGGCAACAAAGGTGTCCCTACCCATGGCAGGGGCTGGCACTGGATGGGCTTTAAGGTCCTTTCCAGCCCAAATTTCCAATGCTATTCTGGGGTTTGGTGGCTCTCATGGAGCTGACAGCCAGGTGAGACCCTCACCTGTAGGTCCAGCACTGCTGCATCAGGGTGTACATCTCTGCCGGGCACTCCTGGGGACAGTCCATGCGCTTGCCCTGCTCGATGAAGCTGATCACCTCGGGGCCCTTCATTTTCTGGGATGGGAGCAAGGGAAAGGGATTAATGTGTTCCGAGCTGGCAGCAGAGGAGACGGCTTAGAGCTGGGCCTGGCGTGGAGGTTTGGTCCCACACACGCCCCACACCCGGCAGAGTCACTGCTCCCATCCCAGCACCAGAGCTGGTGTCCCACGCGGCGGCCAGGCCACCCTGCTGACCCACCCCAGACACCCTGCAGATCCCATCCCACAGATCCCACCCCAGCCACCCTGCAGATCCCATCCCACAGATCCCATCCCACAGATCCCACCCCAGACACCCTGCAGATCCCATCCCACAGATCCCATCCCACAGATCCCACCCCAGACACCCTGCAGATCCCATCCCATCCACCCTGCAGATTCCATCCCAGACACCCTGCAGATCCCATCCCA
>VZRO01001686.1:78207-97792 GCA_013397915.1 Daphoenositta chrysoptera
TCCTCCGGGGTGGTCCTTGGTGGGCAGGGGATGGAGCAGTTTTGGGATTGCTCCAGGGTGGTTCCTGGTGGGCAGGGGATGGAGCAGTTTTGGGATTGCCCATCCTGCAGCAGCACCACAGGTGGCTGTGGGACACCAGCTCTGTCCTGAGCTGCCCCAGCCTCTGCTGCCTCCTTGTCCCCTCCTGATGTCACAGGGCCACAAAGCTGCCTCTCGTGGGGCGGTGCCTGCACCCACCTGCATCTAAAGCCAGAATAAATGCCCTTTGTCCGGTGCTGTTTGCTCCAGAGGGGACGGGCAGGGCCAGGGACCTTCTGCCTGTCCCTCACCCCTTCCCTGCATTTCATTCTCTTGTTCCTGATTCATGGGTGAAGATAAGAAGGGCTGGACAACACCTGCAGTGCCCAAGTTGCCTTTCCAGGCCGTTCATTCCAGGGAATTGTGCAGAAGGAGGAACTGAGGAGCTGATTCCTGGAAGATTCCTGGGGCTGATTTTTTTTTTAAATCTTCAATAACAGAAAACTCGCAATAATTTTGATTTAACTTGCAATAACTTTGATTCAATGCAGCGTTCCTTAGTTCAAAGAAAAACCTGAAAAGCTTCACTTTGCTTTGAACCTGGCTGCATTCTTCTAATTATTAATGTTTAATTATTTATGCACTCCGTGGCAGCTCTTCCCAAGGTTTAGGAGCACTCAGATTCCTGGAGCTGCTGTTCTGACCTCCCTGCTGGATGCTCATTAAGCCTGAGCTGCTCAGCTCTCGATTAACACTTGAGCTGTGTGGGAGTGGGAGTTTGTGAGAGCGGAGCCCGTTTGTGTTTGTGTCACAAACACGGGCTGCAAGTGCCGATAACGATCTGCTCTCCTGCTCAGGGAGCCTCACTGACTCACAGCTGCCCGAAATGGGTGAGTTTACAGTAAATCCGCAGGAAAACCTCCCTGACTCCCACCGAGGGCCTGGTCTGCTCTTGCTGGCCCTGAACCAAGCTGAGTGCTCAGTGCCCCATGCAGAAATGCTCCATAAAAAATCACCAGGGGTGGAAAAGACCTCCAAGATCGAGTCCAACCTTCGACCCAACACCATCCTGTCACCCAAACCCCAGCACTGAGTGCCACGTCCGGTTGTTTCTTGAACACCTCCAAGGTGCTCCACCACTTCCCAGGGCAGCCCGTTCCAGTGCTGGACACCCTTTTCCATGAAGAAATCCTTCCTGATGTCCTCCTCCTGCTCTGAACTGAGATGTGGGAGCCATTTGGGACAATCCCCAGGCCTTTTCAGAAGGAAAAATGTGGAATTCCACAGCACTTGCAAGGCCCACGGAGGGACCTGGTGATGTGTGAAGGCTCCTGACTGTGGCAGGACCAGCGAAAAGCTGGTCCTGGGGAGCTCAGTGCCCCTCTACCCCCTTCTGAATCCTATCCAGGGACCTCGTGCCACCCCATCCCAGCGTTAGCGGAGATCCAAAACAGAGGGGATGGTTCTGCTCAAGTGCTTGTGAGCCTCAGAGAAAAGGAGGCTCAGGGGGGACCTTCTCCCTTCTACAAATCCCTGACAGGAGGGTGGAGCCGGGTGGGGTCAGTCATTTCTCCCAGGTAAAATGATGGGAGGAGAGGAAACAGCCTCAAGCTGTGCCAGGGGAGGCTCAGACTGAATATCAGGAGCAGGATTATAAAGCCCTGGCACAGCTGCCCAGGGCAGTGGTGGAGTTCCCATCCCTGGAGGGATTTAAAAGCTGTGGCACTTGGGGACAGGGTCAATGGTGGCTTTCCCAGTGCTGGGTTTACCCTTGGATTAAAGGACCTGAAAGGCCTTTTCCAGCCTCAGCAATGCTGTGGTTCAGCCCCACACGTGCTGGACCCAGCCCGTGCTGAGCCAGGCAGGGGTGCCCGGTTTGCAGGAGCTGAGCTGCACAGGCTGCCCTGGCTCCCTCAGCTCTGTTCAACACTCATTGCCACGAGTCGGTGCTTGTGCTGGCTGCTGGGGGGGTCACTCTGCTCACAGAGCCCTTCCTGACGCTGTCACCTCTGCCTCGTGTCACCTCTGCTCCCACCTCCCAGACCCTCCCTCCCGCTCTGCTCTGACCCGGCCGCTCGGGCTCTGCCCTGGCTGAGGATGCTCCTCCTGCCCCAAAGGCAGGAGCGGTGCAGCAGAGCGTGGGAAAGCCATGCCAGGCAGGCTTGGTGCCCTCAGATGGCCCTCAAGGCCTGAGCTCATCCAGATCCGGCTGGGGATTGTTTTTCTCGGGGTTTTTTGTTAATGAGCGGAAGCGATTTGCTCTGGGAGCAGGGGAGGGGATTGGGCTGCGAGGGGACACGGCCACCTGCACTGGGCTGCTGGGGACAGCTCTGTGCCTGCTCGCTTCAGGCTGGCTTTGTCTAACAGCTGGCACTGCCAGAAAGTGGGTTTTTTGTTCCCAGAAAGCGGGGTTTTGGTCCCCAGAAAGCCGTTTTTTGGTTCCCAGAAAGCAGCTTTTTGGTGTCACCCTGCTTCCTCTGCGTTTTCCCAGCTGTCTCAGGTGCCTCCCCGCAGAGGCTGGGACAGGAATTTCTGTGGGGCCACGGCCACCAGAGGAGGTCACAGAGGCAGAGAGCAGCCAAAGCACAGTGAGGACACAGCACCAAGAGGTGTCTGGAAGGTGCAGGTGCTGTGTGAATCCTTCTGGAGTGGCACAAACTCTGTTCTTGTTCCCATGAGCTCGTGGCTGTGGGGTCCCACTGCTCTTTCTAGCAGAGAAGGAACCTGTCTGATAAAACTGGGTTGTCTGGGTGTTCTCTGAGTGGGAATGTGGATGGAAAGGCACACCCAGGCATGGGGGTCTCTGTTCTCCTTGGCACAGAGCAAGTGGCTGTTCCTGGGTGACTTTGCACTGGGCCATAGAGCCGGCTCCAGTTCTGCCACCACTTCCAGGAGCTGCGCCAAAATTCTTGGCCCTTTCCTTAAAAAAAAAAAGAGTATCAGTTCCTTATCTCCTCTGAAAAGGTCCCTGGACATTTACTTATCCCAGGTAGGAGCCTGGCAGCCTTTGATAGATCAGAAAGGAGCGAACAAAATTTTTCCTAGAGAATAATATTTTTCCCAAAATTCTGCAATGACAGGCACAGAAAATTGAACCGAGTGTGGTTCTTTGTCCCAGCTCCAGCTGACATCAATATTTCAGGAACATCCAGAGGTGCAGACCGGCACAAGGGCCCTGATCCCCGTGTCCTGCACAGGGAAGAGCTCTGCCAGAGGCTTCAGAGGCTGGCTTAGAGCAGGGACAGAAGCCCTTGGAGCTGCCCCTGGGAATGGTTTGTAGGATTGATGCCTTGAGAGGCCACCTAGAAACAGAGACTAGACAGGAATAAGGGAATAAAGGTCAGTATTTATTTGAAAGGCCTTCAAAGGTGCACCCTGGGGAGCCAAGGGCTCCAAGCTGGAGGGCTCCAAGATGGACAACAAATCACGAGTTCCCCACACCTTTATAGGTTTGGTCCATTTGCATATCAGCATAAATTTGCCAATTAAAACTTTAGCTAATGATGTAATTTCCCCGAGCTCACCCCCCTTCAGAGGCTTTGGGCCTGCACAGCCTGGGTGTCCTTGGAGAGCAGGCCCAGAGAGGTTTGTTATGAGCAGAGAGCTGAACTCAGCAGGCTGCAAGAAACTTCAGAGTTACACATTGGGCAATTCAGGATTCGAAAAACATAAGAGTTAAAACCTAAGGCATGAGGAGCATCCTCTCCCGAGGCAGATGTCCCTGGTGAGCAGCCTGCCCGTGGAGCAGGAGGGTGCTGGCACTGCTGGGACCCTTCTGTGCAAAGCCAGGTCCCTGTGCTGTCCTCAGGCAGCCCGTGCTCCTCTGCTGGCTGTGGATTCAGCTGGGCAGGCTGTGAACACGCCCTGCTGGGCCTTTGTGGAGCCCCTGGAAGCACTCCTGGCTCCAGAGCCATTGATCCTGAACAGTTTTTAATGAGGGGCAGCAGCACAGAGTGAAACACAACTCCCCCATTTCCTGCCTGGCATCCCCCGCGCCCCTGGGCACTGAGAACTCAGCTCTGGCTCTCAACAGATCATGCCAGGAGCTTTGTCCTGGGGCTGGGGGAGCACAGAGCTCGTCCCTGCCACCAAAGTGTTGACAACAAATGGAGAGGAGTCAGAAATCCAGCAGATCCTTCGGCTTTGGGATCGAGCAGGAGCCGAGGACAGGAAACTGCAGCAGTTTATGCACAAGTTGGAGGAGAAGGGCTCTGATATTTTTCCTTTGCTTCTCCCTGGCCTCCCTGCATCGCCTTTTGCTGAAATAACAGCTTATACACAACCTCAGGGGCCTGGAGATTGACCCCTGCCCGTGCAGGGAGTTTGGGGAGTGTCAGACTGCAGGAAGATTCAAGGAGATATTTACGTGGGGGACTGAGGAAGAGCTGGTGGCTGAGCCCGTTCCTTGGCTACTTTACTCCTCACTTACTCCTCCACGTAGCACAGCCCTCAGCAAGGTGTAGGAAAGGGGGCACAGAGGCCTTTGAGAGCACTGGAAATAAATTTATCCTGGCCTGCACTGGTTTGGGCCCTCCTGAAGGTGCCGAGCAGGTTCTGAGCAGCCCTGAGCACTGGGCCCTCCTTGCCCTGGCCCCGCTTCCTGCTCCAATTGCCAGAGGGGCTTGATGCCTGAGAGACCACCTAAAAACAGAGACTGGACCGGGATAAGGGAACAAAGGGGGGTGTTTATTTGAAGGGCCTTCAGAGGTGCACCCTGAGCAGGCCAAAGGCGACACCCAAGATGGACCCCAGGTCATGAGTTTTTCACCCTTTTATAGGTTTGGGCCATTTGCATATCAGGGTTAATTCTCCAATTAAAGCTTCAGTGAATTATGTAATTTCCCCAGCTCACCCCCCTTCTAAGATGTTGGTTTATACATTTTCGGGCCTAGGACAGCCAGGGTGTCCTTGGAGAGCAAACCCAGAGAGGTTTGTTATGACTAAAGAACAGCAGCTAACAGGCTCCAAGAAACTTCAGAGTTACACACTAGGCAGTACAGGATTTGAAAAATATGAAAGTTAAAACCTAAAGCATCAGGCTCACAGCTCGATTTCCAGCCACAGGTGACAGTGGCTTTGGTGCACGAACAGCTGTGCTCTTGCCTTGCCTCTGCCGTTTAAAAATAAAGGCAACACACGCCTGAAGTTCTCAGCATGGCTGGGTTTCCGTCCTCCAGTGATTCCGTTTAATTTAGTTCTGAGGGGAAATGGTTGCTGTGTCTCCCTGGGTGACATCTCCCTGCTGGGCACTGGCTCTGCCCTGGCTGTGCCAGGTGGGTGCTGCCAGACGTGGGTGGTTCTGTCCCAACCCTTCTCCCTTCTCCTCTGCCTGCTTCCCAAGGGGGATTTTTAAGGCGTTCTCACTCTGGACAGCGCCTCTGTGCAGATATTTTGTACGTTTTTGGTTCAAAGTTCTCCTCTGGAGCCACCCCCACAGCTCTGCAAGTCCCTCCTGGAGAGGAGGATTGAAACAGGAAACCATGGAATGGTTTGGGTTGGGAGGTAGCTTAAAACTCATCTCATTCCACCCCCTGCCATGGGCAGGGAGGGACCCCTTCCACTGTCCCAAGGTGCTCCAAGCCCCATCCAGCCTGGCCTTGGACACTTCCATGGATCCAGGGGCAGCCACATCTTCTCTGCCACCCTGTGCCAGGGCCTGCCCACCCTCTGAGTAAGGAATTTCTCCCCATTATCCACCCCAAACCCAGCAGTCGCCACCCAAACCAGCACCGAGCTCATTGTGCTGCTGCTGTGTCGGTGCCACGTGTTGGTCACCTCAGCTCGGACAACACAAAGGCTTCCCTGAGCTCTGAGCTGCCCCAGAACTGCCCACGGCCACTGGACAGGGGGCTCTGGAAGCTCCCACTCCCCCAGACCGCTGTGGTCTCTGAATGCCTGCAGCAGAGGTTGGAGCTGCTCCATCCTCCCCTTCCAGCAGGGCACAGCAGCTCCTGTGCCCAGGAGGGCCTGGAACAGGGACATGACCTTCTGTAGCCCTGCTGGAGGGGCTTTGGGCAGGTTTCAAACACAGAAATACAGAAATACCGATGTCTATATGACTTAGGCCAAAGTTACAAAGTGTTTATATAGCTTAGATTATAAGATATGTAACCTAATATTGATATAACCCCAATCATGACTTCTTATCAATATAACCTGAAGCATAACTTTCTATACTTATATAACCTAAATCATAGCTTTTACTTGTGTAGCCTGAATCATAACTTCTATACCTGTATAACCTGATACTTATATAACCTGAATGATAACTTTTGATACCTATATAACCTTTTGATACCTATATAACCTATATTATACAATGTAATGGGTAGTATGTGGTTAACTAGTTGCTTAAACGCTGAATGGACAAAAAAAGAGAAAAAGATTCACCAGGTGTGTAGCTTCAGGGATAGATAAGTACTAACGAAAAGTTGGCAAGTGCAGAGCCAATTAGCCACAAAACAAAGAATTTAGACCAGTTAAGACCAGAAGACCAAGGAGCACCATAACTACTCATGCTCCAAAACCAAGGTTGAAAAGTTCAAGAGCCAAGAAGACTTTGGAAGCCTTCATCAAAGACCCCTGAAGACCCCGATTTAGGGGAGCACAGGCGCAGTGAGAAGAAATTATCTAATAACCATGAGATCATACTATGTAAATTAGTTCTGGTGCATCTGTGATGATGCTGTAATGACACAGCAATAATAAGCATAATTTACTGTATAAATAAACCACAGCACTTGACAAAGGTGGGTGAGCTGGGAGGAAAAATCCCCCTCACCACCAGCGCTGCAATAAACAAATACCTGCTCTATAGACATCGGGCTGTGGGGATTTATTTCCAATTTATCTTTTGGGCATCAATACCCAGCTCTGGAGTTGGCAGAGACACCAAAGCAGCTTCTCCGTGCTTGCAGTGCCAGGCTCTGCTGGCTGTGAGTCACAGGGCTTCTGAATCTTTGACAGCCCAGGTGAAGGGGCCACCAGCAGCTGCCAGCACCACAAAATGAATGTGTTGGGCTCATTTTTATAGTCAGAATATTCCTGTGGGCACAGAGGGTGGAAGCTGCAGCCAGGGGGGGAAGAGCTGGAGGAGCCCTGGGTGCTCTCGCTGCTCCTCAGACACACCAAGGGGAGTTCAGCCTACACAGACCAGACCTAAACATCCCCTGAGGTTTAAGAGTTAAAGAATAAAATAAACACCACCCCTGGGGCTCAGTCCCATGATCCCAGCACGATGGTGGGGTTGAAATGAGTTATTCTGAGGGGTGATTCCAGCCTCAAAGTCTTGGAAATGTGACAAGTTCAGGAGAGAGCAGTGACAGAGATGAAGGGCCTGGCTGGGCTGATTGATGGGCTCAGCCCTGGGGGATGGAGATTAGTTAATGACAAACATTAATTGTTGGCCAAGAGTGATGGGGGAACATCTGAGAGCAAAGGAGAAGCATCTGAGGAGCACAGGTTTCTTTCAGAGAGGAAAAACTGGTTTGGATGTGCCGATAAAGATGATACAGGGATAAAGCAGAAGAAATTAATCAGTGGAAAAGAAGTCTGGGTACCAAGAAACATTTCCAGGCAAGAAGATTCATCAGGATGTGGGACAGGGGGAGAGTGGAAGCCCCATTGCCAGGCAGTGGATCTGGGACTGGGAATAATCCTCCCCAGGCAGGAACACCCCAGCATGAGCTCACAGGACTTTCCCATATCTAATTCCTGCAATCCTGAGTTCCATTAGGGAAAATCCTTCTTTCGGTGTCTTTCTGGGGCCAGTGTGATTTCCAGTTCCGTCAGTGTTCTGTGGAAAACTGAAAAACACCGAACACAGGAGGATTTTGCTCGTGCTGGTGAATTTTTGGTGGTGACTTTGTGTGAAAGGAGAGCGAAGCCCTTGCCTTGCACAGCAGGAAATATTCGCTGGCACATTTTTATAACTCGGTGATCAGGACTGAGGTGAAAAAATAACTCATTCTGCACGGTCTGGTGAGTTCCTGGTGTTTGTCCTTCCTGTGCTCTCAAGGGGAAGTTGCACTGATCAATAACTGAGGCTGTTCTCACGTGGGCACAATCCACCTCTCCCTTCACTTTTCCACCCAGGAAAAATATCTCTGAGGTGCCCTTGCAGCCGAACACCCCATGGCAAGCAAAACCCAGCATTTCCCTCTTGGAAGGGACACCAGAAGGAGCAGAAAGAGTTAATGCTGCCCCACAGAAAACCTTTGGGGCCCTCGTGTCCTGCTCCCCCCCCAAGCTGGACCTGGGAGACAGCAGAACCCGTGGAAGCAAATTTCCAGGGAGAACTGTGGTCAGAGGAAAGGGGATTGATGCTGGGACCCCTCCAGGCTGTGGGGGATGTTCCTGGCAGTGTTTTGGGGTGCTGAGAGCAGAGTCCTTATTTCCCCCAGAGCCGCTTCCTAGGGCCAGCAGCTTTAGTTCAGCACTTCCAGCAGAGCCGGGGTGGAAATCCCTCCACACCCCAGGGAATGCAGGTCCTGGCAGCTGAGTGGGGCTTTCCTGCCCTGCTTGGGCCCAGCTGGGCTCCCAGAAGGGCCTGGAGGCGTTTAACTGGATTTTGGGGAGGTGCAGACAGCACTGAGCACCCCTGAGCGTTCTGCCTGTCCCTCTGGCATCCCCTGCCCCGTTCTGCTGTGGGGTTTTTCTCCAGACTCCTGTCTGCCTCTGCACCCCAGTGATGTTCCTTGGGGCAGGATTTGGTGGGGTTTTTCTCCAGACTCCTGTCTGCCTCTGCACCCCAGTGATGTTCCTCGGGGCAGGATTTGGTGGGGTTTTTCTCCAGACTCCTGTCTGCCTCTGCACCCCAGTGATGTTCCTTGGGGCAGGATTTGGTGGGGTTTTTCTCCAGACTCCTGTCTGCCTCTGCACCCCAGTGATGTTCCTCGGGGCAGGATTTGGTGGGGTTTTTCTCCAGACTCCTGTCTGCCTCTGCACCCCAGTGATGTTCCTTGGGGCAGGATTTGGTGGGGTTTTTCTCCAGACTCCTGTCTGCCTCTGCACCCCAGTGATGTTCCTCGGGGCAGGATTTGGTGGGGTTTTTCTCCAGACTCCTGTCTGCCTCTGCACCCCAGTGATGTTCCTTGGGGCAGGATTTGGTGGGGTTTTTCTCCAGACTCCTGTCTGCCTCTGCACCCCAGTGATGTTCCTCGGGGCAGGATTTGGTGGGGTTTTTCTCCAGACTCCTGTCTGCCTCTGCACCCCAGTGATGTTCCTTGGGGCAGGATTTGGTGGGGTTTTTCTCCAGACTCCTGTCTGCCTCTGCACCCCAGTGATGTTCCTCGGGGCAGGATTTGGTGGGGTTTTTCTCCAGACTCCTCTCTGCCTCTGCACCCCGCTGATGTTCCTCGGGGCAGGATTTGCTGGATGCTCTCCCAGCTCAGCCGCAGCTCTGAGGCTATGCCCAGTCTGCCCAGTCTGCCCAGTCTGCCCAGTCTGCCCAGTCTGGCTCTGGCAGGACCCTCTGCCATCCGTCCCCCTCTGTCCTGGAGGTGACAAGGACAGCAGGGCCCTGACACAGAAACTGGGAGCTGCTTTTCCACTGGTTTATGGACACGTGCTCGGTCTCCCGCTGTCTTGGGATGACTTTATGATGTGTACCCCACTCTATGCCCAGAAAATGAATTCCCTTCCTTGTTGCAGGTTGGATTTCAGCCTTAGGTTCATCCTTCCTCTCTCAAAACTCCAACCACAGCATCTGATGCTCAATGAACTTCACTGCTCTGAAACTTTCTGTTTCATTTTTCCACTTTCTGACCTTCCAGCCAGGACATTCCAGTGCAGGCTCCATCAGTCCAGGCTTCCATTGCTCTGGCTCTTCTCCACAGAGCTGGGAAGGCTTTTCCTGGGGTACCAAACACTCCCTGGGCAATCCAGGAGCCATCCCCACTGCCCTGGCAGCAGCAAGAGAGTTAACATTTTTTTTCTGGGACTTCGGCTTTTTTCCTCTTCTCTTCTGGACTGTTCAACAATACCAGAACACACCAGGAGAACTTTCCACCAAGGCCTAGCGGGGGCCCAGGCTGACCCAGCTCCAAGGAGGAGGAGAGAGGCCACACCTGCAGAAGGACTCTAAAATCTTCCCAGGTTTCTCTCCAGAGCAAGAGATTTTGCTATTTAGCATTATTATCCTTTTTCTGTGTGTTTGTTAAATAAATAGGTTTTTTTCCTTCACTTTCCTCTGAGGAAAATTCTTTTCTTTCCCGAACCTGGCTGGGGGCGGGGTGGCTGTAATCTGCCTTCTATCAGAGGATATTTTCCTCTAAATCTGCCTCACAACTGCACACACGCTCCTCCCTAGGGCTGAGTTAATAAAACAAAGCTCTGGATGGGATGTTTTATTCCTCTGCTGCGGAGCTCTGTGCGTGGAAGATCCAAACCCCGGATAAAAACCAAGGGGCAAACCATACATGGATGTGTTCACGAGCAATCTACTGGATCTGCACAAACATCTGACAGGAAAAGCCACGGTTTTCACTGAAAACCCAGCACTTTCCACTTGCCCTGCAGATCTCAGCAGCAGATTCGGGTGTGATCTGCGTCGGGGTGCTCAGTGCTGCCTGCACCTCTCCAAAATCGAGTTATAAAGGTTCACTCTGCTTCAGAGAGCAGCACTGGGAGTTTTATAGCGAGACAGAAAGCAGGAGAGCCAAACACCTGAATGATCTGTTCTTCCCTGGCCCAACCTGTCACACCTGAGTTACTTCAGAGGCTCTGGCTGAGGGATTGTTCAGAAGCTTTCCAGAGGCACAAATCAATTGGTTTTGTAAGAGACTTTAAGGGTTTAAAATACTCAGCTGCTGTTCTTTTTGGCCAAAATAAGAGAGAACCTGGGGAAAATGTGGCTGTGTTGGGCATCTTGGAGGCAAAAGGAGTTTCTGTGAGATCTGAGCTCAGGGTTGGTGTCAGTGACAGAGATGCTGGGGCTGGGGTCTCTTTCAGCTCTGTCTCTTCCTGTAGGGTTAATTCCTGACACGCAGAAACATCTCTGAAGTGCTGGGAGAGAGTGACTGGTTTGGGTGAAATCATCATAAAAGAAGGTTTGAGGCTTCACTTGTTTTCTGCAGGTGCTGGAGTGCTCCTAGTGCAGTTGGTGGATCAAATAACCCCAGAAATGGTGTTTTTGCTGCTCAGAGATTTCTGCTTGGCAGTTTTTTCATCCAGTGCTGCCCAACCCAGCCCCGGGCAGAATCCAGAGTGTCCCATTCACTCCATCCCATCCACCCCAAACCTTTGCCAAACTCCAGGTGGGTGAACTGGGAGGCTCAAGGTTCTGCTTTGGGATTTAACTCTTGCAACAGAGGATTTTCTGAGCATCCCAGGATATCCTGAGCTGGAAGGGACCCACAGGGATCATCATTCCAGCCCTGGCCCTGCCCAGACACCCCAACAACCCCACCCTGGGCACCCCTGGGAGCGGTGTCCAAACGCTCCTGGAGCTCTGGCAGCCTCGGGGCCGGGCCCATTCCCTGGGGAGCCTGGGCAGTGCCAGCACCCTCGGGGGGAAGAACCTTTCCCTGAGCTCCATCCCAAGCCCTGACACAGCTCCAGCCGTTCCCCAAATGTGTCCAGGAAAGATTTAAGATTGCTCCTGTAGGCTCTGTGAGCTCAGAGCTCCCACCTGGAACACCTGGAGGGATCCTCCCAAAAGCATTTCCTTCTCCCTGTCCCAGGTTTTGTCCAGGGTGAGGAGAGCTTTGCTCCTTGCAAAGGCACTGCTGGTGCTCTGCCCCGTGTACCACATCAGTTCTGGATTTTGGGGCAGCTCAGGGCTGACACTGATGATCCCTGTCCTGAGGGTGAGGATGATGAGGGAGGCAGCAATGGGCTGGAGTTCTCCAAGTAACTCACTTGTTCTGCCCCCGGGGAGCACATTCCAGCTCCAGGAATCTGGGATCTAGGGTGAGCCTTGAAGGAACAACCACTTTGTCACCTTTACACCTCCTCTATCACGGCCAGCGAGGCTCAGAACTGAAGTTCTTGTGCTGTTTTAAAATCCCGTGGGATTTTCAGAAAAATCTGGCATTACCTGAAGCCTCTTACCCCATTTCTTGAGCCAAAGCCCTAAATCTGTTGGAGTTCTGAACTCCCTGCAGGAATTTTGTGTTGTCTCATCCCCTCAGAGGGGTGAAGTTGTTGCTTTCCCATGAACTTTGGGCTCATTCAGAATACAAAGAATAAAGAGGATAAAATAAAAGAATATAACAACTGTGTGTGTCTCCCAGGGTTCTGGTGATAAAGTTTCAAATTTTTCAGCATTTATCCTGTGGGGTTTATGTACATCTGTCCCTGCTGAAGGAATTCTGGCACTGAGGGACACCTGGATCCTGCTGGAAGCCAAAGAATGGCTGGAGATGCTTCAGTTTTATCAAAGCAGGGCTTGGCCAAACTGGGCTTGAACTGGGAGATGCTGGGATTGCCAACCCCAGCGGTCAGGAGCAGTCTGAGGTCCTGCTTCCCCTGGAAATGTCCTGCTGGGTTGGGAATTGAGGTCCCCCTTTGGTTCTTGCTGCTGCCAGGGCAGTGGGGATGGCTCCTGGATTGCCCAGGGAGTGTTTGGCACCCCAGGAAAAGCCTTCCCAGCTCTGTGGAGAAGAGCCAGAGCAATGGAAGCCTGGACTGATGGAGCCTGCACTGGAATGTCCTGGCTGGAAGGTCAGAAAGTGGAAAAATGAAACAGAAAGTTTCAGAGCAGTGAAGTTCATTGAGCATCAGATGCTGTGGTTGGAGTTTTGAGAGAGGAAGGATGAACCTAAGGCTGAAATCCAACCTGCAACAAGGAAGGGAATTCTGCAGGATCCAGCTGAGGGCCCAAAATCCCACGGGAGGAATGTCGTGGTGGTGGGTGATGCTCTGGGAGGGTCTCCAGGGAGTGGGAGAGCAAACTTTGAGCAGTGCTGGAGCGTTATTTCAAAGCAGAGACTGTTCCTCTCTTAGTCTGTGCTCTGGGGATGAAACAGGAATTCTGACTGGGCAGGATTACAGGGTGGCCAGAGGAAATTCCTGAAGAGGAAATTTCTGAGGAGGAAATTCTGAAGAGGAATTTCTGAAGAGGAATTTCTGAAGAGGAAATTTCTGAAGAAGAAATTCTGAAGAGGAAATTCTGAAGAGGAATTTCTGAAGAGGAATTTCCTGGAGAGGGAATTTCTGAAGAAGAAATTCTGAAGAGGAAATTCTGAAGAGGAAAATTAAGACAACTGGGAAGTGAAAGGGTTGGACATCAGCTCTGCTCCTGCAGGAAACCCTCAGCTCTGCGGGGTCAGGACATCCCTGCACGTGAGCAGTGATTTGTGAGGGGCACTGGGAATTCGCCCCCACATTCCCTGAGTGTGGAAATGCTCCCCTCACTGGCAGCCTGGGATCCCTATTTTCCAAGTAGAAAGCTGAGGCAAAGGGAAACAAAAGGGTCAGATCTGCCCAGGGCATTTTGTTTATTTTTAATTACGACAGCAAAGGGGGTTTGTTGCAATGATTTGGGTGGGATGTGGGGAAATGGAGTTATTTTGGACTGGTTCATGTTTTATCCTCACTGCCCCCCTCACTGAGGCTGGAATTTGATTCCTGGCTCTGTTTGGAGTTTGTGGGAGCTGCCCATGGTCCCCATGGCCCCCTGGGATCTGTCCCATGTTCTGGGCTCTCTCTGCTGTGCCCATTCAATGCCACACCCAGCAGAGCCTTTCCTGGCACCTCTGGGGTATTACAAGGCTAAATCAGCACATTCAGGGATCAAAGCTGTGTTTAAAAATGCACATTCCTGCTCGAAGGACTAAGTAATAGACTTCCAGCTTACATTTCATTATCATATCTTATATTATATCATATTATATCATATTATATTATATTTTATTATATAAAACACAATATCATATATTATATTTCACTATATTTCATTATATTATATTATTTGTATTTATTATATCTCTGTCTATTCTTTAGGATGTACTTGAAGCCTGTATTATTTTACCCAAGCATTAAACATTGGGTGCTCATCTGGAGAGGAGAAGGCTCCAGGGAGAGCTCAGAGCCCCTTGCAGGACCTAAAGGGGCTCCAGGAGAGCTGGAGAGGGACTGGGGACAAGGGACGGAGGGACAGGACACAGGGAATGGCTTCCACTGCCAGAGGGCAGGGCTGGATGGGATATTGGGAAGGAATTGTTCCCTGGGAGGGGGGGCAGGCCCTGGCACAGGGTGCCCAGAGCAGCTGTGGCTGCCCCTGGATCCCTGGCAGTGCCCAAGGCCAGGCTGGACATTGGGGCTGGAGCAGCCTGGGACAGTGGGAGGTGTCCCTGCCATGGCAGGGGTGGCACTGGGTGGGCTTTGAGGTCCCTTCCCACCCAAACCCTTCTGGGATTCCATGGCTTTAATTCCCAACCCATCCATTTGCTGTGACCATCGAATTCTCCCTGTAAGTTCACAGAAATTGCTGGGAAATCAAGCACTAAACAAAATGTGTGAGGCTTTAAATCACCTGGTAACAATTATTTGTACTTCTGAGTATTTTCAATGCTCCAGAACTTCCCGCTTTGCCCCACAAAGAGCTGCTCCCTTCTCGTTTCTCTTCCCAGCCACGTTACCCAACTCAACCCCAAATATCAGAGGTGAAAAAAATCCTTTCAGTGGCACCCTTTGCCTTCAGCCTCTCTATTTCTGTGCCTCCACTCCCACCTGCTCAGGGTTTGAGTGAGGAAAAGCTCGGCTTAACCAACACATCTTTGTCCTTCCTGACCTTTGCAACTCAACCCAAGATTTCTGTGCCTGGATGAGTGGGTTTGGATCATGGATGGAACCTGGGCATTCCCAGGATTTCTGCTTTTTGTGGAGCCGGGTGCTTTACAGACAGACTATGGCATCGTCCTGGTTATCTGAGAGTTTCCAGGAAAGCCTCTTTCCTAAGTTCTTAACGGGAATTAACTTTTAAATTTATATATTTATACGTGTGAACTCTAAAATCCTGCTGTGGCATCACCCACGTTTCTTTAGGAAACCCCATTCCCAGCAGCATAAGCAAATTTCCAGAGGATTGGGCCTCTCTTCCCAAGAGGGAAAAGAAGGATGAGGGATTGAAAACAGCAGAATCATAAATAAATAAATCAGGAATCACAGCCCCACAGATCCATTTGTTCACCCCCTGCCAGCGAGGAGCCTGATCCCTTCTCCAGTTCTTCCCTGGAATGGGTTTCCCTGGTGTCCCTGGGGGGTTTATTCCCAGTCTCACAGACAGGAAAGGCTTTCTGAGGTTCAAACCCACCTTTCCCGTGTCCCAGGTTATTCCCCAACACCCCAGACTGAGTTTGGGTTGACAGGACTTGGAGCTGTGCCCGTTTTCACCACATAGCAGCAGAGGAGATGCCAGAGAAATCCAAGGAAATAAAAGTGAGTTTGCCTCTGGATCTCAGTCTGTTTGTTGTTCTGTTGGCCAGCAGCAAATCTCTGAAGTGCTCTGGAGTGTTTGGAGCATTATCCAGCAGGTGCCAGGTATCCTAAATATTTCCAAATTTCAACCGAGATCCTAAATCACATTGCCACCGAGATCCTAAACCTTCCCATGTTGTGAATGAGATCCTAAACCTTCCCACATTTCCACAGAGATCCTAAACCTTCCCACATTTCCACAGAGATCCTAAATCTTTCCACATTGCCACCGAGATCCTAAATCTTTCTACAGTGCCACCGAGATCCTAAACCTTTCCACGGTGCCACCGAGATCCTAAACCTTTCCATGGTGCCACTGAGGCTCGCAGGAAATTTAAAGAGAAACTTCCAGAGTTTTGCTGCCATGCCCAGAGGCAAAGGGAAGGGGACGGCTGGCCAGAAGTGCTGGACCACGAGCCATCGTCCCATTGTCTTCCGACCTGTCTAAACCCCCTCAGCTTCAAAAAGGATGCGATGCCCCCAACTCAATCCCGTTTTTCTTCCGATGGAGTGATCAGTAGGATGAGAAAGGTCACATGAGGAATCAATCTGGGATCTGAACACCAACATTTCGCAGGATCTTCCCTCGGAAGCCCCTGGTGCTGCAGAGAGGCAGCAGGCAGGGGACAGAGCAGCCATGACGCACCCGCCACCCAAGACACCCGCAGCGAACAAAAACACCTCTTACCTGCTCCGGGGGCTCCCCTACAGCAGCTGGGAAGCAGGAAAGGGAAAAAGAGGGGAAATAATCTCTGTCGAGTGAGGGTTGTGTCGATTTTGGGAGAGAAGAGGCCGCAGCATCCAGTGAGAGCTCTGGCATTCGCAAACCACCGCTGGCTGGGTTTCTCTGAAATGTGACCCTATTTCCTTGTTGCACAGGAAAGGAAAGGAGAGCAAACAAAAGCTGTGCAGCTCTGAGGAGTGAGAGGGCTCTGAGATCTTCTCCGTGCGAGGGCAGGGGTCTGCTGTGGAAGAGGACAGGTCAGAGGGAGGAGCTGGCGTTATTTAAATCAATGTACTGGGCGGAGATGTTGCTTGGGGAGCAAAGTTCTCTCCTTGAGCAGCTCCCACTGAGCAGATGTTGGTGGGAAAGGGAATCTCTGTGCATGAGGGTCTTTGGCATAGGATCACAGGGTCAGCTGGGCTGGAAAAGCCCTCTGAGATCATCGAGGTCCCCTCCCCACCTTGTCCCCAGCCCAGAGCACTCAGTGTCGCGTCCAGGCCTTCCTTGGGCACCTCCAGGGATGGGCACTCCAAACCTCCCTGGGCAGTTCCAAGGCCTGAGCACCCTTTCATTGAAGAAATTCNAGCCCAGCCCCCCGGCTGCCCCCTCCTGTCAGAGTTGTTGTCCCGCCAGGCTGTGCCTCTTGGAAATCATGGAGGAGTAAGGAAAACAGAATTTCTTTGGATTTTCCACATCCAAGCCAGGAGCTGCTGAGAAAGGCCCTCCATAAGGGCTGCTTGGGAGTTGTGGTTTGTGATGGACCAGAGCTGGCTCAGGAACACAGGAAGCCTCTCGTGGCCTGGTTCTCCTCCCTATTTCTGATCAGTGATCAGCTCTTTGTGGTGCCAGAGTGGTCAGAACATCATCAGCTGGGCTGGGGACCTTCTATCTGCAGTGCCACCATCGTCAGCTGAGCTGGGGACCTTCAATCTCCAGTGCCACCATTGAAAACTGGGCTGGGGACCTTCCATCTCCAGTGCNGGGACCTTCCATCTCCAGTGCCACCACTGTCAGCTGGGCTGGGGACTTTCCATTTCCAGTGCCACCACTGTCAGCTGGGCTGGGGACCTTCCATCTCCAGTGCCACCATTGAAAACTGGGCTGGGGACCTTCCATCTCCAGTGCCACCAAAGGGTGTTGATGTTTTGCAGGATTTCCAGCTGTTCGTCAGGGCTGAGTCTCCCTTTCCAGAAGGAAAATTCCCCGTGTGTCATCCCCATCTCGCTGCCACCTCTCCTGGAACTGATGGGTAAAGGGACAAGGGCCAGCCCTGGAGAAAGGCTGTGGCACCATGGAATCATGGAATGGTTTGAGCTGGGAAGGAACCTTAAAGCCCATCTTGTTCCAATCCCCTGCCGTGGGCAGGGACACCTTCCTCTGGATCTGGATGCTCCAAGCCCCATCCACGACTAATTCCTGCCAAATGCAAAGAGGTGTCCCAAGGAGATGGATGGGCAATCCCGAAGTTTCTTGGTTTTGCTGGCAGAAAATTGTACTGTAGAAATCGGGAGTAAGGCCCTGATCCCAGCAGGATGAGCTTAATGATGTTCAGGGCAAAAGAATTTGGGAATAAGGTTGGATTGGCAGAGTAGAAGGTGTCCCTGAGCATCCCTCAGCCCCATGGAATGTCATTCCCAAATCCTCTTGGAGCCCTTTGTTTACATTTTCATGTGGAGCTGTTCACATTGTTCGCCCAGAAATCCACAACAAAGCTTTTCCCAAGGACAAGGCGAGATCCTGAGGTGAAAATGCAGCACCCCAAGATCCCTCCCCTCAGCAAAACCCACCTGAACATTTGTCCTTTGCCCCAAAATCCCCACAAAATTCTGGGATCAAGCACAACGATCTCGATAATCACTTCTTGATGGCTCCGCTCTCAAAGCCTGTGGCTCCTTCGAGCTGGAGTTACACATTTGGGAAACACCAACCCTGCTTTATTTAACACCTGGGACTAATTAAGCCCAGCTTTACTGTTGGGCAATTAGTTTAGATGTCTGTGCCCCGGTGGAAAAACAAACCCGTTTGTTTCCAGCTCGTTTCACTCGCAGGTTCTCAACCTGCGGCCTCCGGGCTCCAAACAAAGCCCAGCACTTTGTTTATTGCTGCAGTAGCTGAAGGGCTGAATGGAGCTTTGTTGTGTTGGGTGCTGAACAGCCATAAAAAGGGTGAGTCTGTGGCCAAGGAGCTTGTCCCAACACGGACTTGGGGCCAGGCTGTGATGTAGAGCCAGAGCTGGGAACTCTGCCCAGGCCCTGCAGTTCAGACATAGCAAGGGAGGGAGAATATTTCATTTTATGTACAAAATGCTTACACAGAATTACCCCATCAGGCCTCAGCACCGTTCCCTGTGTGTCCTGACAGCCACCAGGACAGAGTCTGCAGCCTTTCCAAGCCTTCAAACGAGCCCCGGCCTTGCTGTCGAGAGGGGGGGATGCTTTGGGTGTCATCCAGCACCACCGGGAAGCCCCAAACTGGCCTGGAAGTGTCGGTCTTTGTGCTTCCCTGGGGTCCAGGCCATCATCCCGCTGGGGTTTCCATCATTCCGGGGGGGTTTCGTTATCCCAATGGGGTTTCCATCATTATGGCTGGGTTTAGATCATCTGGGTGGGGTTTCCATCATGCTGGAGGGTTTCCAGCATCCCAGCGGGGTTTTGAGCATCCGAGTGGGGTTTCCATCATCCCAACAGGGTTTCCATCATCCCACAGGGTTTCCATCATTCTGGGGGGGTTTCCATGATCCCAGGGTGTTTCCGTCATCCCAATGGGGTTTCCATCATCCCGGAGGGTTTCCAGCATCCCAGCGGGGTTTCCATCATTCCGGAGCGTTCCCATCATCCCGAGGGGTTTCCATCATCCTAGCCAGGTTTCCATCATCCCAACGGGGTTCCCAGCAAGGTTCCCAGAATCCCAGTGGGGTTTCCATCCTCCCGGGGAGGTTTCCAGCTTCCAGGTGGGATTTTGAGCATCCCACAGGGGTTTCTATCATCCCAATGGGGTTTCCGTCATCCCAGAGGGTTCCCAGCATCCTGCCAGGGTTTCCACCCTCCCGGGGTATTTCCATCATCCCATTGGAGTTTCCATCATCCCAGGCATTCCTATCATTTCAGTGGGGTTTCCAGCATCCTGGAGGGTTCCCAGCATCCCGGAGCATTCCCACCATCCCGGGGTGTTCCCATCATCCCGGAGCATTCCCACCATCCCGGAGAGTTCCCCCCATCCCGGACCATTCCCACCATCCCGGAGCGTTCCCATCCCGGAGCGTTTCCCCCATCCTGGGGCGTTCCCCCTATCCCGGACCATTCCGCCCATCCCGGATCGTTCCCCCATCCCGGAGCATTCCCCCCATCCCAGGGCGTTCCCCCTATCCTGGAACATTCCCATAATCCCGGAGCGTTCCCCCCATCCCGGAGCGTTCCCCCCATC
>VZRO01001686.1:116980-129369 GCA_013397915.1 Daphoenositta chrysoptera
GAGAGGAGCTGGATCCATCCATAGGGAGGAGCTGGGTCCATCCATGGGGAGGAGCTGGATCCATCCATGGGAGAGGAGCTGGATCCATACATGGGGAGGAGCTGGATCCACCCATGGGAGAGGAGCTGGATCTATCCATGGGGAGGACCTGGATCTATCCATGGGGAAAGAAGCTGGATTCACCCATGGGAAAGGGAGCTGGGTTCACTCGTAGGGAGAGGAATTGGATGCATCCATGGGAAAGGGAGGGGAATTCACCCATAGAGAGAGAAGCTGGATTCACCCTTGCTGGATCCACACATCGGGAAGGGAGCTCGACCCACACGTGGGGTGAGGAGCTGGATCCACTCATGGGGAGAGGAGCTGGATTCACCTGAGGGGGGAGGAGCTGGATCCCCCCTTGCTGGATCCAGCCATGGGGAAAGGGAGCTGGATCCACCGTGGGGAGAGGAGCTGGGTCCTGTCTGGGCTGCAGCTGGGGCTCCCCTTTGGTGACAGCACCACAGGCAGCCTCTGCTTCCTTCCCGTGCTTGAAGCAACTCACGAGAGAGGAACAAAACCCTCCCTCCTCCGTTTCCCCTTCTCTCTCCCCTTTTTGCTCAGCTCCCTCCTCCACCCTTTTCCCTCCCTGTGCCATCCCTGCTCCGTTTCCACCAGAACTGGGACCCTGAGGTGCCTCTGCCCTCAGCCCACCCCTCCTCCTTCCCAGCTCTCCCCCCTGCTCTCTCCCTGTGCTCCCCCAGCCGTGCCCAGTGTCCTGCCCAGCTCCGAGCAGCCTCCCCTGGAGAAAGGCTTTTTACAGCCTCCCTTCCCGAGTGCTCTGACAGGGCTCTGGGAGTGCCAGGGAGGCCACCTAGAAACAGAGACTGGACAGGAATAAGGGAATAAAGGTCGGTATTTATTTGAAAGGCCTTCAAAGATGCACCCTGGGAGCCAAANCTGCACAGCCTGGGTGTCCTTGGAGAGCAGGCCCAGAGAGGTTTGTTATGAGCAGAGAGCTGAAGTCAGCAGGCTGCAAGAAACTCCAGAGTTACACATTGGGCAATTCAGGATTCGAAAATATAAGAGTTAAAACCTAAGGCATCAGGGTTGGGAAGTGCCTGAGGGGCAGAGGGCACAGGAGGGAAGGGCTGTGGGCTGGAACAGGGGGAGCACGAGCAGGGCAGGGGTGAGGAAATGCGGGAATTGGGAATATGTGGGATGTTGGGAGGATCACACAGGGTTAGGGAGGGAGAGACCCAAATCTCTTCAAGCCTGAACTGATCTTTTAGGGCAGAGGAAGGAGGCAGCTGTGGCACTGGACGGGGACAGTCTCCCTTGCTTGTCCACGTGACACGAGGCTGTCAGCAGAGCTGTCACGCGTGTGACGCCGGATATTGGGAATGTTGGATTGAGATGGGATAGTGGGGAGGAATTCTTCACTGGGAGGGTGGATGGAATTTCCAGAGCAGCTGTGGCTGCCCCTGGATCCCTGGAAGGGTCCAAGGCCAGGCTGGATGGGGCTTGGAGCAGCCTGGGACAGTGGAAGGAGGTGGCACCAGATGAATTTTAAAGTCCCTTCAAACCCAAACCATTCCATGATTCCATTCCATGATTATTTTTTCCATTTGTGGCATTCCCACTCCACAGCACCACTTCCCAAACCATTTTTGTGATGCTTCCCGTGCCTCAGTGTCCAGAGGGATATCCCTGAGGGAATGCAGTGCCCAGCCCTACACCACCACCACGGGGCTCTCACACACCACCTCACCCTCAGGCTCTGGACACGTTTTTCCTCCTGGAAATGCCATTCAGGTCAGGATCAGAACCTCCAGCCTGGAGTTCCAGGTCCTTTGTGGCCACAGCAGCACAAACCACCCTCTGATTCACTCTTTTCCAAGCCCACGTGGACTGCAAAGAGGCAAAAAGGAAAACAAAACACTTCCGACAGCAAATTTTTCCAAGCCTGAAGTCATTTTTAAGTGCAAAAAGTCGCCCTTGTTCCCATCCCAGGGAGGTGCTGGGATGCAGGGAAAGCTGGAAGTTAAAAACCTGATCATTAATCCTGGCAAGGCAGAGGTGCCAGAGGTGTTCATGGTCGGCAGAGATGGGAGCTCTCCCCTAATCCTGGAGGGTGGAAGGGCTGTCCCGTTCCTGGTGGCCAAGGAAACCACAGGAAAAGGAAACTTTGCAGTGCTGCCCCGTGGTGAGGGTGCAGTTTGGAGCTGGCCGAGTTTCCGATGGCCAGGAAGGCTTTGAAGGTGGGGGCTGTGGAGTAAAATTCAGCCCCTCTGGAACAGCCAGGCCCCTCCTGTTTGCTTAGGAAAGGACAAATGGGATGCAGAAAGCACGGGAAGACTTTCCCAGAGGGAACAGAGGGAAAATCCCCTCCCATGAGGGCTCAGGAGGCTCAAAACCCCCAGGCACGAGGGGCTCAGGAGGAGCTGTCCTGCTCCAGCACACGGATATTTCCCATTTCCAGCCCAAGCCTCCGGGGCTGAGGGCTGTCAGACACAGCCAGAGCTCTGCTCAGAGCCAGTCTGGCAGCCCCTGGGACATTTTCCTTTGAAAAGGAGGAGTTTTTGCCGAGGTTGCAGGGTGCCAGTTGCAGGGACAGCCGGCAGAGTTGCGCTGCCAGCAGAGGGGCTGGGGACAGTGCCCTTGTCACAGCCCGGGTGCCACCGCATAGGCTCAGAGATCAGGGACCCCCAGAGGAGCTGCTAAGCCAGGCTGAGGGGATAAAAACCAGTCCAAGAAGCTGGGAGGGCAGGATGGGGTCACAGACAGAGACCTGGCTGGGGAATTGGGGTGTCTGACTTCCACTCCTGCTCATTTTCAGCACGGCTCGGGGAGTTCTGGTTGCCCTCTCTCTTATTTTGGTATCAAGATGGGCATTTCAAGGACTTTGTGCCCCCGTGGCCCCTGCAGCTCTGATGGGGAGGTTGGGGTGGGGCTGCTCTTGTGTTCTCAGGGTCAGCAGCTGGAGATGTCCTGAGGAACCCACAGGAGACTTTTCTCCAGAGCCGTTGTCACCCCAAGGCTCCTCTGCCTCCTTTTGAAGAGCCCTCACTTCTGGGTCTGTGTCTGGAAGGATCCAGGTTAAAATAACCCTCCAAAGCTCAGAGCTGGACTCTGTAAAACCTGGATTCCCTGTGTCCAGTGGAGATGGAAGGATTTGGGATACTCCAGCTCCAGAGCCACAGTCAGGGTGTCCTGAGGGGCCCTTTGGGCCAGGCTGTTCTCCTCCATCATCTGCAGAGGAAAAAGTTGCATTCCAAAAACTGCTATCCCAAGGCTCTCTAGGCTGCAGGGTTTGGGGAATATCCCAAGGATCCTGCAGAGCCTTGGAATTCCAGTTTTTGGAATGCCGTGGCAGGACCCTGCGCCGGCTGCGGCCGCGCTCGGGCCGGCGTTGCTGGGTGCCCAACTCCCTTGGCAGGCTGCCATTCCCACCTGTGTCATTCCCACGTGTCCTTCCCTCCCCAGAGGAATTCCTCTCCAGCCTGGATCACTATGAGATCGCCTTCCCCATCCAAGTGGACCAGAACGGGGACTTCCTCACCTTCGACATGCGCCGGCAGCTGAAGCCGCGGCCCCGGCGCTCCCTGCCCTACGAGCCCTCGGAGCAGCAGGTCTTCTACAAAGTCTCTGCCCACCACACCCAGTTCCTGCTCAACCTGACCCTGCACTCCAACCTGCTGGCCGAGCACTTCACCGTGGAGTACTGGAAGCGGGATGGCATGGACTGGCAGCACGACTTCCACGAGGACTGCCACTACGCCGGCCACCTGCAGGACCAGTACCTCAGCTCCAAGGTGGCCATCAGCAACTGCAACGGGCTGGTGAGTCCGGCTTTGGCCAGCCAGGGCGATGCCAACAGCTTGGATCCTCCAGCGGGTGGATCCATGTGGTGGGAAAAGCTCGGGGTTGGTGGCAAGTGGGAATATTCAACCCTGGCGTCACAGCTGGCGGAGGGTGCGGACAGACCTCGTCACGTCCGTGGGGGTTCCTGATCCGTGGGTCACTTCTAGTCTAATTTCTGGGGTTTTTCCCCATTGATTTTGATTGGAATGGGATAATCCTGGCTCTCTGGGGATACCCAGACCTGGCTCTCACCAAGTTCTTCCAACAGCAACAGCAAAAATTGTTTTGCGTGTGCTGCTGCATGCGGGTGGGGATTTCGCAGCGCCGCTGGAATGTCAGGAGTGCATCCCGGCCCTTCCAACTGCAGATGCATTCCTGGGGGTCCCAGTCACTTCTGTCCATGTTTCAGGAGCTAAAAAATGTCGCTTCTGAGGGGAAAAAATGGAAATAATCAGGTTTTCCATATGAAAAAGGGAATGTCAAGAGGGGGCAAGGTGGCACTTCCTCAACACAGCAAGGCTGTGGGACTGAGGGTGGGAATGGTTGATTTTCCAAGTCCTGACAGCTCAGACTGAACATCCTGGTCCTAAATATCAGCAAGGAATCTTACTGGTGGGCATCAGTGTAAGAACAGCTGAGCTCTGGGCTAGATTGCTTGGAGAGAGTGAGGTCTTGGGAGATCTTTAGCCACAGGTCAGACAAAAGGCTCTCCAAACCCCTCCAGGTATGATTCATTAGCTCTCCCAGCCCTGGGAATAGACTGAGGACATCCATCCCTATTTTTCTGTGATTTTCTGATATTTCTGGCTCGCAGAGCACATTTCCTGAGCTGCCAGATGGAGGGATGGAGCAAACATACCCCGTGAGTGAATCCCAAGGCCGATGGCTCCCTTGGAGGGGTAGAAAAAGACTCTCCGGGCCAGGTTCATATTTCTGCTCCAGCCCCACCTCCTTGCAGCATTCTGGCAGCCTGGAAGAGCTTCCAAACGGGAATGAATTCCCGTTTGACTTATTGCTGGGTGACCCTGCCAGAACAGTGCCGTGGGTTATTAACAGAAATGAGAATCTGACTCATTATATCGCAGAGTCTAAAGTTTCCAGCTCACAGCCAGCACTCTGAGCTGCACCAACTCCTGCTTCCCGAGCCCTTTGTTTGGACGTGGGAGCTCTGCTCCAGTCCCAGGGAATTCCGTGGTGCTCACAGAGGGTGAGCTGGGTGCTGCTGGCTCCAGAGGGATCTGGCATCCCCCACCCCACAGGGCAGCAAGGCCGGGGTGAGCAGCACTTGGAACTGGGAGAATTCCATCCCCGGGCCGTGTTTAGCTCTGGAGAGGCACCAAGGGCTGTCTGGAGGAAAATGCAGCCAGGCACAGAGAGGGACAGGGGGTCATCCAACGAGCTCTCCTCTGCCTGAACTCTGTCCTTCTGCCCTCTGGAGTTATGGTGGGGATGGGGGAGGAGGGCTGCGGGCTCAGTGAGGACAGTGGGGTCAGGAATTTGGGCAAGAGGAGCCTGGAATGTTTTTAGCTGATGGAGAGGAGGCTGGGCTTGCCATGGGAGAGGTTGTGCAGTGCCCTGGGTGACCAGTGACCACTGATCTGCTCGTGCCATCCCTCATCCCCAGCGGGCTCTGCTCCAGGAGGGCATCACCCATCTTGTGGGGGGACAGAAGAGGGTCCCAGGAGCAGGGTCCTGCTGAGGGGGCACTGCACTGACCCAGCTTTGCACGGGTGATGCTGCACAGGCACTTGGGCGCTGTGGTGGTGACTGGGCACAAACTGGGACCTGAGCTGGGGACAGGGTGAGCTGAGCACGAGGAGGAGGGAAAGGGATGACTGTGAGCACAGTAACGAGCTCCAGGCCATCCTCCTGTCCTCCAGCTCCCACATCCCTCAGGGATTCCTGTGCCTGCAGGGTTTGGGTTTGAACCTCTTTGGGTGTGAACACTCCCGGCACAACTCTCACCTGACAGTGCCATCAGCTTTGGGTGCCAATCCTGGACACTCAACCATTGACCCCTCTTCCCAATTTCTGGACATGCTCCCATTAACTCCTCTTCCAAATATCTGGACATACTCCCATTTACTCTTCTTCCCAATTTCTGGACACTCAACCATTGACTCCTCTTCCCAGTTTCTGGACATGCTCCCAGTGACTCCTCTTCCCAATATCTGGACACTCAACCACTGACTCCTTCCCAGTACCTGGACACACTCTCATTGACCCCTCTTCCAAATATCTGCACGTGCTCCCAAGGACTCCTCTTCCCAATTTCTGGACACTCAACCATTGATTCCTCTTCCCAGTTTCTGGACTCTCTCCCAGTGACTCCTTTTCCCAACCACAGGCACTGTCACCCCGGCCCAAGGGCGGGCAGGGAGCAGGGCTCACCCCACACATCCCCCACACCCTTCTGGGCTTCAGACTCAGCCGTGGGAGTCACCCCCTTCCCAGACCCACAGAATCACAGAATGTCCTGAGCTGGAGAGGAGCCATGAGGACACCAAAGCTCATCCTGGTCCTGCTCAGGACAGCCCTGATCCCACCACGTAGCCTTTGTTGGAAGCAAAGGGTGACTTGGTCCATTTCCAGAAATATTCCATGCTTTGAGCTGCCAGAAGGGCCAAGCAGCTGGGAGCCTCCAGAGAGCAGCTTTGCCTCAGCCTGGCCAGGAGCTGGAATCCCTGTGTTTCATCCCAAGAGATCCCAAGGATCCATCATGTCCTACCCTCAAAAAATGACAGCCAGGAGAAAACACTGAGCACAGAACTGCTGTTCTTTTCCCTCTTGTGTCAGAGGAGCAGCTGAAAGGTCTTCATCAGAGAATCCCAGAGTGGTTTGGGGTGGAAGGGACCTTAAATTCCATTTCATCCCACCCCCTACCATGGGCAGGGACACCTTCCACTGTCCCAGGGTGCTCCAAGCTCTGTCCAACCTGACCTTGGACACTCCCAGGGATCCAGGGGCAGCTTTCCTGGTTATTCCTCTGAGCCCAGCACGGACAGGAGTGCCTGGAGGGACCCAGATGAGGAGGAATGGACCCAGCCGGCCCCGCTGCCACACGGCTCCTCCGGGAGCGGGGAGAGCTGGCCCAGGCCAGGCTGGGCCTTTCCAGCCTTTTCCAGCCTTTCTTTTTGCTTTGACAGAGCAAACCCCCCCTGCTCTGCCGCTGACCCGCGTGAATCACAGCCAGGACACCCACCCCAGCTCCCCCAAAAACCGCGGGGCTCCCTCAGACCCTCCCCCTTCACCAGCCCCGGGTCCCGTCCAGCGCCCGGCCCTCAGAGCCCTTGGGGTCAGAACTGGGATATTTTCAGCCTCCCGTGACATCCCAGCCTCGCTGCTGGAAGGTGCCAGGCAGGCGAGGAGGCCCTGCAGAGGCTGGGCTGAGAACATCCCTTTTCCAGCGGGATGGATTTGGGGCCGGGGTCACCTCCTTCCCCCCATCCCACAGAGCCTTTCCCGCCGGCTCTGCCGGCACTCGGCCCCCGCCGGAGCCCGGCCAGGGTCACCTCACAGTGCCCCGCTTGTGTGGGAAAAGGGGGAGCGCAGCCAAGAGCAGCAGAGCCGGGGGCAGCAGGAAACCCCCCGGCTCTGGGGCCGGGATTCGCCGAGCTCACACTGCCCCGATTGAGCTGCGGCCGGGGAGGGGACAGCGACAGCAGGGACTGTCCCCCCGGAGAGGCTCTCCCCACCCACACCCGGCGCTGAAGCTGTTCCAGGTGGTATTTCCATGGAAGGGGTTGAATTCCCCACTCCCCATCCTGGCAGAGCCGGGCTCCTGTCCCTTGGGCACAGAAAAGAGCTGTCACATCCGAAGGGCACCACCGGTGGCAGGGCAGGGGGGTCTCTGCACCCAGAGCCGTGTTTGCACACAGGGAGGGGGACGGCAGCTGGGACTTTTGACTCCTGGATTTTTGGGATCGTGTTTGAGCCACGCCAGGCACATTCCTGTGCCTCGGTCTCTGGCTGGAGAAGTTCAGCTGGTGGTGATGCCTTGAGAGGCTCCCTAGAAACGGAAACTAGACAGGAATAAGGGAATAAAGGTGGGTATTTGTTTGAAAGGCCTTCAAAGGTGCACCCTGGGGAGCCAAGGGCTCCAAGCTGGACCCCAACATGGACCCCAAGAGGGACAACAAATCACGAGTTCCCCACACCTTTATAGGTTTGGTCCATTTGCATATCAGCATAAATTCGCCAATTAAAACTTTAGCTAATGATGTAATTTCCCCTCAGCTCACCCCCCTTCAGAGGCTCTGGGCCTGCACAGCCTGGGTGTCCTTGGAGAGCAGCCCCAGAGAGGTTTGTTATGAGCAGAGAGCTGAACTCAGCAGGCTACAAGAAACTTCAATTACACATTAGCCACTACAGGATTCGAAAATATAAGAGTTAAAACCTAAGGCATCAGTAGGACACCACATTCCTTGGGGAATTCAATTCCTCAGCACAGGGAATTGGGATGGAGTGCGTGTTGGGCTCCCAGAAACTTCGTGTTGCTCAGACCTTTCAGGCAGAGGGGATGTTGCTTTGAGGGTGGAGAGGAGGGATCTTGCAAGTCCCTGGTGGGTTTGGTGACCACCCTGCCGGGATCTGCTCCTCCTGGCTGTCACTGCCTCGCGTGGGTCCACTCAGAGAGCAAAGCCTGGGCTCACAGAGACCGAGGCAAAGAATCAAAAACTAAAATAAGACAGCAAACCCCAGATCATCTGAGTGAAGTGGCCACTGAGGTGTGCGAGGGGCTGGGATGCCCCATCCAGGCTCCAGAGAAGGGTTTTGGCTCTGCTGGTGGCCTCTTCTTCATCAGCCTTCAGGTTTTAAACATTTGGGGTGTTTCCCAAAGCCTCCGGGTGTTCACCCCTCTCTGCAGCTCTGAGTTCCCAGCTGGTGGTGATGGGGCTGAGCTGCTTGGGAGGGTTTTTTGGGGAGGCCGAGCTCGGAGCTGCGGTGTTGGAGCGGGAGGTGTTTGGGATCCCACGGGGATCCCACTGAGACCGAGTGGGTGGAATAGGAAACGGCTCATTCATAACCCAGCAAGGCCAGACATGGTTTCCAGAGGGCTCCAGTGAACACAGACATCCCAAGGCATCCACCACCCTCTGGCTGGGCTTCCTCTGCTCCGTGGCTTCCTGC
This sequence comes from Daphoenositta chrysoptera, assembly GCA_013397915.1. NCBI lineage: Eukaryota > Metazoa > Chordata > Aves > Passeriformes > Daphoenositta > Daphoenositta chrysoptera. The sequence goes on from VZRO01001686.1 coordinate 125,954, forward strand.
AGTTCAGTGTTCGGGCAGGATTCCTCCACGGCTTTTGTCAGTCCCCACAAATCCGGGGTCAGGCAGCAAAAACCTCGCTGTGAGCGGCCACCTCTGTCCCGCAGCTCTCTCTGCACCTCTGTTACTGGCTCCCCTCTGTTCCCTCCTGCAGCACGGGGTGATCGTGGCGGATGAGGAGGAATATTTCATCGAGCCCCTGAGCCCCGGAGCCAACGTCAGCGCGGGGGGAGAGGGCAAGGGCAGCCCCCACGTCGTGTACAAGCGCTCGTCCCTGCAGTACCCCCACATGGACGCGGCCTGCGGAGTGCTGGGTAGGTGCTCCCTCCTCAATCCAGCCCGAAACAGGCTGGGAAAACCCTGCCAGAACAGGTCCATGTGGCAAAGAACCGTATTTATCTCCTCAATTCCAGATTTTTCTGTGTTTACTTTTACCCGTTTCTGGTGGCCTGGGCTTTGGGAAGCTCCCATCCTCTCCTCCTCGCAGCAGGGCTTTAAAATTTGTAAATAGAGCATGGAATAGAAGAGAGGGAAAAAACACCTCTTGTTTTTCTTCAGAAGAATCCTCCCAGATTTGGCCAATTTGCAGAGTGTTGGGAAATCGCAGCTCACGTGTGCTCAGCACAGCCTTGGCTTTGGGGTTTGGTCACTGCAGGTCGTGTCCGTGTTGGGATAACTCTGCTGCTGCTGGGGACCAGCTGGAAAAGGGCCTGGGAGGGTGGGATGTGGGGCCTGGCCCATCACAGGGGGCTCTGGGGGATGCTTAGGGAGGTTGGTGACTGCAGATCGAGCCCATTTCTGCACCTTCAGGGCTTTGACCCCCAAAAAGACCCAAAAGGGCCTGCCCTGGCCTCCCCCCATGTGCCCTTCTGGTCCTTGCCCTTCCCACCGGTGTGTCCCAGAGCCTGGCTGGAATCCCTGGCCCTGTGAACAGGCAAAGTTTCACCATCTGCCCAAAGCACTGCAGGCCCAGAAGATGCCCCTCCCTCAGCTCAGAGAGGCTCCGGGAGGCTGAGGGGAGATGCCAGCCCTGCAGCAGGACCTGGTGGCTTTCCGGGGGTCACTTTGTGGGGACAGAGCAGAGCTGGCCCTGCTGCTCCTCTGTGGGTGTCACCACAGGGTGTCCACCCACCGCCCCAGCGGTGACACTGGACCAGATGAGGAGTCACTGCTGGAAAGGATGGAGCCTCTGGGGACACCGGGGCGCTGTCACCCTCTCTGAGTGCATCTCTGGAGCCACCCCGTGCTTCCCTGGCCTGCCCCCATCCCAGCTCCCAAAGCCACGCTGGATGCAGCTCCAGCAGACTCCCCTTCTGCTGACTCTTTGCCACATTCCCCAGCTTCCAGAAATAATTCAGCCCGCTCCTAATTGCTTCTTGGAAAGCAGAGATGTGCAGTGGGAGCCACGGGCCAAGGGGGGTTTGGAACAACCACAGAGCAACAGCCCCAGCAAGGCCACCCCGTCTCCTCGCCTGGCCTGTCCTGTCCTGTCCTGTCCTGCCCAGCGCTCCTGGTCCCTGAGCACCCCCAGGAGCTCCCCTGGATCGGCTGGAGGAGCTGGGGCTGGGAGGCTGCGGGGCTGCCTGAGGTGTGCCCGTGTTCCCAGCCTCGCTGGATGTTCGGTGGTCCAGCCCCAGAGCAGGGGAAAGGATCCAGCTGGATCTGCTGGCAGGGCAGGAGCGGGGCTGGAGTCTCCCTCCCCTGCCCTGTGGTGGTCTCCAGGAGGGGGATTTGGAGCTGATGGCCCTGCTGGGGACATCCCCAGGCTCGGGTCAGCAGCGCTGGAAGCAAAGTCCTACAAAGCTGCTGCTGCTGCTGGGGAGGCTGCAGCCTTTCCTGTGGTGGAAAGCCAAAGTCCTAAATCCAGGTCCTGGCAGGAGAAGGGAAGAGGAAAGGGTCTGCAAGGGCTTCGTTTTCAGGTTATGGCTGTGCAGTCTCTAAACCCAGCCTGGGGCAGAGGCGAGGGCAGGACCGAACCCCGGAGGGGTTTTGGGCTGCAGTGGGCTGGGCACGGATCTCTTGGGCAGCGGGGACAGGAGGGGACAGGAGGGGACAGGAGGGCAGGTGAGATGCCAGCAGGAGCCTGGGGACAGCCCTGCACTGCCTTTGGGACATTTTCTGGGTCCACACATGGTGCACAAAGAGCCCTCCATGGCCGTTCCTCCCCTCAAACCCACCCCTCACCCCTGTGAGCTCCTGCCCGAGGGCGCCAGAACCGTCCCCTTCCCTCCGCAGACGAGAAGCCCTGGAAGGGGCGGCACTGGTGGCTGAGGACGCTGAAACCCTCCCCTCTGAAGCCATCGGGCAACCACAGCCAGCGGGGGCAGCTGCCCCTGAAGAGGTCGGTGAGCACTGAGCGCTACGTGGAGACCCTGGTGGTGGCCGACAAGATGATGGTGGGGTACCACGGCCGCAGGGACATCGAGCAGTACATCCTGGCCATCATGAATATTGTAAGTGTTACACCCACACCAGGCACCTTGCGGGCTGGGGGAGCGCTCCTCTTCTTCACCCCAAATGTCTGGGAAAAGGAGTTTTTCCGGCAAGGAGCGGGATGGGGACGCAGTGGGGAAATCGGATCTGTTGCAGGCTGGCAGTGGCTTCTTCTCCCCAGGCTCAGGGCAAGGCTTTGGGGTCAAAAATCCTGCCAGGCTGCTGCTGCCGAGCAGTGGGACCCCGGAGAGGTAAATCTGGCCTGTGTGACCGCGCTAGAGCGGATCCGGGCTGCGAGAACAAAAGCCTTTCTTTGAGCAGCATCTCCCAGCTCAAATTAGCATTGCAAATGCGGCCGGGCAAGCTGAGAAACACATGGGAAAGCATAAGGACAGGGAGCTCTCACGCTTGGGGGCTGAGCGGCGAGCGGGGCCGGCAGAAATTCCCCCTCCCGAGCTGTGGCTCTGCTTTGGGGCGCTGCTGGCAGCAGGGCACCAGGCTGGATGCACGAACAGCCCGAATGGGCCGTGCTGGATCCTCCTGCGAGGTGAGATGGGCTTGGAAGTCATCCATCAGTCCCCTGGGAGCCCCTCTGTGACGGCTCTTTGTCCCGGCCTCCGCAGGATCGCTTTTCACGGTTTGCGTTTCTAAAGCCAGATTTTTGAACAATCCCGGTTCGAAACGTTTCATCTGCTCCGAAATACCCACAGGCGGCACATTCCCGAGGGATCTGTGCCCTCCCCGATTCCCGAGGAATCTGTGCCCTCCCCAATTCCCCAGGGATCTGTGCCCTCCGCGATTCCCGAGGGATCTGTGGCCCCCCCGATTCCCCAGGGATGCTGTGCCCTCCCCGATTCCCCAGGGATCTGTGCCCTCCGCGATTCCCGAGGGATCTGTGCCCTCCCCGATTTCCGAGGGATGCTGTGCCCTCCCCGATTCCCCAGGGATCTGTGCCCTCCCCAATTCCCCAGGGATCTGTGCCCTCC
>VZRO01001686.1:150894-161574 GCA_013397915.1 Daphoenositta chrysoptera
TGTAGCAGTGTCAGGGCTGGTGTCCCTGTCCCTGAGGGGCTGGTGGCAGTGCCCCGTTGTCAGGGCTGGTGTCCCTGTCCCCGAGGGGCTGGTGGCTGTCAGGGCTGCTGTCCCTGTCCCCGAGGGGCTGGTGGCAGTCAGGGCTGCTGTCCCTGTCCCCGAGGGGCTGGTGGCAGTGCCCAGCTGTCAGGGCTGCTGTCCCTGTCCCCCAGGGGCTGGTGGCAGTCAGGGCTGCTGTCCCTGTCCCCGAGCTGACCGCTGCCTGTGTGACCGCAGGACTGCCCGCCCGGCTCGCAGGACTTCCGAGAGCTGCAGTGCGCCGAGTTCGACAACGTGCCCTTCCGAGGGAAGTACTACAGCTGGAAAACCTACCGGGGAGGTGAGCCTGGGCCGGGGCTGCTGGGGCTGCCCTCCTCTCGCCCTGCAGGGATGGGTCTCGTGGTCCAGGGGGTCTGGGGACAGCTGGTCGGGATTTCCACAGTTCTGGTTCCCTCTCTGTGCTCCTGGGATGTGCTGCCATCCCTCCAGGAATCTCCTGTCCTCCCATCCTGGGTCACCCCCCGTTCATGGCTCTGCCAGAACCAATCCCAGCAGCTCTGGAGCTGTTTCAGCTGCTTCCCTCCAGGCTGGTTCCTCAGCTGAGGGAGCAGAGGACGATGGAGAAGAGCAGGGAATGTCTGTCCCCATCTGGTGCCTGATGGGGAGGAGACAGAGCAGGCAGGGAAAGCTTCCTGAGCGGGAGAAGGGATGGGATCCTGGATCCTCTGAAGGAGCAGCACTTCCCTCTTCCCGGGGTCAGCCCTGGGTCCTGCGGGAGGGTCTGGCGAGGAGAGGAGGCAGGAATCTCTGATAACGAGGGGGAACAGCTCACATCCTCCGTGGAGCAATGGAGCGGCCCGGGGAAATCCTTCCCAGCTGTGCAAACAAGCCCCGCTCCCGGCGGGGCTCCCGCAGCTGCAGCAGCTGTGCTGAGGCTGCAGGGGACGGATCCATGGAAATGCAATCAAACTGTGAGGCTGCAAAGTCCCCCAAAGACCCCGCTGGATGCCGAGGTGGAAGAGAAGCCTGCGGGCTGGGGCTGCCCTCGCTCAGACCTCTCTCCTCTCCAGGCGTGGCACGGGGCTGGGTTGGCCAGCTGAGCATCACCCTCGAGGTGTCATCTGACCCTGATCTGGATTTTTGGCTTTCATAAAGAGCCCCCTCCTCTTTCTCTCTCTGTGCTTCAGCTTCCTCTGCCATAAAATGAGTGGTGGAACCTCTCCTGGGAGGCTCGGGGTGCTGACAGTGCCAGGTTTTGGAGGGATTTGGGAGCTTCATCTCCTCTTCCCACGTGGGCTGTGGGGAATGGTCATGAGGAACACTTTTATTTGGTGTATTCGGTGTCACTGTTGTCCCCTGGGGTGGCCCAGGGAGGGACCATGGAGTGGGGAGGGTCAAGGAACTTCTTTGCACGAGTCTGGGCTCTCTCTCAGGACTGGGCAGACCTGGTTTGTGTTCGGTACCTAAAGGGGGCTGGAAAGAAAGGCAGAGAATTTTAGCAAGGCCTGGAGGGACAGGACACAGGGAATGGCTTCCACTGCCAGAGGGCAGGGCTGGATGGGATATTGGGAAGGAATTGTTCCCTGGGAGGGTGGGCAGGCCCTGGCACAGGGTGCCCAGAGCAGCTGTGGCTGCCCCTGGATCCCTGGCAGTGCCCAAGGCCAGGCTGGACATTGGGGCTGGGAGCAGCCTGGGACAGTGGAAGGGGTCCCTGCCATGGCAGGGGTGGCACTGGGTGACCTTTGAGGTCCCTTCCATCCCAACCCCCTCTGTGGCTCCGTGCCTTCAGCAGCATGAGGACCTTCACCCTCACGTGCCTGTGGGGTTTTGTGACCCTTGGTGGCATTTGGGTGTCAGAGGCACATCCTGGGGGAGGTGGGGACGTCCCTTGCACCTCTCCCTTGTCCATGTCACAGATCCGACCCCGGGGAACAGCCCCCTCCTGTCCTGCCCTGGCCACTGCTGTTCTGCCCCCCGTCCCTGTGTCCCCCCCGTGCCACCAGACCCTGGGGTGGCACCGAGGGCTGCTCCTCACCTCCTGAGCCCTTCCAGCAGTGCCCAGAGCACTCAGGTGTGGGGGTGCCAGTGCCTCCCTCCCCGCTGGCACCAGCAGCCCCCCAGGACCCCTCTTTGCCGGCAGCCTCATCCCTGGGCACCCCTCCCTCCAGCTGGCAGGAATCTGCCCCTCAGCTTGGTTTTGGGAGCCGATCCCCACCCTGGGCCTCTGCTGAGCCCCTTGAGCTCAGCTCAGCCACTCGGCCTTCCCAAAAGGCTGGGTGGGTTCGGGGGTGCCTTGTGTCCATCAGAGGCTTCACCCCACATTCCTTCGGGAATCTCCTGGGCACGGAGCACCCCTACCCTGCAGGCAAGGAGTGCCCCCAAGCTGGGAGGAGGGGGCCACGATCCTGCGGGGATTTGGGAAGGGAAGAAGCCTGAGGCCGGCTCTCCGAGGCTGTTGGATCCCCAGCGATCCCGGAGCCGGGGCTCGGGAGGCAGAGCCCGGGAGGAGCGCTGAGCTCAGCACCCCGCAGACACCGCGGCTGGAATTGTTTTTGCTGTGCTTTGTTCGCTCCGGTCTTCGTTTCGCTCTTGGCCGATGCGGGAGTTCGGGGAGAGTGGGGTGGGAGGAGCAGCAGCTTGCGGGGAAACAGGAGATTGCTCGTCAGAAATGGTAATAAGGCTTAATTCCAACACGGGAGAGGGCAGGCAGGAGGAACAAAACATCCTCGGAGGCAGCAGCCGGCTGAAAATATTCGATTTGAGTAGCTCTGTTAAACACGCAAAGGAGGAACCACGGCAGACCCCGAGTGAAGGGAGGGGGTCAAAATCTGCAGGGTGATGCCCGGCTGGGGTTTTAACCTCTCTGGGACAGGGACAGGAGCCCAGGAACGGCTGGAGCTGTGTCAGGCCTTGGATGGAGCTCAGGGAAAGGTTCTTCCCCCCGAGGGTGCTGGCACTGCCCAGGCTCCCCAGGGAATGGGCCCGGCCCCGAGGCTGCCAGAGCTCCAGGAGCGTTTGGACACCGCTCCCAGGGGTGCCCAGGGTGGGGCTGTTGGGGTGTCTGGGCAGGGCCAGGGGCTGGACTGATGATCCCTGAGGGTCCCTTCCAGCTCAGGACATTCCAGGATTCCATAATTGTATTTAGCAACATTCCCTGGGCGGGCTCAGAGGTCCCACTCGTTCCGTGGCAGTCGCTCTTCTCCCATCTCCAGGAATCCCAAGGCACATTGTGCTGTTCCAAAGGATCTTCCTGGGGTCCAGACTTGCCCTTGCTGTGCTCGGTGCTGCTCTCATGGGGACACCGTTGTCCCCGGATCCACCTGAGCAAGGACAGGGTGATGCCCAGGCCACCAGGGCACCTCTCAGCCAGCCAAGTGCCAAGGATGCTCCTGTTCCCCGCAGATGCTGGGCAGTGATTCCAGTCTCCTTTCCTCTGGTGGCTGCGATGGTGACCTGGCTGCCAAGGGCAAATCCTGCCTGGGAATTGTCCCCAGGGAGGGTGTGGGGACTGTCCCAGGGCTCAAGGTGGCCCAGCCAGCTCGCTGGAGCAGTGACAGTCAGGACATGGGTACCAATGCAGGGTCACCCCTCTCTATTTCCTTCGCTCTCCCTCTCCCTGTTCCCTGCCCATGGGACTTTATCGGGCAGGAATTCCCATGGGAAGGCCTTTCCCAAGGCACAGAGAGGAGAGCCGGCCGGATTCCTCCCACACGGAGCAGGAGCCGAGTCCCAGCTCCCTGCCCGACCCCCAGGGGCAGCCCCCGCTCTCGGTGCCTGCTGAGCTCCCCCTGCTCAGCAGCTGCTTCCCAGAGCTTCTCCAGGGGCTTGCCCAGGCATCCTGCTCCCGAAAATGCCTCCAAGCTGCTGAATTCCCCTCTCGCGTCTCCTCCTGCTCCTCCCTCTCCCAGCTTTGCTCTCTCGTCCCCCCAGCTGCTCTCGGGTGCTCCCAGGCACAGCTGGGCCCCCTCCCCTCCCTCCCGCTGCCCCTTTGATGTGCTGGATGGAGTTTCCAGTTGTGCACATTCCCGTTCCTCCCGTCCAAGGTGCTTCCCAGCCCTGGCACAGGGAGCAGGACTGTGGGAGGTGCCCGCAGGAGGGAACTGCCACAGCTCTGATGATGCCATGGTGATTTTTTGCCTTTTCTTTTATAGCCCTTTAACATACTTTTTCTATTCTTAGTGCTTCTAGCCCTCATTCTTAGACGTAGTATTTTGCTAAGCCCAGAGCCCGCAGCCCTTGGCAGGCTGGCAGTGAGGGGTCAGAGAGCCCCAGACACCAAGGGCCTCTCCAGAACACATCCTGTACCCTGAGCTGGGCCCAGCCAGGGGAAGGGTCCTGGGCCGGGGGTTCCCCGGAGCCTCTCCCTGGGGAATCTTTGCTGGATGTGCTCATTTGTGAGGCCCAGGATGTGATCCCGAGGGCCCGTGGGTGGCATTCCGTGTGCTCTGGGGCATTGCCCCTGGCTGGGCTGCACCTGAGGCTCCTGCAATAAATACCCAGGAAAAAACCCTTATTCCCCTCTAACCATGTTTTGGCTCTGAATTTTAAGACCAGGGAAAGGCATCACAGGCACCTCTGCCAGGGCAGTGCTGGGATCCTGGGGTGCTCAGGAAAGCCAGCAAATGCCACAAGCCACACCAGGATTTGATGAAATCCAGCAGCAGGAGCAGGGAATGCTCTGCTGGACCCACACCCCGCTCCCAGGCACTATATCCAGACATCCCAGTCTGTTCCTGGGGTGATGCTCTGGCAAAGGTTGTTGGGGAACAGGAATTTCAGCTGAAGGTCCTTCCCCTCCATCCTCACGCTGCTGTCACCACCTTTGCTGGGAAGGATTCGGTATCTTTGAACTTGAATGATCCCCAGTGTCCTCTGATGTCCTTGATTGATGAAGTTTGGTGTTGTTCAGAGGTCAGTTCCTAGCACTAAGTTCTGATCTCACTTTAACTTTTCCTAATCTCTAGACAGTTACTCTGTGTTAGCCCTGTATAACACAGGGACCATGCTGCTCCAAGGTTTTCTGAGTTTCTTGAACAAACCTGGCACCTCTAGTAAACATTAACCACGCACAAATGATAATTCTAAAATGAAAAAAAATACCTGTGCCAAAAGCCACAGCCTCAGACAGACAGGAAAGGTTTCTCTGGCCCAGTAATTTTGTTGTTCTGCTCTGGCAGCTGGAAAAACCTTGGGAAGTCAACTTGGGAGCTGCTGCCTCAGTTTCCCTGTTGGCAAAGTGGGCAGAGGGGTGTTGGCAACTTGGAAAGTGCCAGGAGTGGCCCAGATAAGAACAAACCCCTTTGTGTCCTTCCCCATCACATCCAGCCCCTGGTCCCAGGTTGGAGAGGGACTGGGGACAAGGGCTGGAGGGACAGGACACAGGGAATGGCTTCCACTGCCAGAGGGCAGGGCTGGGTGGGATATTGGGAAGGAATTGTTCCCTGGGAGGGTGGGCAGGCCCTGGCACAGGGTGCCCAGAGCAGCTGTGGCTGCCCCTGGATCCCTGGCAGTGCCCAAGGCCAGGCTGGACACTGGGGCTGGGAGCAGAAGGGACAGCGTCCCCCCAGGGGTCAGCATCCAGCTCAAGGGCCTGCATCCCTCCTCCAGGGGCATCCTCCTGGTTTGCCACGTCTTTTCTCTCCTCGGTGGCCCCATTTGAAGCTGTGCTCCTCTCCCAGGGGGTGTCAAGGCCTGTTCCCTCAACTGCCTGGCTGAGGGCTTCAACTTCTACACGGAGCGGGCGGCGGCCGTGGTGGACGGGACCCCGTGCCGGCCGGACTCCAACGACATCTGTGTCAACGGAGAGTGCAAGGTGCTCCGGGGCTGGGACAGGCTGGGATGGGGCAGGGACAGAGCCCCGGGCAGCGGGGACAAGGACAGGGCCCCGGGCAGGCAGCGCTGCCCTCAGCCTGCTCCCACAGGCATGGGGTGGGATGGAGGGTAAAGAGAGCTGGGGGTGCTCACCTGGAGAGGAGAAGGCTCCAGGGAGAGCTCAGAGCCCCTTGCAGGGCCTAAAGGGGCTCCAGGAGAGCTGGAGAGGGACTGGGGACAAGGGCTGGAGGGACAGGACACAGGGAATGGCTTCCACTGCCAGAGGGCAGGGCTGGATGGGATATTGGGAAGGAATTGTTCCCTGGGAGGGTGGGCAGGCCCTGGCACAGGGTGCCCAGAGCAGCTGTGGCTGCCCCTGGATCCCTGGCAGTGCCCAAGGCCAGGCTGGATGGGGTCTGGAGCAACCTGGGACAGTGGAAGGTGTCCCTGCCGTGGCAGGGATGGGATGAGATGGGATTTAAGATCCATCCCAGCCGAAACCATTCTGTAATTCCAAGATTTCTCTGCTTGGACACCCAGTGGGAGCAGGAACATTCCCACCCCGGGCCTGTGCCCATCCCCTCTCCAGGCATTCCCTGCCTCAGGGATGGATCTCTGCACCCCCAGGCACTTTGACATTTCCCTTGCAATGGGATCTGGGGGAGCTGTAAAAGTTTAATTATAGGAAAGAGCTCCGGGAGTGGCCAACGCCCCCCAGCAGGCAGACAGACAGACAGACAGACAGACAGACAGGCTCCCTGTGGGTCTGTCTGTCTCCCTTCCTGTGTCTCTGGGATCTGTTTGTCTCCATGGGGCTGAACACGCTGTGGAGCAAAGGGGGATTGCACCAGAGGGAGCCACGGCCGTGCTGGTGACCCGAGTGCCACCCCACAGTGACAGCGGGACAGAGGCCACAGGGACACATCAGCTGCGGGGACAGGGCTTCCCTTGCGTGCTGCAGCTCCACACGGGCATCCCAAGCTCTGCTTGATCCCAGGATTCCTGCCTGCACCCTCCCAGCCTCGGAGAGGGGTGGCAGAGGTGACGCTGCTGTCAGGAAAATTAATCCACAAACACCAGAGATTTCTGTCCAAAAAGGAGACAGAGGAGTCCTGTAACTTCATTTGAATAAAGGGCGAGCCCATGGGGCATTCCCCTGGGGTCTCTCAAATCGTTGGAGGATGCAGCCTCCTTTTTATCCTAATTTCCCAGCCCCATTTCCCTCTTTATTTCCCCACTGGTTGGGGCACTTAAGAGGTACAGACTTCCCAAATCGCCTGATACAGACCCCCTTCTAATGTAAATCCCCCTTTTTTTTCTTTTCCTGTGGGATTTATGCTTCCCCCCTTTGCTTCTTTCATCTCTCAGTATCTATCTTTATTTATCATCAAACCCACGGTTTGTTGTAAAGACAAATCCCTCTCCTTTCATCAATCAGTGGAATTCCTGCTGTAATTTCTTTCACCTCTCAGTATCCAGCTTTTACCTGCCAGCACACCCACACTGTGTAAGGACAAATCTCTCATTCCCTTCTCTGCTGAGGTGTCCGGGGGGGACCAGGGCAGCTGTGGGGAGGGAAGAGCCCCCCAGAACGGCTCATTCTGCTCATTCACAGCACGTGGGCTGTGACCGAGTGCTGGGCTCCGACTCCAAGGAGGACAAGTGCCGGGTGTGCGGGGGAGACGGCAGCTCCTGCGAGACCATCGAGGGCATCTTCAACCAGTCCCTGCCCGAGGGAGGTAGGGGACAGACGGCCTGGCCACCCTCAAACCCCTGCTCCACCCCGCCTGCCCCTGGGCACGGGCAGGGACACATCCCACAGAGACATCCCGAGGGGTAGGGCCAGGCTGGCAGGGAGTGAATCCCTGCTGCCCACCAGCCAAGCCGTGCCCCGGCCTCCACTGGCACCCAAATCTGAGGCACAGAGCTCCAGGCTCCTTCCCTGCTCCCCAGCTCGTGCTGGGAACCAGGCTGGGGAGATGCCCATGGGATTCCCAGCTCCACAGCACATTCCCAGTGCAGCCAGTCCCGCCGCGAGTGCTCACGCTGCAAACCCGCTCCGTTTTGGTGCCCCAAATGCTGTTCCCATCCTTTCCCCGTGGGTACGGGGTTGGTTCACGCTCCCATCCAGCCCAGGGCAGCTCTGGCTCTGGGATTGGAGGCTGAACACTCCTGCTCAGCAGCCCCTGGTTGTCCCACAGGTTACGAGGAGGTGATCCAGATCCCCAAGGGCTCCGTCCACATCGACATCCGGGAGCTGAACCTCTCCATCAACTACCTGGGTGAGAGGGGCTGGGCTGCAGAGATCCCAGCCGGGCCCTGCCCTTTCCCCGGGGTTATCGGGGTCTGGGAAAGGCCCGGCAAGGAGAACCTCCCACCAGGCTGGGGTGTGGGGGCAGGGGAGGGCAGCAGGGCAGGGTGTCCCCGGCCAGCCTGGGCTGTGTGTCCCCTGCTGTCCCCGTCTGTGCCTCTGCCCTGTGTCAGCATCACAACCCCGAGCAAACCCCGCAGCTCCTGGCACTGCCTGTGGCTCCCTGGCACATCCCCTCTGCCAGCCTGGGCATTAAAAATAAACCTCCTCACCTTTTCCTCGGGCTTGGTTTTCCAGCCTCGCTGGGTCCCGCTTCCACAACGAGGATTTTCTTTCCCCTTTTTTTCCTCCCTGTCCCCCGAGCGATGCAGGGCAGGGCAGGGTGCCCACCCTGGCTCCCTGCCGGGTGCCTGCAGGAATCCCCTGGCAGTGGGAATCCCCTGGCAGTGGGAATCCCCTGGCAGCATCTCCCCAGCCCAGCTCCCTTTGCTGGGATCAGAGGTGCTGCCATCCCTCCCTGCCCGGTGTGCGGGGACTCCTCGTGTCCATCCTCACTGGATTTCTGCGCTCCCAGACCGCTGCCCCCGGGCTCTGCCGCTCCGGGATCTCTCCTGGCATCCCAGATGGAGGGAGCATCCTCCGCCCTCAGCAGCGCCAAGGATCCTCCCTGCCCCGAGCGCGATGAGAGCGGCGCTGCCCCGGGGTGGCGGGGAGCGGAGGGACAGCGTGGGAATGGGAATGGGAATGGGAATGGGAATGGGAATGGGAATGGGAATGGGAATGGGAATGGGAATGGGACGGAGCGAGTGGTCCGATCCCCCTCTAGCGACTCTCCCGGGCACCACAGCCCAGCTCCGGGCCCCAGCAGCCCTGACCCCGTTAGCACAGCTGGGTTCGAGCCTGGCTTCGTGGCCACAGCTTGTCCCCAGCCTGGCCTGGGGGTGTCCCGTCCATAAATGCTGGTCCCAGCTCAATTTGGGTCAGATTAATCCCATGGGAAGAGATTTCTTGCCTCTTCCCTGGCTACTGCTGGTGCCCACAGGGAGGAGCTGGCCAGGCTGAGAGCACACCGCGGGTACCCTGGTGCCACCCTGCTGGTGGCTCTGTGTGACCCTGAGCCAGCCCCGGCTCTCCCCTCCCTGTGGCACAAGGCTGGTGCCATTTACCCTCTGTCCCAGCACTGCTGAGCCCGGCAGGTGAGCAGCACCTGGCTGAAGTTGGCCCAGGTGCTTCCAGCCTTGGTGTGACCTCCCTGCCCGTCCCGGCAGCGCTGCGAGGGGACAGCGGGGAATATTTCATCAACGGGAAGCTCTCCATCGACCCCCCCCGGCGCTTCGACATCGCCGGCACCACCTTCCACTACAGGAGGTCCCCCGAAGAGCCCGAGTCGCTGGAGGCTTTGGGACCCACCAATGTCACCCTCTTTGTCATGGTTGGTAACTTTGTACCCGCCCTGGTGTGGTCCTGGCTGGGCTGATGGGACCTTGCCGTGGCTGCGTGGGGATTGGGGCTGATCAGCCCCTGGGGTGGCTGTGGGGAGTGAAGGGACTGGGAGACCAGAGGTGAATTGGGCTGAATTCACACAACCACAGAATTAATTAGGTTGGAAAAGCCCTTTGAGACCGTCGAGTCCAACCTGTGACCTGGCACTGCCTTGTCAGCCAGACCATGGCACCGAGTGCCACGTCCAGTCTTTGAAAGGGTCACCCCAGGTGGGACAGGAGGCACAATCCCTGTCTTAGGGGCCAGTGCTTTATCCACTGGGCACTCTCAGGTGTCCCTCCCTAATTCTCAGCTCTCCCTCCCTAATCCATCAGGTTGTGGGATGATTCCACCCTTCAGTGCCTTGGGAGGTCGTTCTCCGATCGAGCACCACTGGCACTGCCCTGCCGCTTCTGGGAGGGGCTGGAAAGGGGGCAGGGGGAGATCCCAGCTGCCCTGGATGTTGGGGGGCTGTGGGATGCCACCAGGGTGGCCCTGATGTCCCGGGGGTGCCTTTCCTGCAGGTGCTGGTGCGGACGGAGATGCAAGGGATCCGCTACAAGTTCAACGCTCCGGTGGGCAGGGACGGCTCCAGCCACTACTCCTGGCACTACACCCCATGGACCAAGTGCTCCGTGCTGTGTGCAGGGGGTGAGCTCTGGTGCTGGGCTGGGCTGGGGGGGCGGGTGGGATCCCCCCTGCGCTGTNACCTGTGACCCGGCACTGCCTTGTCAGCCAGACCATGGCACCGAGTGCCATGTCCAGTCTTTGAAAGGGTCACCCCAGGTGGGACAGGAGGCACAATCCCTGTCTTAGGGGCCAGTGCTTTATCCACTGGGCACTCTCAGGTGTCCCTCCCTAATTCTCAGCTCTCCCTCCCTAATCCATCAGGTTGTGGGATGATTCCACCCTTCAGTGCCTTGGGAGGTCGTTCTCCGATCGAGCACCACTGGCACTGCCCTGCCGCTTCTGGGAGGGGCTGGAAAGGGGGCAGGGGGAGATCCCAGCTGCCCTGGATGTTGGGGGGCTGTGGGATG
>VZRO01001687.1:0-69160 GCA_013397915.1 Daphoenositta chrysoptera
TAAAGTCATCCCAAGACAACATGGAAAACCAGTTGGTGCTCAAACAAAACCTCATTCAGGCAAACTGAGGAACTGGTGATGCATCTCTGAAGGTAGTGTTTTCTTGTTGGAAGCCTCAGGTCCGTTTTTTGCATTATTTATTGATTTCTAGGCCTGTAGGTGTCAGAATGACAATGAGGAGAAGGTGGTGTGGATGGCCTGGGGCCAAGCAAAGACATGCAGGAAGACTTCAGTGTAATCTTTCAGTGCAATTGGTGCAATGGTTGATTTGTTTCTTCCTTAATGGGACATGGAAAGTGGTGTACAGCAGGACTTGGCCATACTCAGTTGAGATAAGATTTCTGTTCCTTTATTCCCTTAACTTAAGGTGTTTGGGTCTTGTAGAAAGTGTTTATAAAGCCAAACCTGCTTTACTCTGTGTTACTGAAGTGTGGTAGCTGATAATAATAAATCCCTCATAGCTCTGTGACATGTGTCATACTGGTTTTAATGTCTCTGTTCTCTGGTTTTTTTACAGCCATGTTGCTGAAGATCACCTTGTCTTCTGGAAGCAGAAACACAGTGAACAGATGAATCCCTTCAGCCAGACATTGCTCCAGTAGATCTCTTTCTCCTGATGGAGCACCCCAGCAGGGAGGAGATGGACTTGAAAGAGGAAAGTCCTCAGGTGTGGGCTGAGTCTGCAGCACAGGAACAGAACACTGCTCAGGTGATTAGTGCCTTCCAGAGCTCTGCCTCTGCTTGGGCTGGATTGGGATTGGTGGGGAGGGTTAGTTACCATTTGGCCCTGATTTAGAGTCTAGAAGCTCAGCTTTCATTTAAGCAGAAATACAAACATTTCTGTGGTGATTTTGGGTTAAAGCTTCAAAAATGGAGCTGTGCAAACTGCAGCAGTGAAGACACAGAGTTCTGAAATGAGCTGAACAAAACCAGGCTGTGGCTGTAGAAGTTTCAGTGTCCCCATATATCTATAACCATGTGGGAGAGTGAAAGGGTATTCAGAGTCACGAACATGAACAAAATCTGTGCTCTGTGGCAGCCCCTTCTTATGTCATCATTTAAATCAGCGGGAACTGTGGGTGGACCTTGGGGAAAGTAATATGAGTAATTATTTCCAGCCAGACATCTGGGTAGTGAGGAAGGGAGAAGTTCTTAATTGTAAGTGACTAATGCAGTCAGGTTCTGCTGTATGCAGCTTGTCCCTCTGCCTCTGAGACAATGCAGCTGAGAATTTCTAGAATTCTGTAAATTGATTTACTCTTTGAAGTATGGTAGGAACAGGGTGCTGCATGGCATCTGACCCACAAGCTGAGAAATTCTGCCTCTCTTAGTAATTTCCAGCTTTGAAATTTGCCAAGAAAGGCAGTTTTCAATGCCCTGTGTTCTGCTCTCTACAATGGGATAACCATGCTGCTATTTACACATGGCAGTTTTAAGGCTTAATGAGTATTTGCAGAGTACTCTCCAAATGTGAAACTCTAGTGTTTGTGAGAGGATTTACTGTACAGAATCAGCACTGAGCATCCACAGGGGAGTACCAGGTGTCTTCTGAAGCATAAGCTAAAAAGTGAAACAAAACAAACAAAATATGTAACTGTGGCATCATTTTATGTGAAAGACATACACTGAAAATGCTTTTCAGCATGTAAAGGATGGCAAAAGCTAAACATGTTCCTATCTTCAATGGAATTTAGTAGTCTGGCTCGTTTAATATAGGCCACTGATCATCAGGTGTGATCATAATGTTCTGGTAAAATCAACTTGTTTAGATTTAAAGTGCTCCCCTAGACATAACTTGTTCCAGTAGTCCTTGGAATCAGTGCTTAATGCTTCCAGTTATATGTTTGTCTGTTTAAATAGTTGAATTTTCTACTGATGCTGCACATACATACTACAGAGAAGCAATCTAGTATGCCCTACTGCTGCCTCTAGAGCTGCAATACTATAACTTGAAGAGTATCAGAATTAATAAGTTCTGTTAGCCTCTCATCAGACAGCAAAAATTACATGCAACACAGAACTAGCTAAATGAAGTAATTATCATAAATCCTGAAAGGAATATGAGCATAAAAGGAGACAATATCCCAATAAATTAAAAAGACAGGTCAGTTCAAATATGAACTTGTTCCCTTACAAATTTTCAAAGTGTTGTGCAAGAGCTAAGTATGGGTGAGTGCCCTTTATAGCAGTTATGTCTTGAGTTGCAAGGCAGAGTAAAACCAGAGACTGATGGGAGTCGTGTCCAGATTTCTATTGGTAGAATAATTGAGTGATATTTGAAATGTGTGTTTTTCACTGCATTCAGATTAGTTGGGACACAAGTTCTCTCTGCTTTCCAAGAACCCGGTGACTCAGGTGCTGTGTCCTACTGGCCTGTGTTGGTGCGAGTCCAGGATCTGTTTGTTCCCCAGGTGCACTTTGTCCCTGAGGGGGGGACAGTGGCCCAGATCGTGTACAGTGACGAGCAGGAGCGTGGGCCCGCGCAGCAGGTGGTTTACACGACTGACGGCACCTCCTACACCTCTGTGGACACCTCGGAGCACACCCTCGTTTACATCCACCCCGTGGAAGCTACACAGGCACGTGTGGTTCTGAGCCCGCCCTGGTTTTGGCACCTAGAAAACACAACAATCTTGGTTGGGATGAAAGCCAGTTACCAGCCAAGTGGTATGACTGGAAAATAGCAGGCAGTCGCTCCCAACAGTTTTCTCTGCCCACTGCTGAGCAGGGAGGGACTTCATGCTGTTCATTTGCTTGATGTGCAAATCTCCTCATCAAAGGATGGCGAGGCTATGAATTATGAAATGCTGGTTTATTTCACTGAAGGTGGACAAGATTATAATTTACTCAAAGGTGTTTTCCAGAACAAGGATAATCTCCCCAGAAATTCTGCCTCTTGTATCCAGTTAAAAACTAAGAGCCATCTATGCTCTTTCTGGAAGAGTCCTTGTTTTGTGTAGTACAGTTGCCATAATTGATAGTTACAGTAACAGTCATGTCTTTTTGCAGAGCATGTCTGTTTATTCAATGTAATTTTGTAGTCTCTGCAGAGTTGTTGATTTTATAGACCTTTTATATTCTTTTACTTCTGCATAATCATATCAGATAGCTTTTATTCCCTTGCAGCACATGTTTATATGGGGTCAATATGCTATGCATCTCTGCCTCTGTGTGGACAGATTTAAAAGGAACAGGCTCGCTTTGTTGGGAGTGTTTTATAATGTCTTTGTTAACAGGGCAGATTAGCTGTACTGCAAAGTGCACATACCTGACACCCCCACCATGCTGGCAGGGCCTCATGTGGCACAGTCTGTCTTGTGCAGCTCTCAGCTGTCCCAGAAAACCAGCTTCTATGTGGAGGGATGTCCTGAGAGGATATTTTGAGAGAATATCTCCCAGGAAGTTACTGGCCAACTAACTCCAAAACTCTGAATGCTGTCATTGTGTCAAAAGATGTGTAGTATTCAGACATTCTTCTGCATCAAAGATGAAATCGCAGTGCTAAAGGAATTTGTATTATACCATGCTTTATTTTGTTGTAGCTAGGCTGCTACAAGCTCAGATATATCAAATTTTGGCTAAGTAAGTAAAGCTGGCCTCAGTCAATCCTTAGTCTTGCTTTTCCTAGGCTTCTGTCAGGGCTGTTCTTGCAAAATACTGGAGTTGGCATGGCTTCCATGAAATTAAATAGCATCCTGGCCATATCAAAGTCCCATGTAGGATGTGCCTGATAGTTCCTCAAAAGAAAGCATGCAGAAGTCTTGTGAATTTTCAGGAAGAAAAAGCTCACAGTTACCTTCTATCCTGCCCTTGAGTGTTACACAATTTTGGTAGAGCGATTGAATTTCATCCTGTAGATTTTATCAAATCAACAATTGACAAAGTGATTTTGGTAATTAAAAAAAATAAACCCCATGAAACACTTAAGCTGTACAGATGCAGAGTGCTACATAAATATGATATTAACTCTTTATGGAGCACTACCTAATTTTTAATTTCTGTGTGTAGGTCCACTTGGGTAAGTTGAAGTAATTTGCTGTGATAACAGGCATGCTAGAAGCTGACAAAAGCGCAAATGTTGGTTGCTTCATGGTCGCAGGGTAACTTTTGTGTGAGTTGGGAGTAAAAACCCCCAGGGCTAGTTTGATAAGCCTTTTTCACTTTGTCTAGACTCTGTTTACAGATCCGTCCCAAGTGGCTTACGTCCAACAGGATGCCACCACCCAGCAGGTAAGGAAGAGATATTATTCATCTTGGGCCTAAAACTGTGAGGGAACAGTTAGGGAAGGTAAAGGGACATTGTTGTGGTGCAAGAGGGTAATGAGCTGTCTCTGAAGTTGTCCAGTGACTATCTTACTCTTGTGCTGTCACCCTGATCAAGACCAAAAAGCCACTATTACCATGACCAGCTTGTGCATGAATGACAATAAAAGTTAAGAATGATTTTGGGTTTGTTCTCTTTAATTCATATTAACAAGAATTCTAGTTTACTGCCCCAGATAGCATGAAAAATCTTTCAACAGTGTCTCTGCAGCAGATGTGGCTGATGTCATCTGAATGTGCCATTTTAGAAAGGCTGGTTTTGCAGTTGCCTGCGTACAGGTTCTGAACCAAATGCCTTTAAGTCCACAAAGGCTCTTGAGGGATAGAAAAATTGGATTAAATTCTAGGTTTACTAGAAACCTTACGGGAAATTAAGTGCAAAACCTGAAGAAGTTCAGCAACTGGCTCCCTTATCAGGTGTGCTGGGCTTGCCAGTGTGAGGTGGGCTGGGAAGAGAATGAAACTGCAGCCTGTGTTTATAAAGTTATGATGATTTTTCTTTATTCTTTTTACATCCATCATGGTTGGGGAAGTTTTGTTGTTAACTCTTTCTGGTATCTTTGGGGACTCCACTGTGGTAATCACCTGTAGAAAGGTGCTTTCAGATCTCTCTAGTTGGAATTCTCTGCTTTAATAGACTTAAAATCGTTACTGCTTGGTGGGTCTTTAATGACATGTGTGAATGGATGTGTTAGATCCTAATCATCACCAAAGCCATCATTAAAATGTGTGTTTATTGACAGTCTTGGGGCAGAGTGAGGGATTGAATGTGTGCTGGAAACAAATTTTCTTGCCAAAAGACCTAAGTGGTTGAGGCAAAGATGGGAAGCAATGACTGACACAATAAAGGCATTACCTGTCTTCTCATTCTCTGGAGCGTTGTTCTGGAATTTTTTGCTCCATCAATTTCCCTGCATTAAGAAGCCAAAAATTCCTATTTAATTGTCTTAAGGCTCATTTAACAAATACATGAGTAATTAAAAATAGAGGTTACTTGTGTGCAGTGCAGGTGGCAGTGACAACAGAGGTGGTCTGTTCTTCTTGTCCCACAAGCACTTGTCTGTGTGTCCTCAGCCTGTCCTCCATTCCAACATTGTCTGACAGCAGTCCTAATATATATATTAATTTTTTGGTGAATGGTAATCCCTCATTATAGCAACTCCTGCCTCTGAAGCTGTTTTTACATCAGCATTTCATGTGGGACATCACTCACATGACAACTAATGATAATAATTAAAGGTCCTCTTGTATTTCGGAAGAAACTTTGTTGTAGAAAGAAAGTGAGAGGTTTATAAAAATAATGCCTATAATCTGTGCAGTGCCCGACATGGAAGTGCAAGTAAGGGTATGTTTGGTGTGATTAGTAGTAGGCAATGCTAATAGTGGGTACAAATAGATCCAAGCCTGTGTGACCCTGTCCTTGCTGGCACACTGGAGGAATAATGATGCCTCTTCTGTTGCCACTTGGCATCAGAAATGTCAATTTCTGAAATGTCAACCACCAGACTGTCATGGTGGTTTCCTCCTCACCATCACACTATTCCCTGAAGTCTTTTTGCTGTTGTTTTTCAGGAGTTTCATGAATTACTCTTAATACCTCTTTAAACAAAGCAACTAGTTTGGAGTTCTAAGACTAAGTGCTTACATTGTGGATTTTGTTCTCTGCTCCCTCACTACTGGCCCCATTACTGTTGTCAGTTTTATCTGATATTTATTATGCACTCTGCAGAGAGGCAAGAGCTTGGATTTTAGCATAAAAGCTGCTTAACAGTCAGAGGCACAAAGTAGAAGCCACATGATGTCAGCTGTAAAGAAGGATGAAAAATCACGCTGAATAATGTTACAAATTCCTGTATAGATAAACAGGAAACAAAAGGGTGATTCCTAGCGTCTTAGTTGTGCTTTGTTTTATTGCTGAATGGATGAGAACAGTGTGATAATATGCATTAATTTGGTTGTTACTGCACAAAAAAAAAGAGTATGTAAACAAAAATGTATAGTATGACCAAATGTAAAGAAAAATAATTGTTGGGACCCTCTTGTTTGAGAGCTTGATCTTCTAATGAGGTCAATACACCATCTTTTTTTTTTTATGGGTCCTGGATCCTAGAATCACAGAATGATTTGGATTGGAAGGGACCTTAAAGCTCATCTAGTTCCTACTCCTCAACCATGGGCAGGGTTTGCTTGAGAAAAAGAAAGATAGTCATAAAAAGAGGAAATGTTTCTTATTCCTTCTTTACCTTTTCCCTTGAAAACGAAAGTAAATTTGGGCATAGAAGAAAAGAGACCCCAAATCACTGGTTTTACCAAGAGCTCAAGAGCTCCTAACATCTGTTTTTAGTGCAATTTGAACCCAGGCTGGGTAGGACCTTAATTTAAAGCCTTAATTTAGAAATGTGTAATAGGTAATTCAGAATTTGCCAACTCTATGGATTTGAAGCCTTTCCCGTTGTCCCAGGAGCTGCAGGTTCTGTCCAAGCCCATCATCCCTACTTGAACCCCAAAAATCTTGGGAATGCCGCAGTTTTTGAGTGAGTGCAGGGCTCAAGGGAGCTGTGCATGCCAGGCCCTGCCCATGTGTTAGGTGACTGATGGAAATGCCGCAGTGCTAAAATGAGTGCCTGTGATTTTAGGTAACGGTGCTCTTGCCTGCTGCTGCCCAGAGCATGAATCCCACCAACCTGTCCGTGCTCGGCAGCGTTGCTGACCCCCCCCAGCCAGTGGCTCTGGAGCAGGGGCCACAAGCAGATAGAGTAAGTTGCCAGGCACCCTTTCCTCTTCCATTTACAAGTGCACTGATTCCATTGCTCCATTGTCTCCGGGGATGAAACATGGCTGAGTGATCTGGGAGGAAATGTGAGAAAGCTGTAGTGCAGATTTGTACTGTCTTCCATAGTCTCACCAGGGAATGTATGGGGGTTTAGGAGAGATAATGTGTTTAATATGCAGAGAAACCTGTTTCACAGATGGTTCTGTCTTGAGCAGCCACCTTAAAATTCTCTCAGTGCTGAAAAGTGAAGTTTACAGAAGGTGTAGTGCTGAGTGTCACAGCAACATCCACTGGGTTTCCTTGCCAGTGTTTTCAGGCACTCTGCTGGGTGTAATGTTTCTTGTTCTCTACCTGAGAAACCTGTGAGGGTGATGGAATATGCACCACACTTCAATTGTTGCAATTTTTTTAAGGAAGGAAAGGGCTAACCTTGAAAATTAGTGGAAGAACGCAATGCCCTCAACTGTCCTTCATGCCCCATAGTTTATATCTAGTCTCCACGTTACCTCATCCCTTATTGACCTCTGCCTTTGTACTCTGGGGATTGGTTTTGTTGGATTGTAAAGAAAAGATCATGTGCCGAAGTGCAGTATTGTCTCACTTGTACAAAAGAAATTAAAATAAAGCTTTAGGCTCTAGTTAATATCCACAGAGCCTGGACTTTGTTTCAAACCTTCTGTGAGGGTCCAGAACTTCCTCTGATTTCAGTTTCTTCTGAGAACTGAGTCCTTAGCAGTGTGGAGCCAGGGAGTAATACAGGTGTCCTGAGTGAGGCCATCAGCAGCAGCAAGCGATGCGAAACATCCCTTGGCAGTCATTTATCACCTTCCCTTGTCCTTCTCTCCCTTACCAGAGGCAGCAGGAAGGGTAGACTAGCAAGGACCTTCATTGCTCATCCTTGTAGTTTTCTTCATGAATCACTTTGAATTGTTTGTGAATTCTCTCCTCAGGCATCATTACCGGTGCATAACCAGGTGTTACCTCCTATGGAGGCTGTGGATGGTTCTGACCCTTTAGCACCTCTGCAGAATCAAATGGAAAGGATAGCAACAAAAGAGGAAGATGATGAGGATGAAGATGAGGATGAAGATGGGGAAGACACTGACATGGATGAATGGGATCCAGATCCACCTCGACCCTTCGATCCCAATGATTTGTGTAAGCATGCACAGTAATAGGTAGTGTATTACCTGCCCTCCCCTTTTTCCTTCCCTCTCCATCAGCCCTTTAGTAAAGAGAGGCAAAAATCATTCAGATTTTAGCAGTAATGGGTAAATATGAGTCTTTATTCCCAGAAATGTGAATTCAAATTGGGCTGCTTTATTGAAAAGACAAAATTCTGTATTAAGTGAAGTCTCTGAGCTGCTCTGTTCTTATTTTGCTGGACACTGCCCTGTCTAATATTTTAAAATGTAGACAAACCATTGCCATTAGTGTTCCCACACCTGAGCCAAAGATGTTTAGAGAGAGATACGGCTGTCTCTGAGCCGGTGTGTGAGTGTCTGCCTGAAAGTCATGTCCTCTCTGCATTTGTGTTGCAGGGTGTGAAGAGTGTAATAACGCACATCCTTCAGTGTGTCCGAAACATGGACCTTTGCATCCCATCCCAAACCGGCCTGTTCTGACCAGGGCGAGGGCCAGCCTTCCCCTGGTGCTCTATATAGACAGGTTTTTGGGAGGTGTGTTTTCCAAAAGGCGTATCCCAAAGCGTACACAGTTTGGGCCTGTGGAAGGACCCCTGGTCAGACAGACTGAGCTCAAAGACTGCTATATCCATTTGAAGGTAAGAGTGAGAAAAGGGGGGATCAGTTTGTGCCTAAGCTTTGATTTTTATGAATTTGTCACTCTACCTCGGTCAGTTCACTAGAGATGTTTTGCTACCTCCATCTCTGAATGTAACTATGAAAGACCCGGATTGCTTTGGCTTCAAAACTGCTCTGTTATTCAGGGAGACACACTAATCCTGGTGAAGGTTCTGGCATTACGGTGTTACGATATATAGGGTGCGTAACGTGTAAGACTGTGAATCACTCTCACTTGAGCTGAAACTGCATCTGGACATCAAGATAACAGCCCCATCTGAGGATGTTCTGCAGCCATTCTTTTGTGTCATGTTGTAACCTCAGTTCAAAATATTTTTCTTACTTTTCTGTTTGTAAGATGTAGGGGAGAGGAGATATTTTTATTCCCTTCCCCTTGCCAAGTAATTGGCATGGGGTTAAAATGGATATGAGTGACTTTTATCCATTTATTTACTGGTTTCACTATAAAAAATTGGTCCTTTATTTGTTGGAGTTTAGATCCGCAGTCTTAGGAGGGCTCTGATGGTCAGTGTCTTTCAAGCAAGTTGTGACCATAGGCAGATTCAGCAACCCAAGAGAAGTTCATCTTCCTGCTTGAGGCAATATCATGAGTCAAGAAGTGAAAGGAAAAGTGGGTCTGCCAGTTATAAACTTCTGACTGATGTTTCTGTAGCCTACTAAAGCTACAGCTACTTGTGTGTTATTTGTTATAGCCACATGTAAATCCTGTGCCTGACCCCTTTAATGAATGATTCTTGTCCCTGAAAGCGTTGGAAGGATCCATTGTGTCTCCTTCGTTAAATCTTTACCCATTGCTAGATATTTTTCTGCCTGTTTCTGGATTCATGTTAGTAAAGAGAGAATATTAGCTAGGCCTTCATTGCTCCCCTAATGTAACAGTTGCATGGGCACAGTACTCTTCTTAGTAACTCAAATTCTTTTGAGTGCTTCCTGCCAGGAAGTTACAGTCACATGTAATTGGATTTTGCTACAGGTTTCTCTTGATAAGGGTGACAGAAAAGACAGTGACTTGCAAGAGGACCTGTGGTTTGAACTTTCCAGTGAGGCTCTGTGTAACTGGATGATGTTTGTGCGTCCAGCTCAAAACCACCTGGAGCAGAACCTGGTGGCCTATCAGTATGGCCATCACATTTATTATACCACCATTAAAAATGTGGAGCCCAAGCAGGAACTCAAGGTATGGCATTGCTTGTGTGTCAGGACTCTTTTTCTACTGATTAAATAGTACCTTAAAAGTTGTTGCCTAATAAGTGCCAGAAACTACTGCTGTGGATAGTTTTAGGGTTTTTTTTCTCTGATGGCCTGAATTGAATGTCACTGAAGTCAGTAAATAGTTAGTCACCAACATAGGTATTTTAATGAGCTTTGGCTCATGAAGAAGTTTAAAATAAAACTATGTAAATTATTTGTCTCTCCCTGTCATGATTTACACAGCGTATATTTTGCTGATACAATCTAATTTTTATTGCAGCATTCTTATTTTTTTAATTCTGGATGCCCTTTCCAGTTAGCCCTGTGTGTTCCTGACTTGTTTTCTGGTGCCTTAAGTGAATATGGTCTCTCTCTTTACCTGGCTTTCCTGGAGCTGTTGAAACTTTGCATGTGAAAAATGACAAAGGATATTGTGACTTCCCTGTGGTTTGCTTTTTGTTCCCTCTAAAAATTTATTAATTACGTTAAGCTCAAAGCAGCATGGCTGGCTGAGATGGCCTTAATTTTCAACATTTTTTGGAGCACTGGGGGGGGGACCAAAAATTTAGATATCAGGAAATTTTGTTTTTCTTCAAATCTCTTCTTGCATGTAGATTTCAACAATTGGTCTGGAAAAACAATTGTTTAGTAAGCATACTTAAATCAGGGCCAAAGCCTATTTATATCCTTTAAGAGTAGGACTATCTGAAATCGGTCCTTGATTTTTTTAAGCTGAATTACTAGAAACCTTACAAATAAATTTTAAGTGTATTCAAACATTGTTTTCTCAACAGATTTTAAAACAATTTGAAATCAGACTTTAGATCTATACAGACCTCCCAGTGGGAGCATAATTTTTCTCACTTTATGTGTTAGTAGTGTCTTTTGGGGTAAAATGGTTTGCTAATTGAAAGGCTTGGTAATGTAATTTCCTCTCCAAGTGGATGTAGGGCATTCATGCAAATTTTGTCCAGAGATTGAACTAGGAGGATCAGGGAGTTGAAGCTGGAAGGTTCTGATTTGCCTGCCAGGTATGTAGTCCTGGAGGTCCAGGCTTTTGTCTTTGTCCAGCTGGTGAGATTCCTGCAGAGTAACAAACATGCTGGAGAGTCCTTGAAATCCCACTCACCACTGCCTGTGGCCCACTGCAAGTTCAAACTTGTTTGAATTTTTCATGCAGAAAATCTGTTGATGCCTTCTTTGAGAAATCTCTTCTAAAATCCACTCTTTTTCATCAAACAGATGAAATGATGGAAGAATTCTCAGCTAAATGTGAGCATCTGCTTTTAGGCTTTAATGAACTTTGTCTTCCTGCCTCTTGTGTCTATTTTAGCTGAAGGCTTGAATTCCTTGTATGACAAAAATGGGTCCATCATGCTGGCACCTGGCATATCTTTGTTTTGGGAAGCAAGACCATATTGCTCCAATCCTTCAGAAGCTCAGAAACATTTTAAATGAGTCTATGTGGATGGTGCTGCCTGTTGTCTATATAAGGAGAGCAGGAAAGAAATGGGAAATCCCCCAAGTTAATAACATTTTCATTCCTCTTGGTACAAGTATCAGTACTCTGCTGACATCCTTCCTTTACAGTCATGCAGTTGGTTTTGAATAGATTAATCTTATTTCTTGCAGAGCTACTAGTAGCCATGTGCAAGATTAACATTCATGTTAGGAAGCTGGACCTTAAAATTAAATGGATATGCTTCCTCAGCAAAGCTCTTTCATTCCTCAGTGGGGGCACATTGATCTTACCAGACTTTATTGTTGAGGATAAAAGGAGCAGTAAGAGTTAGTGGTTGAGGCAAGTGAAGTAAATATATTGCTTAAAACCCATTTTCAAATAAATTTCCTTTAGTTTTGGCTCCACTTAAGTGTCCTGTTACCTTGTGCTCCTGCTGCAGGTGTGGTACGCTGCCTCCTATGCCGAGTTTGTGAACCAGAAGATCCATGACATAACTGAGGAGGAAAGGAAGGGTAACTCGGGATCTTTTGCTTTCAGTGTGGTGGTGGTGTTTGCAGATTGCACTCCTTACTTTCAAGTATATGGCCTGTATAGCGCTCCCCAAATTTGTACTAGGCTGGGAAAAGGTAAACCAGGTCTAGATTGTGTTATTGGGGTTTATTTCCAGTAACTCTTCTCATGAGAATGTTACATTAATTTAACCCTTTGCCTCAGTTTCTCGGAAGCGTTATATTGCTGCTGGAAGAGGTGTGTTTCTGTACTCAATATCTACTGTGTGTAATAAACTGAGGTGTGACTGCTTTAGATTTAGAAATTTCCCTTGACCTCCCTTGACATATGCCAGGGGCACAATCCTGTAGGTGCTCTTCCATACAAGGGTGAATTTCAGAATACCCCTGAATTTCTAACAGTGCTGATAGTCCATGGGAATTGTCCTCAGTGATCTTTCTATCTCTGTGATGAGCTATTGGTATGGCACAGTGCAGAGGGGATAAAAACAAAGACCAGTGGAGCAGGGCTGGGTATTCTGCAGCCTGTCTAACCTTCAGGGGAGAAATATGGCCCACAGAGGACAGAGAGGCTGGGGGCAAAAAAATGAGGTGTTTAATTGGTGGTGACTGAAATGGTGTTACTGACATTTCCAATAGTGCTCAGGGAGCAGGAAAAGAACTGGCCGTGTTATGAGTGCAATCGGCGTTTCACGAGCTCGGAGCAGCTCCAGCAGCACCTCAACTCCCATGACGAGAAGCTGGACTTCTTCAGCAGGTACTGACAGCCTTAGCTTTGCTTTTGGATCACTGTGGTGTTTCCCCAAACATGCAGAAAGGAGGGGCTTTGTACTACAAAACTTAGTGTCCAGCTCAGGAGAGATCAGCTCAGCACCAGAAGAAAAAATCATGGCAGCAGGAGGCTGACTGGTATAAGAGACTGTGAAAGAAGTAGCTTGAAAGAAATAAATACTCTGTTGAAACTGGTGAGGCTTTTTTGTTTTGCTTTTTTTTTTTTTTTGCCAATGACTTTAAAAATTTGTAATGTTTCAGTATCACAGTATTGTAATATTGATGTGTCTCAGAGATATGGAAGTACAGAACTTGGAAAACAAGGCTTCTAGTGCCTCATTGGTCTGGCAAGATAGTTTATCTTGACCTATTAAAAACTGCATCTGCAAACACCTATCACAGAGCAGAAGACATTGGTGCCTTCTTTCTCCTGAAATGTAGGAAGTGACTCTGTTTTGTTTTGTTTTTTTGACACAAAATTGTTCCCTTCTGTTTAGTGCCTGAAATCAACAGCTGAGCTTTTCTTGGGGAGGGATGTTACGGCTTCAGATTTTAAATGGGTTTCCTTGTGCACTTGTTCCATCATGCTGAAAATGCTTCCAGCACACAGGGGTGTTGGAAGTTCCATAAACAGGGGTGTTGGAAGTGGGAGACTTGCCATGGCAGAGGGCTGGATGAAAGCCAGTAGTCCTCTTGGTCCCATGATTACTGATAGAAATTTTAATGTGTTCTGGATTTTGGTTTCTCATAAAGCTCAAAATAAATAGGGTAGATACCAGCCAGAAACCCATTGTTTTTGCTGCCAGAATTTCTTCAGTTTTTATTATTTACTGCAGGCCATTGTTGCTGAGTTGAATGGGTGAGTAGTGATGCTGAGAAAGAAAGCATAAAATCAGTGGAGAATCTAAATCCATCTTTTTTTGTATCTAACCTGGAGCACTCTGTATTTTGCAGAGCTAGAGGCCGAGGTCGTGGGCGAGGAAAGAGGAGGTTTGGACCAGGCAGACGCCCTGGGCGCCCTCCCAAATTCATGCGCATGGAAGTAACCAGTGAAAATGGTGAAAAGTGTGAAGAAGGGACACAGGTATATTTTTGGAGATGGTGGGAAAAAAGTAGCACGTGGAATGTAAACTCTTGACTAAAAGAATCTGGGGCATCACTGCAAACTGAGGGTGTGCTTTGCATTTACACATGAGTAATTCTTGGTTTGTACCTGGAAGTCTCTTCCAGGAGAGCATACTACTTCCCTTCTATAAAACCTATAAAATCACTTGGATTTCTGCACCAAGTTTCACTCCAAAGCACTTAGCAGGGAGGTGGGTTATTGTGGCAGTTTAGCAGCATCACAGAAGTAATTTAGACAGTAAAACTGTAATGGGAATTTAGGTTCCTACTTGTCCTTTCTGGAATGTGAGGTCAGCCTGCTCGTACAACTGTTGCTGGTGGAATTAAATCAGTTTGAGATATGATTCTCTATGATGTTTCAATATTAACAGAAGGGCCTCCTGTAGGCAGGCTTATTGCAAAATGCTCTTTTGCTTGTGGCTGTTGTTTATATTCTGTAGGGATGTAATATGACGCATTTAAGTAAAAAGCTAAATTCTCTTATGCTGACCATGCTTAGGTTACCACTAAGTCCTTTTATGAGCAGCGACAGAAGTGATCAGTGCTCTGTTTTATGACTTAGCTGAAAGCTGATATCTGGAGTGATAATTTTCTTCTAGCACCTCGCTGGGTCTTGGCTCTGTGCTGACTCAGAGGGAGGAATGTGTACTCTGCCTGTGAATTCCTGCTGCAATGCCCTAAATCCTGCATTAGGTGCAGGCATTTGTGAGCTCACCCTCTTTGCAGGCTGACATGACACATGGCAGCCTCATTTAGACAAATAAACCTAATGCTGGTCCCAAACCCTTCACTCTGGGGAGATGGTGCTTGCTGGATGCAGTCCAGTGTGCAAGTGGCCTCTGGACTGGAGGGGGCTTGTGTCCTGTCAGCTTGGAGCACGGCCCAGGGCTGGCTCACGTGTGTCTGTGCAGTGGGGCAGGGTGATGTCCCAAGCCGTTGGAGGTCTGCTCGCCTCACTAAAGCTGGACATGAGTTCTGCCTGGAAACTGGAGAGTCAGGATGCTGAGAGCATAGCTGAGTGTCAGCAAGGTGGAAACTTGCCACCCAGACCTGGGCTGGACACTGGGCTGGTGTATTGTTTACTAAGGGTCTCTCTCTGGTAAGCACTCATGGTCTGTAAGGGACTCATTCCTTGGTTTTCTTCTCCCACACCCGCTTTTGTGCTTTGACAGCACCAGCCTTCAGTTGACATAATTCAAGATTAATTCTGGTGCTTTGTTTCCTAGCTTATGCTTTTAAGTTTCTCCAGTTGCATTACGTGGTGTCAAATAACAATCTGTGTGTGTTTTTTCATGTAATACAAGATGATTCCATCCCAGAGGAGTTAGTGGAACTTAAGGGAAAGAATGTAGATTTTTGGCATTTTTGGTATTTTGGTGTTTCTTGTTCCCTTTATACTAATGCAAAAGGGGAGGAAAAACAGCTTTGTGTGATACATAGAAGTGATGTGTGCAGAGCTGGAAACTGGATAAAAACACCACATAGTGCCCAGTGTGATCACTGTGTTTGTCACTCTCCAGTTCAGCACTCCAGATAGTTTGTTAGAAAGAAGAAGACACTGCAAAATGACACACAATAATGTTTCAAAGCGACAACAGTTTCCACGAGACAGAAATTCTCTCCTTTCCCGAGTCTGCAGTAGTCGCTTTGATTAAAGCAGAAATAGTCCTGAGTGCAGAAGAGCCCTCTTGGCTGTTAGCAGCTGGATAATGCTGATTGTCTGTGGCTGGTCAGACAAAGGGATGGCCCATGCAGAGTCACCCACCTGCAGCACTGCTTCCCTGGTGCTCTGGGTGATGCTGGTGTAGGTGAAGGTGATGTGCTGAAAACAGCAGTGGACACAGTAGGAGAACTGTAGGAGTTAGTGTAGACACTACACTACACTGTTTGGTTTATAGCTTGTGATTAAATATGTAGAAATCTTGTTGTCTGCTGAGTATTATCAAAGTGTTTTTTCAGTGGGTGGGGGAAATAATCACTCGTTGTATGATTTGCGATTTCAGGACTTGCTGCATTTTTCCAGCAAGGGGCAGTTTGATGAGGCTGGACAAGCCCCACTGAACGGGCTGGAGCAGCAGGAACAGACTCCGGTGCCACCAGAGCCACAGGCAGCACTGGAGCAGCAGGAAAACCACGCGCTCCATGTGCAGCCGCAGCACGAGGGGAGCACGGTGCCCACGCAGAGCACCATGACAGCAGATGACATGAGGCGAGCAAAGCGCATCAGGGTAAGCACGGAGGATGGGCGATCACATCCACTGTAACCCAGGGAATGCCAGACCTGCCTGCCAGGGTCAGCTAGTCCTCCTTTCACTGTCGTATCTGTTTCCAAATCCCAAATAAAGCATCTCATTCCTAGCAGTTTTCTTTGCACTGGGAGGAAGCCAAATCTCACATAAAGGACCAATATCTCATAGGTGCTAGTGGGAACTGGTCAGGAGTTGGAGCTGATTGAAGTCCATCACAGTAATTCCTGCATGGAAACACAGTCCATCCAAGCTGGAAGGCAGGGGTGGTTCAAACAGCCAGCAAAATTGTGGTGCTGTGGCAGAGACTAATGACTTGCTCACAGCACCATCTGTGTCTCTCAGAACTCTTGCAAATAGTTGCCAAAGAGGAACCACAGCCTCAGTTTAGATCCACTTAGATGATGATGATATTTAGTGATAAAATCCTTTCTTGGGGTAGAAAACCCTGCCTTTGAGAGCAAAACCTGTGCTAAGAGCTTTGTGTACTGACAGCAAACAGTTGGAGCCTGAGCTCTGTGTCAACTGGGGGAGCTGTTTTTTCTCTACCATGTGTGGGAGGGAAATGATTCAAGCAAATAATCCTTGAAGCTTTGTAACTGGGAGATTGGTTTATTTAGCTTAAAATCTTTTCCTTTTTTCTTCCATGTGTTAACTTTGGATTAAGGAAAGAAACAGCTGCAATAGGGGTAAGGGTTCATTTTTAGTGGATGAGGAAGGTTTAGAAAAGAGTTGAGTAACTGTTCTGTATAGGAAGATGTTGAGCCAAATTTTGCTTGCCGTTCACAGCAATGCATATGCAAGACCAGTGGTGGTGTTACCCCAAAAATGCAGTGGCATGTCTTGAAGGAAGAGTTTGGCTTGGGCACGTTAAGACTGCACAGTTTTTAACCATACTGCCTTCCTTGCAGTCTTTGAATGACAAGTTTCTACCAGTAATTTCATTTTCATATGTTTAAAAGCTTGGGGGATTTTTTACTGAGTGTATTGAAGGGCGTATAATAGAGTACAGAGAGAGATGCTGAAGTTCTGATAGAGCATGAGGATGTACTGCTTACAGTGTGCTACAGCTTCCTCAGTAAGAAGAGAAAGCGTTGGCCATTTCCCTGAACTTCTGAACCCAAGATGTGAACTTAGGATCCTCTGAAATAATGAATGTAGGAAGAGAGGCACAGAAATTCTGAAGTTACTTCTTTGTCTTGTGACTTAGTTTTTGTTCTCTGTAAATTCATCACAAATGGATGACAGCTCAGAGGAGTGCAGTGGTGGTTTAGTGACATATTTGTATCTCAAGTCTTCCTAACTTTCCCTGTATCTGGCAGCTCGTGTTCAGCAGAGTCCTGGAGATGTTTCAAGCCAGGAGCACTGGCAGATTGGCAGATGGATGGTTGCACAGACCTTTCCATATTGCATCAGACTGTGAGCAATGAGCACTTGAGATAAGACTAAACCAGCAAGCATCATTTTTTGAGCACTGAAAAATCACCCTCTGAACACTCACTCAACTCAGCTATTCACAGCACCTGCCTACAATAACATGCACTTCATATTAAAAGCAAGCAAACATTTGGTTTTTAGATATGTAGTACATTATTCACTTCCAAAGAACAGGTCGAAAGTCCTGACTCCTGGTTATGATTCTGAAACCTGTGTAGCTCTAATTCTTCCTTATTACTTAGATAGGATTTAGTTTTCAAAACCAGTCATTCTCTGTGAATTGCTTCAGCTTTTCTATGGCTTAAGACAGTGGTGCTCTAAGACTGTTCATGCTAGCTGGAAGCACTGATTTGTCCTGCCCCAGGGTTCAAGTCCTGATAGGACCAGTTCATTTCTCAGCCTCTGCTTTAGAGCCTGTGGGGTTTCCTTGGAGATCGGACCTTAACAATGGCGTTGTGTCCCTAGTATTGGAAAGAGATACACACACCCTTCAAGAACTTGTGTAGAAAATTAGAGGAACATTGTGGTCTGCAGCCAAAATGAATACTTGTTTTTAGTTCAGTTCTGGGCAGTATGTAGGGTGTCTATGTGCTAATGCCAGA
Organism: Daphoenositta chrysoptera; assembly: GCA_013397915.1. Classification (NCBI taxonomy): domain Eukaryota; kingdom Metazoa; phylum Chordata; class Aves; order Passeriformes; genus Daphoenositta; species Daphoenositta chrysoptera. The sequence goes on from VZRO01001687.1 coordinate 18,263, forward strand.
AACAGGAGGCGTAGGAATATGATTTGGAAGGCACAGTCACTTCCTTCATGGTGAAAGAAATGCAACTGATTGTGTAACAAAGAGCACAGCCAGTAAAATGAGGTTAGAAAAAGTCCCTTCTCCTTAACTTTTTCAGTCTCCTAATCCCTACCCTGTTGTCATCCTGCCCTAATTATTCCCTTCTGCTGAAAGCATTCCATTCTCACCATGGTTCTGCAGTGCACACTGCATCCTTGTTAATCAGCCCTGGGAAAACAGGAAAGGTCGCAAAACACCTTCAAGATTATCTGTGGTTTTTATCTTTGCCCTTTAACTCCCCTTGGGCAGTTACTAACTACAGAGTAAACTTTGAAGATCTGTTTAGTGTTTCCTGAGGCAAAAACCTCAAAGCAGTAAACTCTAGTTGGAAGAGCCCTTGTAGTGACCTGCAGAAGTCAAGGCTTCTGTTTTCAAGTCCATTGCATAACATAAGTATTTTTCTCTCTCTCAATGCTGCCTGCTCAGCTGGAGCTGCAGGTAGGTTTGGGTTTTTGCTTCATTGGGTTTTTTCTGTATCTAATCCAATGGTACATATCAACATCGCCTTCCATGTTGTTTTGTCCAACTCCTGTTCAGTGTTTCCTGATTGACCCCGCACCATAAATTGTCACATTTGTTCTTTAGGTAACCAATGTCCAGAACTAAGTGTTACCTGAATAACAATTTGCATTCTTCTACTTCTTTTCATACCAGTTCTTTGTAAATTTAAGGTGGACTTTATAGGAGTAAATTGCTTGGATGAAGAGCTGTAATACCAGTCTTAAAATTTTGGAGAATTTGTTTGTGCAATTGTTTGTGCTGGATCAATACTACAAGTTAATGAGGCAACACTTAAGTTCGTTTGTTCTGTTTTTATAGTTGATAGATTACTTAGGCAAAGAGCAGTAAAACATTTCACTGTCTGTAGCCCTTGAGATAAGAACAGGGCTATGTTGAGTCTGGCCTGCTGTATTAGCAGTCAACTCCCTGCTAAGGTACCAGTGATCAAAACTCAAATTAATAGTGTAGTTCAGGACTTGAAATACATCTTTTCACCTGTGTTTTGTTAGCATATCCCTATGGTTACGCGGGAAGTTAATATCCTTTGGACTCCAAGCAGCACATCAGTTTTTGCAAGCACATGGCTGTCTTTCCAATTCCCAGTGTGACTTACAGCAGATCCCTATGTTTCCCATTGTCTCCACTTGTAAAATGGAGAATGGTGATGATGACAGCTCCTGGGAAGCCCTATTTGGAGCTCCTGTATTAAACTGTTAATTTTTGTTTTGTAGCAAAACATTTGCTCTGCTGTTCTTTCCTGGAAGGAAAGTCTAGGTTTCCCTCTGCAGTTCAGATGGTGAAAAGGATTTTTCAGGTTCACAAATTTAATCCTTGGCACAGAATTTCACAGTATTCCCAAGCTGTTCCCTCATTCCAGCAGAAGAGCTCCTAACTTTACTGACTCAGTGTCAGCTGTTGGTGTGCACTTAAGGGACATAGCAAATGTCAGCTGTGTCAGCTGCCACATTTTCACATGGAAAGGAGACAGGAAACCAGGGAAATTAATTTGCAGAAGTCTTGAATGTGTCTCTTGGAGAAGTGGGTCATATGGAACACATGTGAGCAGACGTGTCAGCAAGATTCTAGTGGAATCCAAGTGGTTTGGGTTGGGAGGGACCTTAAAACTCATCCAGTTCCAAGCCCCATCCAACCTGGCCTTGAACATTTCCAGGGATGGGGCAGCCGCAGCTTCTCTGGGCAACCTGTGACAGGGCCTCAGCACCATCACAGCTGAGAATTTCTTCCTAATATGCAACCTAAACTTACACTCTTCCACATTATTTCTCTTAACTATCAGGATATAGATTCTGTGTGTAACGTGAAAAGAGAAGACACCAATCAATAACAGTTTATAGAAGTATTTGAGAGAAGAGTGGATATTGCTTAGACTTCTTGCAGAGGAATGGAGCATTGCAGTGTACTTTGAGTGCAGTATGGGTGACAATGTGCTGTGAGATTTCATAGGACTCAATTACAGCTTTGCAACTATCCAACATGAAAGTTTTCATCCAATATTGAAATGCAGGTGCAGGAAACACTTTCCTCTTTCTACAGGCAGTGAATCCAGCAGCATCTATTCTCCAGCAGAGAGTACTGGGTCAGGACTGGGATGGCTGTATAACATTTATCTGAAGGGTAAGGGGAGAAAAGGAAGAGAGAACAATCATGAAATGTTACAGAAAAGGCAGAGTGAAGGTAAACACACACCAAAACAAAATAGGGGCTGAGAAGAGACATTGTGCACAGTAGGAGTGGAGAATTGCTCACAAGTTCTTGCCTGCTGCTTATAAAGCTGCCATTCTGCCCTTGCTGTCATGTTTTGAAACCCTGATCTTCTTCTTGGCAATAGTAAAAACGTTTAGACCAGCATCTCTTGAATTTATGTTCCACTAGAAGTTCTCCAGGCAATGCCAAACCACTGCTGCACATCTCTGTGGTGATCTTTTATGGGGAAGGTGATCTTGTAAAGGGCTGTGGAATTTCAAAAGCCCTGCTCCTGAGGGAAACACAGGGTGCTGGTTCACCATTCCTTTGTATGGTGGCTGAATTTACGACCTGATGCCCAATAATCAGCTGGAATTGCAGCTTTTCTCAGGCCCCGGGTCTGTGCTTCAGAGAGGACTTAGTTTTATTTTACAGAAAAATGGCATGCTAAAGACAAGTCAGCTAAATCAGAAGAAACCAGGGATGGAGAAGAAACTCCTGCATTGTGTTCCACTAACTCAGGGTGTAGCTGCAGGTATGTCCCCTGACTTCTGCCTGCCACATCCTCCCCTTCTGTAAATTGGAGGCAGCATATGATGGAAAATAATTTTTTGACGTTTAGGTTCACTGATCATCCAGTGTATTTAATCCTGAATATATCTGGATGTGGAATCTGTATGTGGTAATGAAAGCTAATGGTCTCTTGGATGTTTCTTTCAGAATGCAGCTCTGCAGCACCTGTTCATCCGGAAATCTTTCCGCCCGTTCAAATGCCTGCAGTGTGGGAAGGCCTTCCGGGAGAAGGACAAGCTGGACCAGCACCTGCGGTTCCATGGGCGGGAAGGGAACTGCCCTTTGACCTGTGACATCTGCAACAAGGGCTTCATCAACAGCAGTGCCCTTGAGAGCCACATGAAGTTCCACATGGACCAGAAAACGTACTCCTGCATTTTCTGCCCCGAGTCCTTTGACCGCTTGGATCTGCTTAAGGATCACGTGGCCATCCATGTCAATGATGGCTATTTCACCTGCCCCACCTGCAAGAAACGCTTCCCAGATTTTATCCAGGTAAGATACTGTACTGATTTGAAGCACTGCTTTGGGGATCTCTCACAAGGCTGTGGGTTTCTCACTGCTCTCCCTTGTGTAACTGCAAAGCAGTTCATTCTCACCATGTGCAGGGGTCCACCTCAGTCAGAAATTGAAAAGAAAGAGTGACCAAGCACTGCTAGACATTGTCTTATGACACTGAAGTGCTCTGTCCACTAAGTCATCAGATCTGATGCTTCAATCTGGCATTAGAAGGCATTGTACTGCAGAAGGATGGGTGCCTTATTCCCAAAAAATGCCTGAAGCAGAGGTCCTGACTACTGCATCTCTGGGGCACAAAAAGGAATTGTCTTTTGCTGTACTCAGCTTGTACTTGAACACACCTTGCCCTTTGTCATTAAAACTCTGAACAAAAAACCGAGTGGTTTTACATCTTTAATCCCTTGCCTGTTTTCTGTCAGGATAATTCATTTGAACAGCTTGCAGAAATGCCAGAACAGATCAGGATACTCTGCTTCCTGACTTCCCCCCTGGGCTTCAGCTGGGCAGTTTATTCTCCTTCCCTGCACACTGCACTGGAGCAGTGAGTAATGCAGCTACTCTGCACTATGCTGAGCACTTGGACAAGGTCATTAGTAGAATTTAAAGATTCTATTTCCACGTCCAGTAAGAAAAAACTGAGATGGACCATGCACATATTCATTATCCTTCCTAGGGGCAAAGCAATTGGTGTGTCTTACTGAGCTGCCCAACTGAAATTGAAATGTAGAAATTCAGTTTAGATCAGTAATAGGAACTGATAGACTATCCACTAGGCTAAAGAGAAAAGGATGGAGGAAAGTGATTTACTAATATAATTCCATTCTGGCAGAAGTCCTTTATCTTCTGTAAATGTTCAACAAGGAAGAATGTTGATGATTCAGAAATGCTGTACTGCAACCTCATTCCCTGTAAACTTTCCCATGCAAATGATTGAAAGTCCTGTGGCTTTTTTCCAACTATGCAGTTCTATTTTTGACATTTAACAGATTTTTTTTCTCTTCTTGCTATGTGAATAATTAAGTTTAGTCACTGCTGCCTACTGGAATACTTTTATGTGGAACAGGTAGAGATGTCAAGTTGTTCCGCATATGATCAGTATTAGAAGATGGTAAGGATTTAATTAGAGATCAGATCAATTTCTTGAGTAGTGCTTGCATTTCAAATGTCAAACCTCATTAGTTCCTTTATTCGGGGGAAGAAAGAAGAAAAAACTCTCTAGATGTTTGAAGCGGTCAAGGATAGTTCCAGAGTATGGAGAAGTAACTGCCATTCAGGAACGGTGTGCAAATACTCTTCTGATTAAGTTGTTGGTTTGGGGTTTTTTTTTGCTAATTTTAATTGCAAGCTCATTGTGTCTGATTGAAAGGAATTAGTCCCCATGTTTTGGTTTCTTATAAATGAAGGAAAGATAATGAACCTCAGATGAATGTGTTAACTCGAGGGTGATTCTGTGCAAGTGGTACATTGTGGACTTTTGCTCCCCATTAAGTGCAACTGTGCAATAGCTGATGCCTTCAAGAATCAGTCTTGAGGAAATCAAGTCACCCATGCAGATGAGTAATAAAGATGTTATGGCTTTTTAGAAGCTATTGCTAAGATGTCAACTGTTCCGATCAAATACTTTTTAAACCAAAGCAGATTAGACAACTTCAAAACCTTTTCCCTTTCTTTAATATTGTGAAGAGTTTCCTAGACTCTTTTACCACTCAATTCTCTCTTGAATAAACTTTGTTTTTCTGTGATCTGCCATCTTAGGTCAAGAAACACGTGCGCAGTTTCCATTCTGAGAAGATTTACCAGTGTACAGAGTGTGACAAGGCTTTTTGCCGCCCTGACAAGCTGCGACTCCACATGCTGCGGCACTCGGACCGCAAAGACTTCCTTTGCTCCACCTGTGGCAAGCAGTTCAAGGTGAGGTGGCTCTTGGCTGGATCATCACTAGTACAAAAACCACCATTCCTTACCCTCCTTCAAAGGAGATAAGCTCATGTTCTCAAAGGTGAAAGAAAATAACACGTGTAAACACACCAGACTTTCCTTTGAGTTGCATGCACTGCTTGGTGTCCTGTGTGAGCTATGACATCCATTTCTGAAGGACAAGGGTCAAGGTCACTTCATCTTATTTCAAACAGATCTTATTCCTAATAATTTAATAGCTAAGGAACTTTCTATCTGCTCATTAAGTACTGGGACATCATGCACTTCCATTGCCAGGTGTTTAGGTTACATTGCTTTTATCAGTTCAGTTAAGAAATTTCTTGCTGATGCCAGTGGCTTAATAAAATATTCCTGGCGAAGATGCCTGTGTCCATGGCATCCATCTTGTCAGCACGTCATCCAGATGCCTTTCCAAATCCCACTGGAACAGATGGAGCAGACTGTGAGCCAGGTCAACTGTGGTGGCAGCAGCCTGCTCCCTGTCACTGAGTTTGTGATGGGACACAGAGGGACCGGATACTTCTGGGTGAAGGAACACATTTTTCTGAGAGGAAAAGCTGGAGGGAGATCCCTGAACAACTCAAACTGTGGCTCTTACGCATAACAGGTAGTAAGGCAGTTTCTGTGATGTTGCTGACATTTTTCTCCCCAATTGCTCCTTCCCAGAGGAAGGACAAGCTGCGAGAGCACATGCAGAGGATGCACAACCCAGAGAGGGAGGCCAAGAAGGCTGATCGGATCAGCCGCTCCAAAACCTTCAAGCCCCGAATCGCGTCTACTGACTATGAGAGCTTCATGTTCAAGTGCCGCCTCTGCATGATGGGCTTCCGCCGCAGGGGCATGTTGGTGAGTGCCAGGGCGCTCTTACAGCCTCTGTACACTATTCTGATGAAAAGGTAAGGAATAAAGATGGAATTCCAGCGTAGGAACACAAGGATCATGAAAGGGTTTGGGCTGGAAGGGACCTTGAAGTTTGTCTCATTCCACCACCCTGCCATGGGCAGGGACACTTTCCACTAGACCAGGTTGCTCCCAAGCCCCGTCCAGTCTGTTCTTATCCAGACAGGATGCTGTGAAACAAATTTTGGCAAATTTTGTAGCTGAGTTTAGGTGATACATCTTTTTTCAAACCTGTGTGTCTTACCTCTTCAGCAAATTTGCACATTTCACTGCCTGTGCTGTATGTCTGGTTGTCAGTACCATATTTCAACACTAAGTAATGCTGACTGATGTGTACTGTATTTAACAGGACATGAGATGAAAATACTGCCTTGTTCAGCCTTACTGCCTCAGTTTTCCAGACCGTCTTTCCTGTTTTTTGTTTCTCCCCCTTCTCCAGTGCCTCTCCTGGCCATGTCTTCTGACTGCCTCTGGGTAAAGGCTGTTCTGCAGCAACAGATTGTTTGCAAAGGTTTTGTGAGGGTTGTTGTCTGGGCAGAGGCCCTTTACACTACCTCACTCTCAGATATCAGCTGCAAGACAGTTCTGGCAAACTGTTCTACCCCTTCCTATTTAACTTTGTTTAGGGAAACTGAAAATGAGATCTAGCAAGACCACATTTACCTTCAGCAGTTAAATGTGAGTGCACAATAACCCTTACAGCAGCAAATGCTTCCAGTGCTCCTGGCTTGCATCGTTCAGTTTTGGTCTGGCTGTTATCCGTGTCTGGGAGAAGCACCAGTTGTTTGGCTTCCAGCTGTAATATGTTCTTGTTCTCTGTTTCTTTCTCCTAAGGTGAATCATTTATCAAAGAGACATCCAGACATGAAAATAGACGAGGTGCCAGAGCTCACGTTGCCCATCATAAAACCCAACAGAGATTACTTCTGTCAATACTGCGATAAGGTGTGTGGGAAGTCACCTCTCGGAGAATAGCTCAGTCCCAGTCCTGGATGCAACCAATTTGTCTCTGCATAGAAATCTCTGGCAGGGTTTGTAGCTTTTCTGAGGTGCTTGCCAGCAACATTCCTGCAGTACTGTCCAAAAAAAAAGGAAGACAAAATGCACTTAGGCCAAGGTAGTGGAATGCTAATTGAAAACTGCAGTTTTCCCCTTTCTGCTGTGTTTGGCATTGGAAAACGTAAATACTGTGATCCAGTAGACAGTCATTGACCCTTAGTCTTGTGTTAGCCTAGGACTAAGTATCCTATCTGTGTATAATTCCTGGCCACTAAGTTATTTTGGTTTCTGTATCACTTCTAAAAGTTAGTCTCTAACCCTTTTTATTGTAACTGCTTACTAGGTCATGTGCCAGTAATTCCCAGTGTTCAGTGGAGCCTGAAGCTGCTTCTGCAGTGCCTTTGGGTTCTTGCTCTTATTCTCCTTTGCCTTTTTTGCCTGGGGGCCCTTATTTACCAGGGCGTGTATTTTGACTGTCCTTATCCTCAGTATGTCTTTCTGTGATGCCTCCTTCCTTTTGTTTGAGGGGAGAAAAAACAGTTTCAATTATTAGATAGTATTTGTTTGTTGATGTGCCTAAAAAGACCTAAAAGATAATGTTGATCACTGTACTAAAACAGTTTGATGCTTCGTGTCAAGTAGAGACATCAACCTTCGTGACAAATTAACACTCGGCATTTGATCTTCAAATATGGCAGAAAGGTTTTCCTCTTACCTCCTTGTCCTGCTTCGGTGTTTGGTTGTGGCATACAGTATGTTCTCAAAAGGCTTCTCTGTGCTACACAAGGAGTCAGTTGCTTTTACAGGTTGATGAAACACTGCAAGGTGTAAGTTCATGCCTTTTGTTGTAATTGTTTGGGGATTTAACTAAATGTATTCTCTAAAGCAACATGCAGACCTTCCAGATCAAGATAACTGGTAGCTGCTTCCTGTGCAGACACCAGGATTGCACCATTTTAATTCCAAATCTTTGCCCTGCAGGTGTACAAGAGTGCCAGCAAACGCAAAGCACACATCCTGAAAAACCATCCTGGTGCTGAGCTACCTCCAAGCATCCGGAAACTGCGTCCTGCGGGCCCAGGAGAGCCAGATCCTATGCTGAGCACCCACACCCAGCTGACAGGCACCATCGCCACCCCTCCAGTGTGCTGCCCTCACTGCTCCAAGCAATACAGCAGTAAGGTATGGGGGGGTTCTGGCCTCAGACATCCTCTCCCTGGGGTTCACCATGGCCTCTGTCACCTGTCCATCCACAAGCAGAGCTCTCTTCTTTTCAGTCAGAGTGCTAGTTTCATGCTGTGTGCTGACAGTGCAGACAAGCCTGGTTGTTGTAGGGCCGAAAGATTCCCTGAATAGAGGGTTTGTGCTGAAAAGTTATCAGAGCATGATCATGAATGGAAGGGCTTGGAAACTGCTCCCTGATAGTTACAAGGGAGATGAGCGGGGAAACAAAACACAGAAAAGATGACCTTTGGAAAAAGTCATAAAACACTTGGCTACGTTGGGGTAAAAAGCTGTTGAGGACAATACTTCGGTGTCAGCTCTAATCAGCAGTAGCTTTGTGATCCTTGCTTTCATCTTGTTGACCAGAGGATCTCATCGTGTGAATCTTGATGTTGCTTTACTGAGGGAAACCTAAAGACTGCGTTGGGTCAGGCTGTTGGATTTCACATGGCCCTGAGCAGAGTTACTGACCATCCTTCCAATGCTCCTTTGCTTCTCTCTGCAGACGAAGATGGTGCAGCACATCCGCAAGAAGCACCCAGAGTTTGCTCAGCTACCGAACACGATCCACACACCACTGGCGACAGCCGTCATCAGTTCCACGCCAGCTGTTCTCACCACTGACAGCACGACAGGAGAAACTGTTGTGGTAAGGGCTGAAGGCATACAAGGGCAGTGCAAGGAAACACAGAACAGGAGCCTTCTGGTATTAGGAACCCTGGTTTATTTGGCAGACATCACATTAAAGCCTGTGTTAGGACATTATTTGAGATCGCTTCTGGTTTTGAGTCAGTGTGGTCCAGTTTTGCACTGCCAGGAGCTGTTCATTTCATTCTGGAGCTTTAAGGATTTGTCTTTTATACCCAAATCCATTCCCTTCTTTCATTCAGACCTACTGACTCCACATAATGTACTTAATGAACTCAGGGATACACATCTCATGGATTTTCACTGGGACTGTTCTCCTGAAATGAGAGATGCAGTTCCTGGCATCGAGAGGACAAGTTTAACAGTGACTGGGGACTGGATCAAACTGTGTTCGGGGAGTCAGATCTTTTTGTAATCCTTTGGACAGCGCAGCACTGAGCAATATGAATTTCCAGTGGCTGATCTCTACCGTTAGTACATCAGCTGCCACAGAAGTGAAAGCTGAGACTAGAAAATGTGTCGTTCAGTGTGGGATACTGTGTAGTTTTAAAAGTCCTATTGATCACAGTTTAAAACTTCCTATCTAAAGATTAACTGGATAAAAGACTGTTTTGCTTGAAAATGGAGAAGTTCAGTCAGGATGCTGTTGGCTTCATAAACCTGATTAAGTTATGTACTAAATGTCTTTACACATTAGAAATAGTTGTCACTCTGACAGGGGAGGAAGAAAGGTGGAATATGTCCACAAACCACTTTTTGACTTGGAAACTCTTGGAGTTGACTCCAAGTCAACTCTTCACAAATACAGGACTTTCATTGTTAAATAGAGTACAGTTAGACCTTAATGGTCCTGACTAGGATTCAGACAGAAGAGAGCAATTCTAGTGGATGACCCCTGGTGATTACTTATGACCCCAACCTCTGTACACATTAAGCTCTTGTAAATAAATGACCAGACTTACTGTAAGTGTAGATAAAAGAACTGCAGCCCTGAAGAAGTATATCAATATGATGATGATCTGTATCTCTCTCTCTCCCTGCTCAGACAACAGATTTACTGACCCAAGCAATGACAGAGATATCCCAAACCCTCACCACAGACTACCGGACTCCCCAGGGAGATTACCAGCGCATCCAGTACATCCCTGTGTCTCAATCTGCGACTGGCTTGCAGCAGCCTCAGCACATACAGCTGCAAGTTGTTCAAGTGGCCCAGGTGAGTAACCTACTGGGGATCTTGCTATGCTTTTGACCCCTTCTCTACCAAGCCTGTGTGTTCTTGGGGCTCTAGCACGCAGCTACTTTTTATAGATAAATCAACTGATAAGGCATAGGGTTCCCTCCATAAGCACTTGTAACTGGGCATAAATAGTCCTGCCAGCCTTGGTCAGCTTGCTGGAGACACATCGACACAGTCTTGACTTAGTTCTACCCATCTGGGCACCCTTGCTCAAGTCTGCTCTAGGAATGTTTTCCAGCAACTGGAAAAGTGGGTCAGTGGGTGACCCATTTTCTGCAGTTCAAGACTGATTTGTACTTCCTTGTCCTCGGTGAGTCAGAGCCGAAATACGGGAGTACAGAGAGTGGTTGCTTGTTCCCTTCGTAGCATCTATTAGAATATTCATTCTCTTGATGCCTAACAGCCTCCTAAAAATGAAACCAGAGTGTAACTAGAGTAACTGGTCTGAGGAAAATACCTCAGGCAGCTGTAAGAAATCACTGTAGTCTTTAAATCTGTTACCCACTGGAGGAAACTGAAACAACCATGTGTTTATATTTTAATCTGAAATTCTTTGTTCTCTCTGGCTGCTCATAACAAATCAGGTTACGAATTAGATTAATAAAGGCCTAAACAATGGCTCCAGTTGATAGTGACTGTGGGCTGTTGTCAAAATACAAGAGCATGAATACTGATTCCTACAGGTAGTATTAGGAAGATCATGATTTTATAAAGACCCAAGACTCGTAATTCAATTATTGCAATTGATACCATTAGCAAGTGTTGCTCAAAAAAACCTTTAAAAACCTCTGAGCACTTGTCTTGATGCAGAGCTGTGTCAAACTACAGAATTGGATATGCAGATCTCAAGTATGTATACGTTGTACAGAAAGATGCTTACAGAGAAGTTGTTAACACTAATCCTGGCTTTTGTACCCTTTGGTTTAGTCCAGCCACTGCCACAAACAGTTTGTATGGTGTTAGGCAAGTCCTTTCCATTGGTATTACTGAGATAGAAGCACCTCTGTGCCATTACATCTGTTAAATGTACTTTATCTCCCGGGGTGCAAAGAAACTCAACAAGGTTCAACAGGTGTGCTCCACTAAGGCTCCTACCTCATTACTCCAGACCTTGTGTCCCAGAAGAGATTTACATGGCTGCTTTCGTAAAGAATTTGAGGTATAGACCTCTGCTTAATTTTTTCCCCAGGCTACCTCACCTCACCAGTCCCAGCACTCCACAGTGGATGTTGGGCAGCTCCATGATCCCCAGACATACACCCAGCATGCCATCCAGGTGCAGCACATCCAGGTCACAGAGCCATCACCAGCAACTCAGTCATCATCACAGGTATTTCCCTCTTCTCGTCAGGAAATGCTTTCCCTATCAGCCTGCTCAGCTGGTATTTTGCATGTGCTGATGCAGGGGATAGTGTTTTCTTTGTCATTTAAAGGATCACATGTTAAATGACTCTCATATTGAGATCATCAAGCAGTTGCCCAGATGTCTCAGGGTGTATGGGGGTGTTTTGTTGTGGGTTTGTTTGGGTATTTGTTGTGTGGGTTTTTTGGTGTGGGTTTTTTTTCTCCCAACAATATGTACAAAGGAGAGAGAAATTATTTGAAACAGACACATTTGCAGCTAAAATGAAGTTTTTCAGTTGGAAGAATGTAAATGGAAACTGGCATTCCTCAAATATTTGAAGTGCAGCTCTTCATGCTGTTGGGTAGAATATAGCCTATAATCTCAGGTCTCTGCTGTATACTCACTTTGGCAAGTGAGCAACAACATCTCTATTTCAGTTTCCTGGTCTGTGCTTATTGATTATAGAGTGAAGCAAGTTGGAGGAGAGAGAGGAGAGTTCTTGTGCTCAATATGCCCTGGAACCCGCCCTGTGTTTTCCCTTAATGAGAATGTTGTATTTGTGACAGCACAGAGCTGTGCAATCCTTACTACACCAAGAACACTTGCATCTTTTTTTTTCTGTAGGTTGGGGGTCAGCCTTTGAGTCCCTCCTCACAACAACCTCAGCAGGAGCTCAGCCCCTCACAGATGCAGACTACTACATCGACACCAAACCAAGCCCTCCAGCAGCAGCAAGGCTCCTCAGTCCAGCACACATTTCTCCCCAACAACTGGAACTCATTTCGGAGCTACTGTAAGTGTCAGCAGTAGCTCTAATTACTTCTCTGGCAAGTGTGTGTGACTAACATGTGCTCCATGTCTCCAGACACCAAATGGGACAGTGTTTTCAGAGCTCATTAAGCTTTGTGATTAATATTCATAGATACCAAGAAGATAAAGTTTCAGACAAATGCAAATGGTTGTACCAGCTCTTCCACTGTTGTCCATACTGATCCAGTACATGGTTTGTGCAGGCACACTGGGCTCCTTTATTCTGAGAAACTTGCATTCAGCAAGAATCCATGTGTTGGATAGCTACTTGTTCAAATTTGGATGCATGCTTGAAAGAATTGTATGGAACAGGAGCGTGACATGAAGATGTTTCCTCAAGTCCTTGCAGTTCTGGTTGGTAATTCTGTGATGATTTGAGTGAGAACAATATGTGTTTTCTCTGCATGAATTGCCAGATATCCAGCTGGTGTTAACCGGCATAATTCTGCTGAGGCCTGTAGGGTTCTACAAGGCCTTGTATCACCTGAATTTCTATTCAACACCCACTGTTTCAGACGTCAAGTCTTACTGACATAAGACATGATCTTTGAAGGTTGTCTTTGAGTTTGACTGGAGGTCTTGATTCTCCAATTTGCATTTTTTTAGCATCAGAGATTCAGATGATGACCATCCCCCAAGGGCAGTATGTGATCACAGAGACTGCTGTGGGTACCCCGGTCACCACTGTCAACACAGGGCAAGTGAAAGCAGTTACTCAAGTAAGGAAAACCATTATGGCCTTTTTTTCATCCAGAATATTATCAAGCATAAAGCTCTTCAGCTTGAAGGTTTAAGGAATGCCAAAATCATGACTGGGGCACAGAGTGGAGGTACCTAAAGAGGTGCAGACCACACAGTATAGTCCGCGTGTAACCATTTACAAGGCTCATGCTGTTTGGCCCTTCTGTGTATGACTCCTTCCAGTTTAAAGTCTTCACTTAATAACATTTGCAGGACAAAGTATTATTTAGTGGTACTGCTTAGTCTTAAAAATATTTATGATTAAGCAGTAGCATTAAACCAAATTTCAGAACAGTTTCTGGAAGCATTTCAGTAGCTTTCTGTTATCTGTAAGATTGGAAAATAAGAAGAGTTCCTGCTCTTCCTTGTAAGCAATCCAGCATAAGGAGGCAGGTCATTAGCCTGTGTTGGTATTGTTCACTGGGAGTGCAACTTCTGCTAGAACATGTGGAATACAGGAAAAAACCTTTCAGAATAGCTGAATTAAAAATTGCTATTTTAATCTGTAGTGATGGTCTAATTGTGTAGTGAGTTTAACCATTTATAAATTAACCTAATGCGAAGTAAGTCCAATGTCCTCAAATCAAAAGACAGGTGTTATGTTGCTCTCAAATACATTTAAATGAAATAGAGCTTAGTTTAAAAGTTCCTTGTTTACACCAAAATGTCTGCCAGCAGACTACTAGAACAGAGAACTTACACAAGATACAGTGGTTATTAATTGTTTTCCATATTCCCCATGCAGACTCACTACGTGATATCTGAAGGTCAGCCTGATCTGGATGGCAAACAAAACTCTTCACTCTCCAGCGAGGTTCAGGTGGGCATTTCCCAGCCCACAGCCCACACAGATCCGTTGGAATCCCAGACGAGCAGCCAGCAGCAAACCACCCAGTACATTATCACGACCACCACCAACGGGAGTGGCGGGAGCGAAGTGCACATCTCCAAACCCAGGACTTTCTCAGAAAAGCACGAGTGAAGGAGCCTCATGGTCCCATTTGCTTGTCATTGTCACCTCCCCAACAGCTCACATGTGGGGGGGGTACCCTGGGGCTCTGTGTTTTAATGTATATGCTCACGTACCTTCCACTAAAATCTTGGAGCTCTTGTTAATACTTTAACAGGGTTTAATTCCCAGTGACCATGAAGTACCCTCAAAACCCTTCTGGGATGCTTTTCATGCAGCTTTTAAGAAAAAGGACAAGAGAAGTGAAACCTCTGCTTGCCTGGACTTTATTTTTGGCATGTCTGCTGACCCTTATTTTTCCTTTTTGGAGGTGTGTCCAGCAAATAATTTTATTTCAACTGTATGGGAAAAAGCTTGCCTAACTGAAGGCTTCCTGGCAGATTGTTGTATGTATATTTTAAACAGGAGCCATTAAACAGGAGAACATCATGTAAATTGCCAGAATATGGCAGAACTGCTTCCTGTGGCTTCTAGCAGCCAAGGTGAAGGGGAATGTCCCTGCTCCGTGTGAGCAGACTGCCTGGAGAAAGGAGCAGCAGCAGCCAAGCAATGGCTCCTGATGTCCCTCTGTGGGGATGGATTGAACAATGAAGCTGTGAAGATGTGCCGAAGCAGTCCATTAAATTATTATTTTTCCAGCCCTCCAGAACTGTTTACATGCTGTCTGCCCTGCCCCGTTTTACCCAGCAGTTCCAGAAAGCAGGAAAAGCACAGTCTTAAACCCATGTTCTTTGGAACAAACTGATTGAAATCCTAGGAGCACCTAAGGGGGGTAGTACAGAGCCACTGTTACCTCTTTTCCCTCCAGTGTTTGCAGGGAAAATTGATTTTTTTGCCTGTAAACAAAACAAAAAAAAAAGGCTCAGCTAAACCTTCACAGCAGCTTCTGCTGTGATCTAACATAGTTGTGCCAGGAGAAAATGAGGATACAGAGCACTCCTCTAAAGGGACAGGGTCGTTATCTCTGTGGCCACCTGAAAGTAAACATATTTCTTCTCTTCAAGACTGGATGAAGAGTTGATTACTTTGATTTTTTTTCCAAATAACGTTGTTAACAATGCACTGTAATTCCTTTGGACAGTTCCATGAAAAAAACAGCCCTGGACTCAGGAAACACACAAGAAACATGCTAGTGGACCACTATTTTTGGGACACAGAAAGCCATCCGTGGGGGTTGCCTGATGTGATGGACCTGGTCTACGTACAGAATTCATGTTGCATTTAGGGACCAGGAGAAAGGGAAAGAGAAGGCTTATCTTTTAAGGCCATAGTTACATAGTTACTTCCTTATATAGTTCTCCTTCACAGGTTGTCTTGGTTGGTTTTTAAAGGCATTCTGGTGGTTGCAAGAATATGACTAGAACTCCATTGACTCCTGATGGGATATACTGTGTATGTCTGAATTTCCATTCACTGCTGGAAGACTCATCCCAGAACATCTGTGCATAACAGGATACATTTATTTATAAAACAAAAGCAAAGAAGGGTATTGTGTCTTAGAGGCCCTTGAGACAGAAGAACTCAATAGGTGTTTTTGTTTTCTCTTGTACTGTACTGAGTGTGAATGTAGAACTCTTCCATAGGTATTCCCATGGATTCAGGTGCGGATTATCTATGTGAGTAAGCACTACACATTGCGGTATCAGGTTTTATGGAGTTAAAGCTCTTTGACATGAGAGACCTCCACACTCAGGCTGCACAAGAGCAAATCTGATTCCTTGTGGGCAAAGCCTTGTAGCAGGTATTGCTTTGGTAATTAACATATCTATTAATATGGCGTGAATATAGTACTGAAATAAATCAGTTGGCAAATACTGGCCAGCTCAGAACTGTTCTGAGGTAGCTTTGAAGTGACTTGCCAAAATGTGGATTATTTTCTTCCTGGGATTTCTCTTCTCTTGCTGCACCACTATACCAGGGCATTAATGAGCCGGGTAGAATTAATGTGGACCAGAGCTCCCATTTGGTCAAGTGCAATGATGAGTGACTTTAAATTCTGTGGATTTGGCAGCCCAGCCGCTGTGGCAGCATAGGCAAGCAACCACAATGCCCAGTAAGTAACTTGAATTCACGTTGCTGAGGACTTCGGAATTACAATGTCGGGCCTTGTGATATTGTTGGTGTGGGAAGAGAATAGGGAGAATTTTGTCTTTGCTTTCTTCAGGCTGCTGCTGATTCAATAACAAGCCACAAATGCTACAAGTAGTAGGAAAATAGCAGACTTGGAAATGAGAGACTGGGAATACTGGGATACTGCCCTGCAGGAGCAATTTAAAAAATCTTAGAAGTTTGACAATAGATGAACATCAAATATGTTCCCACTAATTATGTTGCAGACATGGGGTTTAAAAACTATCTTGCTTTCTCTTTACCTTTGTTAGAACGGTTCATGAATGAGGACAGTTGTTTAAAACTGAAAACTGTTGAAAACATAAAACCATTTCAAAACAGCCTTTTTGAACTCAAATCTTCCTCATCAAAGTTTCTCTGCCCTGCAGCAGCAGCAGCACACTTGGGCTATTGGCCTGTCTCCAGGTGAAGTAATTCCAAGTGTCCCAAGTTGAACGACTGCCTTGTGAAAGAAGCATGCCTGGAAATGGAAGTACCACAGATTTTCCTTCCAAAATAAGGAACTACAGTGATTGCATAGATGGAAAAGACTGCATGGATCTTTGTCTTCATTTCTGCAGCGCAGAAGGTATAGGATGTATTATTTTTAAACCAGAGCAACCCAAAGATCTCTCTAAGTCATGTCCTACAAAAGTGTAAATCCAGAGTCCTCTCAGTTGCCTGCAAGGTCCGTGTTTTGTTTGGAGATGCTGTCCCTTGGAGGCACTTTCGGTCAGATTCTGTATTTTCCTGGAGGTAAAAGAAAACAACTCCAGCCCGCACACCCTGATCTTGAACCTCTTGGACTGCTCGGGCCCCATCTCTTATTTAAACTGTGTATGTTTATTGTACATTTGGTGACTGTTGTTGTGTTTAGAGTCTCGTGCAGCCTGGCAGGTGTAAAAAAAACCAAAACAAACAGACCTGAAAATAATAAATCTTTTTTTCTTTCTTTTTTTAAACACTTGCGATGACCAATCTGTTCATTGGGGTAAGGTGTTCAGTGGAGGGTGAGTGAAGTGGGGTGCGGAAATAAATGGGATGATAACAGTATAGAAGTTACAGGGAAAAATGCATTTGGTACTCTCTGGATGGAACACAATTTCTGACCTCCCTCAATGCAATCCAAGGGAGGGTGAATGGAGGGTGGAGTGGAGTGGAGCCCCTGTCTCTCTGTTGAAACCCTTGCAGAGTAGGGAATTTCTAAAATTATTTTCAAATTTAAAATGCAGTGCTTTTTGGCTGATAAGTTGCACAGCATATGAAAACTGAGAGGTAAACAATGATGTCCGTTGGATCAGCAACCACGACAAAATCCCTCCAGGAGTGACTCATGTCGCCATCCCAGGGTTATCTCAGGTACTACCCTGAAATATCCACTCCCAAGGTATGACCATCACTCACAAAGATGTGTGACTCAAGTCACTCAAGCTCCACCTAAATGTAAAGAAATAGTATAAAAATAAGTTTAAAACAGGGAGAAGTTAGGGAAAAGTCCATCATAATTTCTGCGATGAAAGTGTCCCTTGCTCATTGGGTAGGACCTGTACTCTGCGATTTATCGTGAGCCAGGTTTTGTCAGGGATTAGAGCTTGTCTGTCCATTGCTTTGAACACATCTTTGCTGTCACGTACTGTCACCAGCAATCCTGAACCTTAACCTGTCAAGATTTTATTAAAGGAGTGTTATTCTGTAAACTCTAAATGTGAGGGCACTGGCAGTGGGTAAAGGCGTGGAGACCCAGGAAGAACCTTTGTTTGCTGTATGAAAATTTGCTGCATTAATATTTAAAATATTCGGCCTTTCAACACTTAACGGTAATATCGGCACAGCACCCCAATGACTAATCCACTGAACAGGACTGCAGTCAAGCTCTATAAATCTACGACTGATACGTAGCTTCAGCATCCCACAAATACCGCATTTTTAGGGGAACTTCCAAACTTGCCCTCTCGCAGGCCACCGTGTGATCGTGGCCTGTCGTGGTGGGCGCGGTCGCGACTCGGGGCCGCGCGCATGCGCGGTGGGGGTGGGGCGTTCGCGCAGGCGCGGCAGCGCCGCTGCCTTCCGCCTTCGGCCGGGCCGCGTGAGGGGTATGAAATAAAGCTGTTTCCTCTGTTTTCTTTGCTGTCCCACGCGGTTCTTAGCGGTTTTTTATTGCTCTGTTCTTTATTTCGCGTGTTTCATGCGTTTCCTCGCCGGCCAGAGCGGCCCGGCTGTGCCGCGCCGGAGGGGACGGGTCTCCTGGCCCTGTCATACGTTCAACCTGAGACAAACCCCACCTTAGACCTGACCTTCGGTTATGCACCTTAAAACCACCTTCAGGATTTAAATGTAGTCTTTCCTGGTGTTTAGCATTGTTGAAAACAGTTCCTGCAGGTGGGAAGCAAAATGAGATGGGTCAGCTGTACTTCGCAGTCTACCTGTCTGGAAAAGCATTTCTCCATTGGCAAGACCTGTGTTGTAATTGAAGAGTAAATGTTTCTATGTACGTGTTTTATAGATGTGTGTGTATGAATTTTATATATATATATATATATATATGTGCGTGTGTATATATATATAAATAACATTGCTCTGTACATATATAGATATTGCAGGCCAACTCCGTAGCTTCCATTCAAACAACCACCCATCAAAGGTGGCTCCTCTGTCACTCCTCACATCAGGATGGATGTATCTGCGTTTGGGATTTTTGTTTGTTGAGGGTTTTGCTGTCCTTGTCCAGGAGCAGGAGGGGTGGAGGATGGATTCCCTGGATCATATGCTCACAGACCCCCTGGAGCTGGAGGGCAATTGCACACAGATCATGGAGGACTGCATGCTGGGCACCACCAGGGTCAGTCTGCCCGAGGACCTCCTGGAAGATGTGAGTAGTGCTGAGACACTTCACCTTATCATACCCTCTATATAAATGACATGCTTAACTCCTTTTTTGGGGCTTACAGAGCAAACTGAAAAGGGGAGATGTTTCTGACTGCCTTGGAAAAGGTGTCAAGGCGGCCTTGATGAACCTCAGGACAATATCTTTTAAATCAATTCTGTTATATTCTTATTATTTTAAAAATTCCCTTAAGAAGATTGTTACAAGCTTTGAATTTATTTTCTTGTTGTTAGTAGTATCAATATTCTCACCTTTCCTTTTTTTGCTCTTTTGTTTCCTGTGTTTCATGAAACACTGTCTCATGACTGGTGTTACTTAAAAAGCATCAAGGGCTAGAAAACGGCCAAGGACCTGGCTTCATTTTCTTCACTGTTGTTTCTTGCTTTCTTTAGCCTGAGATCTTCTTTGAGGTTGTCAGCTTGTCAACATGGCAGGAGGTCCTGACAGATGAGCAGCAAGAGCATCTAAAAAAGTTCCTGCCTCACTTTCCTGAGAACAACCGAGAGCACCAGAACAAGCTCATCTCTGCGCTGTTCAGCGGGGAGAACTTCCGGTTTGGGAACCCGCTGCACATCGCCCAGAAACTCTTCCGGGGTCAGTCAGCCTCGTGAGCGTCCCTGCAGGTTTGGGGCACGTTCTCAGCTAGCAGCTGAAAACCCAGGTGTGCGTTATGTCTTTGTTACAGATGGACACTTCAATCCTGAGGTGGTGAAGTACCGGCAGCTCTGTTACAAGTCGCAGTACAAGCGCTACCTGAGTGCCCAGCAGCAGTACTTCTACAGGCTGCTCAAGCAGATCCTTGCTTCCCGCAATGTGAGTGTGCTCTGGGATGAATAGCTTGTCTTCATTAAAAGTGTCTTGGTGCAGTCACAGTTCTCTGAGGCCTTTCCTTTAATGAACTGAATGAGTAATGTTTCTGGTTTTTCCAGTGGCCTGGAGAGAACACCAAACCTGTTGTTATGTTTGCAGATTTCAGCTTATGTAACTCTCATAGCTCTCACCTGTGTCTACTGTCTTTTTTTTCATGTCCACCTTGTCCCCACTTCCTGCGTTTGCCCCTTTACAGCTTGCTATTTTATTAACAAGTCATTCTGCCTTTGTTTGTTTACCATTTCTGAAACAAGTACAGTTGCTAAATAAAGATAGAGAGTATCTGGATCCAAACCTCTGATTCTCATGCCTGCAAATCCCTGGTAAAGTCTTCCTCTATGGATATTTCTATGAGCAAATTGTTGCCAACTGAAATGTATTTGTTACTCATTTATCTTTCATTGCACTTAGACATTGAAACATAAGGCAAGTAGGGATGAAGAAGAAAGTGTGTCTTTATAAAATGCCCTACAGTGTTATGGGAAATAGAGAATCCCAGAATGGTTTGGGTTGGAAGAAACCTTAATACTCATCTCATTCCAATCCCCTGCCATGGGCAAGGACATTTTCACTAGACCAGGTTGCTCCAGGCCTTGAACACTTCCAGGGATGGGGCATCCACAATTTCACTGGACAACAGCATGGAATAAGTAGGAAGTTACTTCCTCTGTAGCCATGAGAGGTAAAATGTATTTTTCAAAAGAGACAGTATTCCGTATCATTGTTACACGTTAGCATGAAAACTACGTCTCAGACCAATGATGTAAGTTCTTCTCCACAGTCCACATAAAATTACAGATATTATTATGTGTCCAGAGGAAGGTGCAGAAATTTCACCTGGGTTTTTTTCTCCCCTTTAAATGATGGTCTAAAATGCTAGGTGTAAAATCTGGTGTGTGGCAAATACTGATCCTTCCTAAGCTGTCTCTTGTACAGATCTGAGGTGCTGATGGCACCGCATGGTAACCTTGCTGGAAGTATGTGAGCTGGGCTTACGTGTCCTGGCTTACAGCACTGTAGCTGACATAGCTAATGTCACAATAATCTCTCCTTTCAGCACTTGCTGGAATTAGCCAGGAAAGGAGGCCCTGACATGACTCTAAGGAGAAAGCATTTCCCACTATCATATGACTCAGAAGAACGAGATAGAAGGACACATCGGCGCTACTTGAAGATCCTGAGGGAAGTGAAAGAGGAGTGTGGAGACACTACCTTGTCTTCTGATGAAGAAGGTAATGCTCTGGGCTGAACTAAAAACTCCAGGTGTGAATGGAAGAAGACATATTTTTGATGTGGGGACAGAGCCTTTGATAAAAGATTGGATTCTGGGCTCTGCTTCCACTGGCTGGAATCTAATGAGCACAGGATAATAGTTACACAGATCGGTGATGGGTCTTGCAGAAGTAAATTTATATCTCTGTTTTAGATCTAATCTCTTGGCCTCCAAGTTCTCCAGCACGATGTTCAAGTCCACCGGTTCCCCTGAGAGTGATCCCCACGTTGTCAACCTTGGACATGAAAACTGCAGGTGAGAACCAAATGAGGGGTCAGTATGGGTAGAGGGGGGAGAATTACCTTGAGACCTTGCAAGAAATTACTTTGAAAATCTGTTGTTTGATGGGAAATCTTGTCATGCTTCATTTTTGCAGTCTCCACAACAGTTGGCTCTTTTCCCAGTTTATTTAATCTTTTTCTTCTTGCAAGAGCAACAAGAGTCATAGTTTCTGTAATACTGCTGATTTCTCTGTTGTATTTTGCCTTTAGTGGTCAAAATATTAGTATAGTCCAGTTCAAAATGCTTGAGAATCCCTCCTAAAGTGACTAATCAAGTCTGCAAACCCTTCAAGTTGGTTCTGGCTTCTTTTCTCTTCCATGCTTGCATCAGCAGTGAAATCTGATGACTCAGTGAGGCATTGAAATGAATGAATGAATGAATGAAATTCATATATAAGAGAAATTAGTTACTGAAATTTGGAGATTGCTGGAAGTGGAAATAGATAGAAAATGGCATTCTAAGAAGCGTGGAAGGTAACAAGAGTGGAAAACTGCAAATAATTATTTTCATTGCAGACAAGATAGAACTTGGGGAAAGCGATTTGCGGATGATGTTGAAGAAGCACCATGAGAAACGAAAACGTCAGCCTGTAAGATGTCAAAAAGCCTTGAAGGGCGGGACCACATTTTATCTTTCATGTTTTTATCTCTTTGCCATAAAGATCAGGGTACTTCTGGGTGACAAAATGATTGCTATTTTTTGTGTGCACCCATCTGTCAGCCCTTTATTGTAACCTGGGTTCAATTGTCAGTATATAGGTGCAGCTCCTGGTCATGTTTATCTGGATTGAAGGATTTTGTATTTTTATTTACGTGTTTTGGGGGGATGAAATTTTAAATTTCAGGGTTAGAAGACTTTCCAACTTTTATTGCAGTAAATATTTAATAAGCTGATCCAAATTGAGTTTGGTGCATTTTAGTACTTGGGTACTTCTTCACCTTGTTGCTGTCTTAAGACTTTGTCCTTTCTCAATTTAATTTCTATCCCATTGTCCTATGTAGGATCACCCTGATCTAGTCACAGCAGACCTGACCCTTGAGGATATCATGACTCGAGTGAATGCTGGCAGGAAAGGTTCCTTAGCAGGTCAGTGGATCCTTTGCCTTTTTCATTTCATATATGTTGGTTTAAAAACTAGAGGTTTTCTGTTGAGGGAAAAAGTAAAGATATATGACAGCAGCGGGAAGGTGGAATGATTGAGGTGTGAACGAGTGCACACAACATACATTTCTAGATACATACATAAATAGTTTATGACTCATTAAACTACAGTAAGAAGCTAATTATTCTTTTTAACTTTTATCATATCTAAAGCCTTATTTGACCTCGCAACCCTCAAGAAAAAGGTGAAGGAAAAGGAAGATAAGAAAAAAAAGAAGCTGAAGTTTATTAAATCCGAGATGGAAGATTTGGCGGACTCTCTTGGCAATGCAGATGGACTCCCATCAATGTCTCAGGATCTCTCCCCCCTCCCTTTGTCATCTGTCAAAGAGGAGTAAGTGCTTCAGAGGGCCCTGAACACCTTGCATGGATGGAAAAAGCAACATGTTTCAGCTCACATTTTTGTGGAACTATTGCAGGCTGTGTTTTTGTGCAGTTTGGGATGTGTGAAATGTGTGGTGTTCATCTTCGTATATGGAGGTGAATATTTACTCAGGGAAGTTACTCTGCTTGTGTTCTCTTTCATTTGAAGACCTCTTGAAGATATGAAGCCATGCCTTGAAATAAATGAAATATCATCCAGCTTCTTTTTCCTTCTTTTGGAGATACTGTTTCTAGAAGGACCTGCTGCTCTCTCTGTGGTAAGGAACCACCCACTTATCTACGAATCTTTGCAGGAAGCAAAATTAAAGAATAGAGGAGCTTTTTATAGCGCTGTAATTGTGATTTTTCTTCAGACTTACTCTGCTGTAATTTATAATAAGATTTAGATTACGTATTAAAGAAATTAAACCCTGTGGGAATGCTACCACATTCAGGTTTTAACATGTTTCTTGAGCTTAGTCAGTTGAATCTCTTAAGTCTTTCCATACCCATTCTATAGATGATGGTTAGATACATTTTATATATTAAGGGCAGATGTGGCGAAGTGTTCTCCCCTTCTTTGGTGCTATTGTCTGAAATACTATATTGTGATTACTTGAAAAAGTCAGGTGATGATTTAACATAGATGATAACCTTTTTGTCCCCTGCATATGTTTAGCTGGTTTGTTTTCTGTGAAGACAGTCACAGTTTGAAGTGTGAGATCATTAATAAAATAATTATTTTTCCTCTTCAGCTTGAAGATAAAGTTCTCGATTGGCAGTCTTCTCATGCCAGTGCACTAAATAACTGGTTCTCCTTTGCCCCTAACTGGTCTGAATTGGTTTTACCTGCCTTGCAGTATTTGGCAGGCGACAGCAGAGGTAAGAAGAGATGTTAAAAATACTAATGGTGCTTGTTCCTCTGTTCTAGTCAGTGCTGGTTTATATTATACTCAAATCAACTTTTCATTCATCGCCACAATAAATCTTTGTATTGCTGGCAGTGTTTCTGTGATGGGCTGTTTGGCTGACATGTCTTGGTTGTGGTCAACTTGTTTTGCATGTGGATAGTAGATAAGACCCAGCATGATTCCCAAGTATGTGAAAATGTCTGTGAAATTGCCTCTAGACAGAGAGTTTTTCATGTTCAGATCGTGGCTTCAGGCAGGTTGGCTGAAGCAGGAAGGGATTAGTCTCTTCTGCCACAGTGTGAAGTCACTGTAGTTGTCTTTGGAGATAATAAAAAATAAACTAGATGATGCCCTTAGCAATCCGCTGAAACATGACGTTGGCCCAGCTTGGACCTTGGGCTTGGGCCAGCTGAGTTTCAGCCATTCCTTTCAAACTAAATTATTCTGTGGTTCTGATAAACTTAGTGGGAAGTTTTAAAGGCAGAGACAGAGGAGATTGTGGTGGCCATGCAGCATATTGTTCATAATGCTGGTGAATACTGTAAATCCCAAGTTCTCTTCCCACGAGCCCATGAATATTCACTGTACAATAACAGTCCCTGGGGCCTCATATTTCTTTTTTCTCTTCAGCTTGAAGATAAAGTTCTCAACTGGCAATTTTCTCATCCCAGTGCACTAAATAAATAGTCTGAACATGGTGAACAGCAGGAACAGGCTCTCAGCTGACAGCCTGTTGTTGGAAGGCTCATTATCCTGTTCTGTTCCTTCCTTGTGCTTGCCCTTATACTCTAAGATGCTCACCTTCCTTTTGGGCAAGGATAAATTTAGAGATGCACTTACATAATCATTTAAAATGCTCTATCACTGTGAGTCTTTAACTTGACAGTTTGCATTACCACAGTAGGCTTTTGAGGTTGGACAATTGTATAATGTCCCTGACATGCACATTTGTCATTGTAGATGCTCCTTCCAGCTTCTCACCTTTTGTTGAATTCAAGGAAAAGACTCAGCTGTGGAAATTGCTTGGTAAGTACCTTGTGTTCTTCTACGACGTGTATTATCGTAAAGGTTTGTTGTTTTCTCCAGGACTTTACTTTCCATCTTGCTGCAGCCTGGAGAGAAACACAAACAGAGCTGTTAATTACATGGTTAGGCATTTTCTTTTCTTTTCGCTGAGCTAATATGTGTTTTGGATTCAAGGTGTTCACAAGATGTCAGTATCAGCAGCTGACAGAGCATAAATGAGCCAAGGCAGTGGGCTGTATTTCCTTCTGTTGCTGACTTAACCATGTTTGTCAGCCTTCAAATTTGTCTGAACACCTTCATATTTTCCCTTCTGTAGAGCATACCTTCTGATGATTCAGAGTAATTAGTGATTATTACAATTGCAAATTAATTAAGCTTCTCTGTGGAGCAAACTGATACTATTCTCATTTTTAAAAGTGGGAACCAAAGAGCAAATTGATGATCAATGTGCTCAGGCTCATACTGACTGAATTACAGTGTTTTGTGTTAATGTTCATTCCTTTAGTTACTACACGGAATTTTTCATTCTTAACTATGGTGATTCTAGTGATCATATTTGCAGGCTTAAACTGGCAGAGATTTGGAGTCAGGAAGCTTTTCCTCTGATCCCTTTCACAGTTCTTGGTGGAGGTTATGTAGGCATGTTTCTGCTCGTGGATTCAGTAACTGGGATTACTTTGGAGAGTGGGAACGGGTGGCTGTGTTCCAAACAATATCTTGCCTTCTGTGCTAGGAGTTGAAGCACCCTCCTTTATACCAGCACAGGGGAATCACTGGGATTTAGTATTTCCTAAGCCTGGAGGTGTTCAAATATTGCAGTTTGAGCATCTGTGACTGGTGATACATTGAGGAGGGAAGGGAACAGGAGAGGACTGGGAATTACAAGCAGCTGGCTTCCTAACAATTAAAAGACTTCTATTTTTACATTTTCCTGATTTCTTACTAGGTAGTTACCAAGATCATGAGAAGGAATTGGCAGCACTGTTTCATCTCTGGTTGGAGACCAAAGACCAGACTTTTTTCAAAGTGAGTCAGACAAAAATCACCTTCTAGGAGCAGAAAGCCTGACTGTGTTCTACCCAACACTGACATTTCTCTCTTTCTCAATAGGAGAATGAAGACAGCTCGGATGCCATGCCACTGCCCAGAGTGTAAGTGTGTAACACTGCTTGAAAGCCTTTGTAGTGCTACTGAAGCTGTGAGGTTTGGGCCTTGTGCCTCTGGATCTTAAAATAAAACTATTTTACATCACAGGGCAGGAGAAAATTTGATAGTCTAATTTTATAAATGCAGTAACTGGACTTCATAAAGTTGACTGATTTTATCCAAATTTGCATATATTATCAGAGCAAAGCTGCAATCTAACTTAGGTTCTGATAATGAGATTATTTACAGTCCTTCCTTGCCTTCAGGTAGTGCACAGAGCATATTTTAAGATCTCTGCAGGGCTTCCTTTTGTTACCATAAATGCTTTCAGAATTTGTTTAGAAGAATTTGCACAAGGATGAGGGGATTAATCCTTTGGGACTGTTGTGGGCTTGCTGTGCTCAGAACTGATGGTGCCCTTTGTTTCAGAAGGACTGACTATGTAGTCCGGCCTAGCACTGGAGAGGAGAAACGGGTGTTTCAAGAGCAGGTAAGAAGAGAATCTTAATTTTAAAGGCACTTGCTGAAACAGTTGGCCACTAAACCAGAAGAATTTGTGTGGGATGGCAGTTTTATACTCTACACAAATGTAGTTAATGTGAATTGATATGTTGCTTCTGCCGTAAAGTCAGTACCTTGGCCTTGCATAAAACTTGCTAATGACATAGCCTAGCTGCTTGTTTCAAAACCATCAATATTTCCAGTGGGTAAAATTAATTTGGTAAAAATTAATTGGATAAAATTAACAAAATTGATAGTGTCAGTTGGTAGTGCCAACCCCACTGTCTCCTTTGCCATCCCCCACCATCAGAGGATGGCTTGTCTCTTTATTTTTTAGGCATGTATGTGTGCAAGCAGAAAATAAGTGGCAATAAGTGCACCCATCCACTTAGTTATCTTGTCTGTAGTACATACAAGTGGGAATTAGAGGGAAAAACACATGATGGGGTCTCTTCTTCCTTCTCTCCATGTGTTGTCTGCAGGACAGAATATGTAAGTTAAATTTTGGAAATCTCTCTTTAGCCAGATAAAGGGAGGAAGGGGAAGGGGACAGAAGGTGTAACTCTCTCGTATTTCTGGCACCTCTCTAGTCTGTGCAGCTGCTTGACAGTGAATGCATTGCACCTGCACACCTTGCTTAGGTGGAGCATTGTATTTTGCATGAAGTAGTCTGTGATTTTCTTGATCCAAAGTAAGTTTATACAGCAGTATTTGAGCCTTTAGTTTAAAAAAGCTTTTTTAAGGAAAGGAAAACAACTTACCTTGTAATATAACATAAGGCTTGGCTATTTCCTGGTAAAGTCAGTACTCTTGTGTCCACCTCCAGGAGCGTTACCGTTACAGCCAGCCCCACAAAGCCTTCACCTTCCGGATGCACGGCTTCGAGTCAGTTGTTGGGCCTGTGAAGGGGGTGTTTGACAAGGAAACCTCCTTAAACAAAGCCCGGGAACATTCTCTCCTGCGCTCAGACAGACCAGCATATGTCACCATTTTGTCCCTTGGTAAGGTCATGGCCAGAAAAACTTTTTAAAGAAGAAAAACATTCCTCTGACCCCTCAAACAACGACTTCAGGAATCTACATCGGGGATGAATGCTATTCCCCAAGTTCACCACTCTTAGCACAAAGTTGGCACAGTTGATGTACTTTAAAATGATCCTTTATAACCTCTCCTCATATTTTTGGGGGTTTTAGGGGCTAGATTTTAGTGAGGAAGTAGGCACTGTAAGAGCAAGGGTGATAGAGCAGTCCCAAAATGTATCTGCTGGAGTACGTGAGTACAGCTGCCCAGTTACAGCTGGAAGTTTAAGCTCTGGTTTTGTATTTCAGTTCGTGATGCTGCTGCTCGCCTTCCTAATGGAGAGGGAACTCGAGCTGAAATCTGTGAGCTGCTCAAAGATTCCCAGTTCCTAGCTCCAGATGTCACCAGTGCTCAGGTAAGTTGGATGTCATGTCTGGCCTCAGATTCTCATAAAAATACACTGCGTGGACCCAGGCAGTATTCAGTGGCAAAGGCCCAATAGTTTTTATTCTGCGGTGATGAGCAAAAGGGAACTGTGTGCTATTACAGTGAGCTGCTGCAAACCTGCACCAACTTTGGATGATGAAAAACCAGCTAGAAAAGCCACAGAAGTAACACTGTCATAGAGCTGCTTACATTTTAGATTGAGAAACAGTCAATTTTCAGAGCTTTGGTGGAAGGTCCATTTAATCCAAGGTGCAAACAGCATCCTGTGCTGCAACATCTGCTCTCAGTCAGTTCTCACTCAGATGGAGATTGCTCGCAGCTCACTCAGGTTTTATACCAAATAGGATCACTTTTCTATTCATCAATTTTGACTAGTCCAGCAAAGGATATCTTGTAATCTGTGAATTCTGAACTTCAGGTTAACACTGTTGTTAGTGGTGCTCTGGACCGATTGCATTATGAGAAAGATCCCTGTGTGAAATATGATATTGGGCGGAAGTTGTGGATATACCTGCACCGGGACAGGAGCGAGGAAGAGTTCGGTAAGCCCGGGTTGGTGGTATCTTAAGAATTTAAAATGTTTATAAAGATGGATAATGAACATTAATTTGTCAGTCTAGCTTTTTTTCCTAGTCAGTTTGCTCATGTTAGTCCTTCAGCACTTAAACCCAGTCTTAGAGAGCAGTGTGTCACTTCAAAGCATTTGTTTGAAAATACCATCCCACATACAAAAACTGCAGATGTATGTTCTTGTGTGTCTTATTTTCAGCCTTTTTGGCTAATTTTATTAGATGTTTTTCTTTGCACTGTTACATGACTGTGTGTATTTAATTCCTTGTTTGAAGAAGAATCTGCAGCTCTTACTTAGCCTCTTCCTTAAATCAGTTTGCTTGTGCTCAGGAGCTCTAACCATTAATTTGTCCTTGCAGAACGGATCCATCATGCTCAAGCTGCTGCAGCAAAGGCCAAGAAAGCTCTTCAGAAGCCAAAACCTCCAGCTAAAATGGTAGATTCTTTGCTCAGGGTTGCACGGCTGCTTTTGGGATTAAGAGGGAGATTAGTCTTAATTTAATCCATAAATTCTGCATCCATGGCAGGTGATGAAAATTACCATGTTTGAGTTAGCAATTCATGATGTGTATGAATGTCAGTGCACAAAATTAAGAGGGAGAGACGGAACTTTTCCTCCACCCAGCTTCCGCTGCTATCCTTTCAGCAGAAAGATCAATGGAATTCATTTGTACTTCCTATCAAAGGGATAGTCTTTCAGACCTAGTTTTGAGGTTAATTTGTAACAGAGTGTGTGGAATATGTCTATTCTCCCCCTTGCTGTGCTGAAGCTGTCAGGGTTTGGATGTCTGATATTAAATATGTCTGAATTACTCGGCTGTTGGTACATTAACTAAGGTGGAAATCTGCATGTTCTGAATGTTTGTCACAACCAAGGTGCACTTTCCCCTGAGAGCAGGAGCAGTCAAACACACCAGTCAGTCGTGTTTGATTTCAGGATTTAGCACCAGGGCCTCACTCACCACCATACAGAACTCAGGTTAAAGTGCTCGGCCCACTGCAGGGTGCAGCAATCAACCCCAGTTTTTGTGATGCTGGATGTGGTTTCTTTCTAGAAGTCAAGTAGCAAGGAAGGTGCTGTGAAAGCCCTCCCCACCAGCACAGCAGAGCCTACTCAGCTGAGCCTCAGTGACTCCAGCATGCCACCAACTCCTGTGACTCCCGTGACACCAACTCCACCCGCACTGCCAGCAACACCCATCTCACCCCCACCGGTGTCTGTGGTCAGCAAGAGTGTATCTGGTGCTGGGTCAGAGCCAGCAAAACCCAGCCAGAGGTACTGCTTCTGTCCCCTATGTCACTTGGGAATGCTGCTGGCTGTTTTTCAGTAATTTGTATAATTCAGTAATGAGGGAGTTCGGGTTATTTAGCCTGGAGAAGAGGAGGTTCAGGGGTGACCTTATCACTCTCTACAACTCCCTGGAATAAGGTTGGAGGCTGGTGGGAGTTGGACTCTTCACCAGGGAAACAGCAGCAGGACAAGAGGGCATAGTCTCAAGCTGTGCCAGGGGAGGTTCAGGTTGGGCATCAGGAGGAATTTCTTCACAGAAAGCATGATTAGACATTGAAAGAGGTTGCCCGGGGATTTACTGGAGTCCCCATCCCCAGAGCTGTCCAAGGAACAACTGGACATGGCACTCAGTGCTCTGGGCTGAATGACAAGGTGGGGATCAGTCACAGGTTGGACTTGATCTCAGAGGTCTTTTTCAACCTCAATGATTCTGTGATTGTGTGAATTTCCTACATCTTTGCTGACCTACTGGCTCTGTTTTTTCCATAGTGTTCTCCTGGTGTCCTCCCCCACCATGTCCCAGCTGGGGACATTGCTGTCCCCAGCTCAGAGCTCGCAGGCGCAGCCGGGGCCAGCACCCACCCCGCGTGTGGTCAGTCACAGTGGCTCCTCGGGCCTGCCACAGGTCCGCGTGGTCTCTGCCCAGTCCAGCCTCCCGGCTGTGTCCCAGCAAGCTCCAGTGGTCACCCAGCAGCAGCCCACAACACTGCCTCAAATCCGTGTTCCAGCTACAGCCACACAAACCAAAGTGCTCCCTCAGGTGAGTTGCATAGCTCTGACGTCTGATCTAACTTGTGATGTTTTGGTGTGATGTACAGGCATTCTATGCTCATTTGGAGCATGCACGAACTGCAGGCAAGAGCAGAGAAACAGTTTTACATATGCAGTACTGTTCAGTGCTCTGTTTTTCATCATTAAAATGTGCATTACATAAAAAGTCCATAGAACTTAGAATCACAGAATCGTTAAGCTTTGAAAAGACTGTCAAGATCATCAAGTCCAGCCATGAACACAGCAGCACCATCATGTTCACTACTAAACCATATCCTCAAATGCATCATCCACACATTTTTTTGAACACTTCCAGGGATGGTGACTCCACCACTGCCCTGGGCAGTCTGTTCCAATGCTTTACAACCCTTTCTGTGAAAAAAAGTTTCCTAATATCCAAGTTAACCTCCATGGTGCAACTTGAGGTCAGTTCCTCTTGTCTTGTCTGGAAGAACAGACTGACACCCACCTTACTGCAATTCCAAGCAGTTGGAATCCTTGCAAGGGAATTCTTGTGAACTCCTCTGAACTTGCAAGCTGAGGCACAATACAAAGAAGAATCACTAGACTGTTCCTACTATGGTAGTCTGCTCATAGTCTTCCTCCTCTCTTCTGTAGGCTGTGATGACTCTGCCTGTAAAAGCTCAAAGTAGCCCTGTGCAGGTGCCAAGAGCAGGAAGCTCCGTGGCCAGCCAGGCAAGTATCACTGTGACAGGGCTGCCTGCAGTGTCCAGCCCTGCTGTGAAGCCAGTGACCAGCTCTCCAGGCAGTTCTGCTGCCAGCACTTCCTCCACCACTGTCATTCAGAACGTGGCTGGTCAGAACATCATCAAGCAGGTGAGAGGGAGGGAGAGACAAGGAAATGGGCTCCACAACAACCTGGTTGTTTCCTGTTTGTGGTGCAGATGTGAACACTTGTGAGCTGTAATGCTGTGTGAGCTGATGGACTGTGCAGATTGAAGCAGTGCTGGTTTTGTGTGTTTGAGCCCTGTTTTCACGTACAGGTGAAAGACGTGTTGGTGCAGGTTCTTTAGTGAGTGATCTCTCCTTCATTTTGTTTGGAAAAGAAACCAGCCCCACAGTATTTCCTGTTTCAGATGGGATTGGGCATGCCATCTGATACACAACCAGAACCATTTTCAGTAGTGCACTGAGTGCTAGTCTCATTCCACTTGCATTCTAGTGGAAGCAAACGTCATCCTGTTGGGAAGTTCTGCTTTGAGTGCGCCTTGGACCTTGTCCTGGTTTGATAGAACCGTTTCTCTGATCTCTACCAGGTGGCTATTACAGGACAACTTGGCGTGAAGACCCAGGCTGGAAGTGGCATCCCACTCACAGCGACCAATTTTCGGATCCAAGGGAAGGACGTGTTGCGCCTGCCCCCATCCTCCATCACCACAGACGCCAAGGGACAGACAGTGCTGCGCATCACCCCGGACATGATGGCCACCCTGGCCAAGTCTCAAGTCACTACTGTCAAACTGACTCAGGACCTCTTCACAGCAGCTGCAGGAAGCAGCACTGGTGGGAAAGGCATCTCCGCAACTTTGCACGTGACATCCAACCCTGTCCAGACTGCTGAGTCTCCAGCCAAGACCAGCACGGCCTCTCCTGCCTCTTCCAGCTCAGCTGGAGGCACCGTGGTTAAAGTGACTCCTGACTTAAAGACTGCAGAGCCAACAAGCTCCGCTTTCCGCCTGATGCCTGCCCTTGGCATGACGGTGGCAGATCAGAAGAGCAAAGCCATAACCACGGTGGCATCCACAGAGGCCAAGCCAGCCGCCACAATCAGAATTGTGCAGGGGCTGGGGGTGATACCCCCCAAAGCCGGGCAGACAATCACTGTAGCCACTCATGCTAAGCAGGTGCCATCGTCCTCGGCAGTGAGCGTTGCTGGCACCGCCCACACCTCCTTACCCACCGTGAGTGCCACAGTGTCCAAAGCAGTTGCTGTGGCCTCGGGAGCCACGGGGACTCCCATAACCATCGGCACAGGAGCCACGGCTGTACGGCAGGTGCCCGTCAGCACCACAGTGGTATCTACGTCCCAGGCAGTGAGTAATGCTGAGCTCTCACTGGGGGTGGGGAAGGAAGGGGGGTGCCAAAAGACACTGATGTTTTATGGCTGAAAACTGCTCTTTGCATCCACAGACTCAATATGGCAGAGTCATACAATGATTTAGGTTGTGAAGGACATTAAACTCATTCAGTCCCACCTCCTGCCATGGGCAGGGACACCTTCCACTAGATCAGGTTGCTCCAAGCCTCATCCAACCTGGCCTTGAACACTTCTAGGGATGGGGCAGCCACAACTTGTATTCTGGGTATGGGTCTGCAACTCATTTCGTGGTGTTCAAATTGCAGCTAAATGCGCCCAAAAAGTGTGATACTTCCCTCATCTCCTCTCGCAAGTGAATGAAATAAACTTTGCATATCTGAAGTCCTGCCTCTTGCAGCTCTGTGTCTTGCCCCACACCTTGGGAATAATTTCCCTTGGAATGGTGTCACAGAAAATTCAGAACTGGAAGGGCTTGTTACTTGTATTAACTTTTTACTGATTTTCCCCTTTAGTGGTATTTTATTGCCCAAATCTGAAGGCACCAGAAACTGTATTGTGGTTGCCTAAGCTAACTGACACTATGGTAGTTTCCTAAGGATAAAAGTCATGGATCCTGTGGTGCAAAGATCATGTGGATTTTCAGGGTTCAAGTAGCTGTGTAGGGAATGAGAGGGAGGTGAATTTTAAGGAGCCTGAACTGGAGCACAGATTTCATCAGCAAAGCTGCTGCTGATTTCTGCTCCCAGGACTCCCACAAAGCAGCCGATGTCGTGCAGTTTCTCTTCTGAGTTCCCCACGGCTCCTCATGTGTTCTTCCTGTTCCCCAGGGCAAACTTCCAGCACGGATCACGGTGCCCCTGTCAGTGATCAGCCAGCCAGTGAAGGGCAAGAGTGTGGTCACTGCCCCCATCATCAAGGGCAACCTCGGTGCCAAGTGAGTGCTTTGCATCTTGTAGTTCTGCTTTAGAAATTGGCTGAGGAAGGTCTGTGTTTGGTGGGTTCGTGGGGAGCAAGCAAGCAGAGGCTGGAATAGGATTGCAGTCTGTTAACAGGTTCATCAGGTGCAAGAAACTGAGTGGATATGGTGTCTGCAATGAGATTGTAATTTTTATTTATTTATTTTGAGACACAGGTTCTAGCAGATACATCGAAGAAAAAACAGTCTGTGCCTTGAAACCAGATGTTCGATTAGTTCTGTGTGTTTGAGCAAGAATTAACACACTGAAAAATATCTGTAATCTGAAGCCATCTCTCCATTCAAGAGAAGTTAACCGCCTTAGTGAGAGTTCCTCTGGCATTCAGATCTTGAAAGTCTTTTTGTTTATTCTTCCATGAATTCTGATAGTGTCTCCCTTAGTTAATATTTCAAGTGCTCAGCTGTTTTCTGTATTGAGACGTGTTCAGGTCTGATCAGGCTAACCCAGTAATGTGCACGGTCCAGAGTAAATAGGTGTGATTTGTGTGCTAAATGAATTCTCTATCAGTTATAAATAATGACATAAATTTGCCAGTTCTTGGGGGAAAAAAACCCACTACTTAAAATGGTTAGTTCATGTGGTAGAACTATAATCTACTAGCAATTGAAGAATGGCTTGGAGTTGGAAATATCAAGCCTGTTGTGCTGTTTACTAATCTTTCAACAATTATTTTTCCTTAGCATCAGTGGATTAGGCAGAAATATCATCCTGACTACAATGCCAGCGGGGACTAAACTGATCGCTGGGAACAAGCCCGTGAGTTTTCTAACTGCACAGCAATTACAGCAGCTGCAGCAGCAAGGCCAAGCCACGCAGGTAAGAGCACCTGGAATGATCATTCTATTTGCTTTTTTATGACTTAACATCTCCATGAGGACTTTACACTGGACACATGGGGTTGCAGAAGAAGAACAGGCACACAGCTTGGTTGTAGTGTCTGCATGAAGCACATGGAATCCATCATCACCTTTACCTCCTCTCCATTCAAATAAAGTTTTTAAATGTTTTTGAAGCATTGCCAGTATAATGAATGTAAAACCAAAAGTCCTGTCAGGATTTTTCTATACACTCAGCAGTCTTTGTAGTGCTTTGTACTTGGGCTTCTGTGGGTCACTTTTTCTTGAAGAAATCACGTAACTGCTTTGCATATCCATCTTTCTGTCTGGAAGCTTAGTGTTCCATAATTCCAAGTAATTAATCTGCATTGAAGCTGATAGTAACAAATCTGTAGAAGTGAGGAATCCAAGTCCTTCTTCTGAAAATGTAAAAGCAGCTGACATATAGGTTTTTATTCAAACTAGTTTTCAGGACTTCCTCTCTAATCTGGAAATCTCCTGTCACCATCCCACATGAGCAGTGGATGGAATGATCTTCTTGTGACAGATTCTGTTCTGGGAGTTGTTTTGGTCCTTGGTCTTGTTCCTGTAACTGAGATTTTGTTGGCAGCAGAAGCAGGTACTTTACCAGAGCACAATGCAGGTGCAGTCATTTTGTCACCAGGTTGTTCTTGAGAGGAGTTTTTTTCTTTCCGTTTCGCACAGGTGCGAATTCAAACAGTTCCAGCCTCCCATCTCCAGCAGGGAACAGTCTCTGGCTCTACTAAAGCAGTGTCCACTGTGGTTGTGACAACAGCTCCGTCTCCAAAACAGACCCAGGATCAGCTATGAACACCAGTTTGAACATGGATCACTTTCTAAGAACTTCCCTGAGCCTGTTGTCATCATCCATCCAACCAACCACGTGAGGCTGCCTAACCCCAGCCATGGCTTGGGATTGGACTGGGTTCTGCCCTTGCTTCTCCAGGGTCAGCACTGCAATGTCTGGGTAGAAATTCCACAGAAAAAAACATGCTTTGCCTGCAAAACAAAATGTTTCAATCCAGATGTGTAAATCCAGGTTCTGTGGAATTGATAATTTAAGAAATGTTCTTTGTTCTCTTTCCATCCAAAGGACTTTTGGCAAATACAGTTTCTGTGCATTTTGGGTTGTAGACAACGCAGTTATCCTGGATCTTCATTAAGCAGGGAAAGTTGCTTGGAAGGGGTTATTCAGTGGCTTTTCAAAGTCATGGAGAAGATGTCTCCTTTTACTGGAGTCTGGCTGTCACTACTGTTATCTAGTGACTCAGGATGGTGTCCTTGACACCGGAGTTACTGTAACTCACATCCATGTCAGGTTGCTGTCAAACACAGGGTGAGAGTCAAGGTGTTTTTTGGCTGTAATAAAGTGAGTGACCATGGGGGAGAGGGAGAGGAGATGCAGAAAATCATTGTGTGAACAAGTCTGTCAGCAAATGGGACTGTAGTGGAAAGGAAGAAGTTGGTGTTCACCAGAAAGATCCTCTTTTAGTTTTCCTCAACAAATAAACCTTTTTATCCATGGAAACAAAGTGTACTTTGGTTTAAAAGGTCCGATATGTTTTCAAATACACTCAAACTGTTGTCTCTTGTGTTCTGAAGAAATACTTTAACCCACGACCCTGGCCGTTAGTTTTGTTTTCACTTTTGCAGTTTTATCTGTCTATGTAAATATTTTCGAATTTTGCGCATACTGGAGATGAATCTGTGACTGTTCTGACGTGACATTGAAGCTGAATGAGATCTCCTATTGGACCAGGAGAAGAATAAAAGTGTAGAAAGCTTTACAGATCTCTACCATCTCCTTTCAGTTCTCTACAGCATGTTCTGTGTACAATCATAGTCCAGCTTGCCAAGGGCTAATAGCCTGCCCATCGTCTTGGTAAGATGGTTCTTTATAAACTGGTCTTCTTTTGTAGACTTTTTTTTTTTTAAAGATGTGGTTTGCTCCAAGTTATATATTATAGAATATAATACATTCAAAGACCCAAATTGTACAGTTCAGGACTGTTGTGGTTGGAGCTCTGTGTGTTACTCTTGCTGGGCTTCAGGCTGGGGTTGTGGATCATTCTGTTCTGTATCTAACCCACTTCACAGCAGCTTTGAAGGAAAACAGGTATTTCAGCAAGAAAAGAAGTGGCTGGATGTAAATACTGAGTTAGTAGGACACATCAGTTCAGCATTTGAAAGCAAGTGCTTGAAATATGGTTTATATGCTTCAGGAACAATTTGGAGTGATAAAGGTTTTCTGTTCTGCTTTTTCATGTTTTGTACATTTATCAATCAGAAGCCAGCAGAAAGGTTGTGGTTTTGGAGGGAGGTGAGGACATTCCGGAGTCCTTTTAGTTGTGAAGTTAAAAGAAGAAATTAAGGAGGCAACAAGCAACTTCCTCCTATTGTTGCATGAGAGAACCTCTAAATTCAAAACATAATCAAGATAATCCTGCTATGTTCTGCTCATAATTAATAAATTAATAATTAAGCTACAATCAAGTGTTGAAAGATGGTTACATGGTGAAGCCCCTTGAATTTCTGTCAATCCTTGTGAATTTCTTGATGGACACTGGAGGCTTTGGCCGCGTTGAGCTTAACAAAACAAGATACCTGCATCTAATCCCAGAAGCTTAGTTTGTCTCAGGTGGTTGCTGCTGATTTCAAGAGTTTTGCTGTTGATCACCATCCTGCTTTTGAGCAACTTTTGCATTCTGGCTGCTTCTCTGGGGTTCCTTCTCTTTTATTTTGAAGTCTGATTTTTGGGAAAAAAAGCATCAGGCACTGGATGGGCTTCTGATTTTGAATGGCCATGTGCTGGCTTGGGTAGGACGTGTTTACTCCCAGCTTTCAAGAACAAAGTACACCCTGTTGTGGTTCAGCTGCCACCTGTCTGGTGAGCTGCTCCACTCTGGTTGAAAAATAATCCCTAAGGTACTGTGAGTCAAGAGCCCTTGTTTTTAATAAGTAACTTCTAACTTCTACACATGAGGCAGAAGGGCAGAGAGGAGCTCCAGTGGTTTTGTGGGGTGTGCTGAAACTGGGGGAGGGTATCTATAAATTAGACTGTGTTCCAGGTGGGGTATGCTCCCACATCCTCTTGCTCTGCAGCCTGAAAGCTGTTTGGGATGAGTCCTGCAGTAAGAGCTGCAAGGGAAGCATGCAGGGGAAAACGGTCTAGAGAAAGTATTCACACTGACATTATCCATTTTCCACCTGTCCTGCCTGAAACTAAGGGGCATTCAGCCTGGTGAATTTTTGCCATTACCTTTTTTAATTAAAAAATTATGTACAGCCTGTTTTTGTGACAGTGAGATGCTCACTAGTTATCAAAGAGCCTTGTCTATCTCCTAAAAACTCTGTATTAGGAGTTTATTTCCACCAGGAGAATACTGTGTAAAACCTGCTTACAAAAACTGAGCATGCTACACAAACAGCCACAGGCCATTTAAAACCTTTCTAACCTTTATTTTAACAACTGCTTTGTTTAATTTAAATCATGGGGGAAATCTGTATTTATATACCTCCGTAAGATGCGCCCATAATCCAGTGAACTCACCTTGAGGTTTACTCAGGTGTTCCTTTCAAAAGAATCATTAATTGGACGTGTTTTAACAGTTGATCTTCATTTTCCAAATACCTTTGAAAGCACTGGCATTGTTTTTAGTAAA
The DNA here is from genome assembly GCA_013397915.1 of Daphoenositta chrysoptera. Classification (NCBI taxonomy): domain Eukaryota; kingdom Metazoa; phylum Chordata; class Aves; order Passeriformes; genus Daphoenositta; species Daphoenositta chrysoptera. The sequence continues at coordinate 56,633 of VZRO01001687.1, forward strand.
TGCAAAAATCCTGTTACTTGTTTGTCACATGGCAAACCTGAACCACGTCACAATAGACCCGATTCTTGTGCCTGCCACAAGTTGGGTACGTGGTGCCTGAGCTCAGGACCCTTCTGGCTGGGTGCTGTTATCCTGTAGGATGGCAGACTGGGATTTAGACTTTGCCCCACAGCCTAAACACTGAACACAGCAGTTTGTTGCAAAGCTGTGGGGAAGGGAGAATGTGCTGCTGGGTCCATGCTGGAAACTGGCTCCAATAGAAAAATGGTTTAATTCTGTAGTTACCCCCTTTGCAATTGACTCACCTCAATCTGAGATTTATTGGGTCCTAGTTATGTGGCTAGACCAGATGTGTGTAGATCCAGAGGTCGTAGGCTGGAATCATCTTTTTTAACTTGTGCTTTGAATTTCTCAATAGATAAATCTGAATTTCTCACCCCAGGGCTGCAGCTGCTGATCCCTCCAGAGGGCAATTCATTTGACCTCCCTCCTGTTCTTGTAGGGTGAGTCACCCTCTGGATAGAACCATTTGGTCTTCTGGACTATTAAAGGAATTCTGCATGAGTAGTACAAATTTGGGGTAATAATGATTTAATTTAGGGATGATGCAGGTTATGTCAAGTGACCCATTCAATGTGGATTAGTTCATTTGGGCCTGGATTAATATTGTACACGGCATCCTGCATCGAGGCCTGAAAACTGAAACTCAATCAAAGGTATTTTAAGAACCAATTTGTTTCTTTATGTCTGAAAGTGTTCACCAAACCAATTTGGTGAGCCTTGCACCCGTATCTCTTAATGTTACTTCTTCTCACTGTCGTCCAGTTTGCAACACCTGGAGCAAAATAAGTCACCAAGATCCTTGAAGCAGAAACGTGCTGGTCCTTCAGAGCTCCAGGACCAGGTGGTTTCGCAATGACACTTACAGAAGGTGCTGACCAAATCCCAGAGGAGCATCAATAAGTGGCTGTGCTGACCCACAGCAAGGCCATCACGGGCTGGAAAATAGAAGAGCAGACCTGCTGGAGGTCATGGTGTTCTCCCTGCATGCTGATACTCCTTGAAGAGTTAACAGGGACCTGCAAAGGTGCTGGCATTGTTTGGAACTTGGTAAGTGGCTTTAACATTATTATTTGTCATTCTGAAGCAATTTATGGCAACAACGGAAAATTTTTCAGTTTGTGCTTGGGGAAGTAATGGCTGCTTGGTATTTACAAGACATGCATACAGAAATATGCTTATATATATATAAAAATATGCTTGATTAATCAAAAAAAAAGGAATTTGCACTGAGGACTTTCAAACTGCTTAAGCAAAGTGCTTGTAAGTCAGCCTGTGGTGAGAATTTTCTTGTGTACTCAGTTCTACAGTGAAATTATGGGTATGAGACACTCACAAGCCCTCAAGTCACTGCAGCTTTATGAATTACTGACCTCCCTTTGCACTGCTTTGTTTGTGTAAGGAAGTACTGCTTCATGGCTGGGATGTCCTGAGTATCTTAATAACAATCAGTAACTTGGTAAGCTGAGCTTTTGCTTCTGTCAGTGTTCCTGTACTGAGAGTGACTTCCAGCTTAGGAAGGCCCCTGAATGGCTGTGAAAGGGTTTTTAAGCTGGTGCTGGTACAAAGACTGTTACCTGTCCTATTACTTTTATCATTGCAATGTCATATGCAGCCTCTGTACTTTACCGAAAATCCTAAAATTAGCTGGGCTGTTGTTCCAGCCTGTGCTAGGACAGCAAGGAGGAGGGAAGGTGTTAACATGCAAAGCTAAGTACTTCCCAAAAAGCCCAAAGTACTTCCTTGGCAGAAAATTAGCACCATATTCCTTTGAACGGCAACAGGAAAGTTTAGTCTTGGTTTTCAGACAGTTGTAACCAGGAGAACCCCAATCAGAGGGATGAGTCCTTTATAATTATAATTACAAAGCTGAGTTAGGTTGGTTGATAGGATTTATTGTATTCTTATTTTTCAACTTGTGTTGAGGAGGTGAGTCAAAGAGATGTGGGAAGGTTGAAAGGGCACAGTTTTCTGCTCAGTTAGCAAACCCAGGCAGTCCTTCCAGTGGGAACACTGACTGTGTCCATGCACCTGGATTTTAACAGTTGTGTCAAGAATTACAGAGTTTGCATTAGGACTGGATTTAATCCCTGCTTATGTTTTTCCTGCTTTTTTATGCTCTAAGGCAAGCATCATAGAGAACAACAAATGGGTGGGAACAGTGGTTCATAGATTCTCCAAGAGAAGTGCTCCCTTCTCTCAGCAGTTGAGATGGGTTGCAAGGTGAGGCAGGTTTCCCAATATCTCCCTGCCATCTGGTGGAAGGAATCCGAGGGCTGTCCTTAGCCCTTGGGACTCAGCAACAAATATTTGAACTTCAGAGAATTGCTCAATTCACGAATTTTTCATGCAGTGAGAGAGATGTAGTTTGGATGTTAAGAAAACTCAAAAGACACCTTAATGCTAGAGTAGATTATTGTGAGAGGAGGGGAGTTTCCAGACAAATACTACACCCAGAGTTGCTGCCGTTGGGGTGGAAGATGGACTAGAGCAGGTCTGCAAGCATGATCCAGCCAGCAGGGAGTTCTAGCACCATCCAGGAGAGCACGGATTGATTCTCACCTCTGCCAGACTGAGATTTGGGGGGGACTTCACACCCTGTTTTCCTGCTTTAGGCGGGCACATCAACAGCATTTGCAGTGTCACCATGCCCTGGGACAGCTGGAACATCAGGCAGTTCGTTGTCTGAAAGACAGCAGGAGCTGGACCATGAAACAGCAAAAACCCTCCCTATGTACCACATTACTAGTCCTGTGCACCAACAAAGTGAGGGAAACAAGGGGAATTAGTGAAAAGTCCAAGCTGCATGCTTTGTCTTTGGTTGAAAACACCAAGACAAAGTCTGAACTTATGGAACATAAGGAGGGGCAAGACAGGTGAGCTGGGGCAGCTCTGCCTGTTTGTAATACACCAAAAAGAAATGGGGAATTCCAGCACATTGTCTGCATCTCTGCCCTAAGCTATGTCAAAGCCTCAGTTTACACATTCGCAGCTCGTTGGAAGACAGATCTTACCTGACTTGGAGCCTTGGGCGTGCCCAGTGGTTTCAAAACACACGGTGCCAGAAACCAGGCAGTCAGGCCTGTCCACTCTTGCATTTACAAGTTGGCTGGCAAACACTACTGCTGCTGCTGATTCAGAGCTCACGAAAGAGGTTCTCTGCTTTCAGGAGCCATTGAAGAGCTCAAGAAGAAGACCTGTCTGTCTTTATAGTCCTTTATAGGAAGCTTATATCCTAGTGTTTCCTAGTGCTTTGTATTCCTCTGGGAGCCGGGTGACTGCCAGGTGGCTGGCAGCAGACTGAGAGGCACGGGAAATTACCCCCCTGGATTTTGGAAGCGAGTCTCGGAGCTGTCTGAGGTGTGTTGGAGGGCTGAGGTCCTTGTTGTGCACTGTCACATCCTTTGCCTGCTCTCATGTCCATGTCATCCCTGGGATGGAGCAGGGCACTAGAGCCCTTGGTTCTGGCCAGCTTTCATTATCTCAGGAGGGCAAAGCTACTTTTGATCTTTGCCAAAATCACGTTTTGGGAGCAGGGCTCCCATTCCCGAGCTCGAGAGAGAAGCATTTGAGATCAAAGAAGTTCCCATCCAAATGACACAGTAATCCTTGAACAGCTTTTGGAAGGGGGAGTGCCACCTCCCTGTTCTGCCCCAAAGCAGCGTGTGGCCAATTGAGGGCAACTCACTACACTTTTACAGCTCCCATTCTCCACAGTCAGTAATTATTCCCTTGTATTGCAGATGGAGAGGCTGGATAAGCCCAAGATGACTGTGCCCATCCCCAGCAGTACCAGCCTTTGCTCTGGGGGCTGCCTGTTCAGCTGGAAAGCACAGCGCTGCTGGATGACGTTTTCCTCTCCTCCCAATGAGTCAGCCTTTTATTTACTCTTTGGAATGCAAAGTAACAGGACACCCTGTGGGTTTTATCTCTCTCCCAATCTTTTGTAATGCTGTGGAAGTTGTCGGACCGGATTGAGCGTTTCAGATGGGGTGGTTTCGGGGTTGCCTGGCAGGAATCTGGGTGGGAGGGCACTGTCGGTGAAATTTGAATTTGGGAGTCGTGCTGAAAGCAAAATCCTTGACCCACACTACGGGAAGGAACAGCCTTTGTCCCTGACTGAATCCGGCCCGTCGCTGGTGTGGATGGATGGTGCTCCTTTGCTAGAATTCCTGGGAACTGCCTCCACCAGAAGACTTTTCCCCGTAGGCAGCCGGCCTTCGTTCCTTACGTAAGCAGTTCTTCCCTTCTTTCGCGTGCATGGCATTCCCAGGGCTGGGAGCTGATGCGGAAGGATCCTGCCTGCCCAGACAGAGTTTGCTGCTCCTGCAGCTGATCCTTGTCTGGGGTCCGAGCTCAGGACGATTTAGCTCTTGCAATTCGCACAGATTCTGACCAAGCCGGACTTGGTTCTCAGACTTTAGGGCTCTCCTTCCTCCCAAACCTCGGCTCTGCTCTCAAGATGCTGTTGAGGCTACACTGAGACAACGCGAGGAGGAGGACGTGACAGCTTTTATTGGATAAACTGGTCCCAGCGGGAACAAGCAGAGGCTTTGCGGCTGACTGCTGCCATTGCATGTGGGTGAGTGCCTTGAATTAATGCTTTGTTGCGTTTTCACAGCCTCGGCTGGGCTCAGCATCCTTCAGTCAGACTGGAGGGGCAGATGGAAGTCTCTCGCCAGAAAAGCACGTGGCAGACAGGTTGGGAATTGCTATTGGATGTTTTTGGTCTGTGCAGTGCCCAGGACGGGACCTGCTCCCACCACGGTGACTCGGTAATGGCTGCAGCACAGACAACGAAGGAAATGGGCTCCAGCAACAGAGAAACGGAAATCCTGGTATTGAGGCCTCGAACCAACTGCTATATAATATTTACGTTTAGCACGTGTATTTCTTGCTGGTTTTCCCCACGGTGATTGTGTCTCTTTGTTCAAAGAGGGCTCATGAATTAGTTTGTAAAATGTCAGTGGCTTGAATGGCAGGAAACAGTGAGCATTCACAGCTCTGTGTCGAACCAGGGGCTGTGGATCTTTGCCTTTTGCCCTCACCATCCGCATCCCTGAGCGCGGGTGTTTGCCTGGCACCAGCCTGGAGGAGATCAGTGGATGCGCCAAACAGGAAAAACCGTGTAGAATAAAGGAGCAGTGGTTCAGCTGCTGGGACCAGCTGCTTTGTACCCAAAATATGCTGTTTCACGGTAAAGACAGGCTGAAGCCAGGCAGGTAAGGGAGCGGCTGTAAAAACAGCGCTGGGCAGGGCTGGGCATCAGCGGGAGGACTGAGAGATCCTGACATCAGTAGCCTGACTAACACGATGGCACCTTTTCAAGGGAAGTACCTTATATCCAGGGGTGCTTCCTGCTGTGCTGTGTTCCGCGGTGGGTGGAATTCTGGCAGCTGCTGAGGGGGCAGGGAAGGCGGTGGCTGATGTGTTTCTACAAGAACACAGAAGTTGGGTTGTGTTTTTCACAACAGCAGGATCAGAGACCTCACCCAGTCTCTATTTCCCCCCCAAAAAAAAACACCTGCAAAAAGCCTGCAAAACTTCTGCACCGAAGGAGACAATTTAGAGCAAGGGAAAACAAAGGAGACTCAGCAAGGGATTTCCTGCCTGTGATCAGCAACTAGAACCAGAGTTCTGGGAAATTTTAAGTGTTCAAGTGTTGAAAAAATTCAGTTTCAGGGCTGGATGCAATTGATGTTAAAAGGTTTGGATCAGCGGTGGGATGGCTAGTTCAACTTTTGATGGGCATATCACATATTCATATGGACTGTCACATATAAGATGGAAAAAGGAAGAACCTTTCCATGAAAAATTGAGTTTGATCCAGCTATTTTAATCCTGACTTGGTCTTGAATGTGAGAAACCTAAATATTGGAGTGTGTGTGTCTGAATCATCTTTTCAAGAAGTGGTAAATGGTGAAGTAAGAGTGAATGCAGCTTTCAGTTTTACAAATTCTTTCAAACCTGCATTAGAGCGTTCTCAGAACCCCAGTCCCTCTTTTCCCTCTCTGTTTAATATTAAACCACACAGTCCCCAGGGGCTGTTGCTCTGTGAACATCCCCCGAGTGCCACATTTGGGTGCACGTGCAGTTTCTGTAGCACTGCTGTGTTCATTTTGCATCCGGTCTCTGTTAGCCAAGAGAAAGCTCATTCCTACAGTGCTGTAGCCTGGCTGAAGGCAGGTTTCAGGCTGGGAAAAGGCAGTATTTTGGTTCTGAGTGTACCAAATGTTTCTGGGAGCATGAGGCTTGTCCCTGGAGTAAACTATCTGTGCGTGCTGAGAGTGCCCTCTTTGCAGCAGGGTTTCATAGCATCATAATGTTGTCACCCGAGGAGGGATGAGACCGTGGATACACAAAGCTTTTCCTTACGAACTGGTACATCTCTGCCTGCCAGCCAGCCCTCCTACCGACTGCAAGGCGGCTTCTCTTGGTGAAAGACAGATTTTTCTGGTTTCATTTCCTAAAGCAAAGCTTGTGGCTGAAGGATCTCTTGGATGATGCAGAGCTCATGCGGGGCTTTTGGGCGCAGCTTTTCGGGCACGGTGTTTTCCTGTATTTCTGTGGAGCGGGAGAGGCGGGAGCGGCGGCTGGACGCGGGAGCGGCACAGCACCCGCGGGGTGTTTCCGGCTGCCCGCACCTGCCAGGAGCACAGGAAGGAGGAGCTGGGCACGGTGCCCAGGCCGGAGCCACCGCGCCATGGCGGCCTGAGCTGCGGCACTGCCCCGGCCATGGAGCGCGGCCCCCCGGCCAACGGGGCCGGCGTGCGGTACAGCGCCCAGCTGCAGGTGAGAGCACACCTGGGCCCGGGGAGCTCCCAGAACTCCTGCCTGCCTCTTGCCGGGCTGCGTCGTCCTCTGCTTGCTCTGGTTCCTTCGAGCCTGGTGGGTTCAAGGCGGCTCTGGATCCTGCAGGAAGTGGGGGGTTCCAGCTCACCTTTGGGTAAGGTCAGGAGAACCTGTTTGATGGACATTTCTTAGCTCAGCAGAGCAGAAAAAAAACCAAAACAAACCAGCTTTGGGGAAGTGGAAATCTCCACCTGTCTGCGCCGGCTTTGGATCCCCTCGGTGTCGGTGCTGCTGTTGCTCCGGGGGTTTTGAGCCGAGGGCGCTGGGGTTATGAGTAAAGGTAAACTCCGTGCAGGTGCGCTGTGTACAGAGCCTGGCTCTGGGTTGTTTAGCAACAGATCCAACTAAACCTGTTCAAACGTCAACAGGGCAGATTTTAACTGAGGACTGTGGGGCTTCATTGATTAACCGCTGCATTATCAGTGTGCTCTGAGACCTGAGCGAGCTTCTTGTGTAGATCTTCCTGGCTGAGGGTTGGGTGGGGATGGCTGAGTTTGGTTGCACCTCCAGAGCCTGTTCTGTGCCACAGAGCTGTTTCAAACACAGGGGTTTGGGTTAAAGCAGGACAGCAGCATTTCCCACCCCACCTGCAGGCTGTGTGGTGTCTGTCTCCGAAGCCTGGCTTTAGTAGTTACTATCTGGCAGCAACAAAGGAGCTGCTGGTTCTGGCACTGAACAAAAAGCTGGCCTGCATCAAGAAAAGTTTCCCTTGCCTCCAGCCCCTCTGTCCAGTGTGTGCCAGGGCTGGGAGTGGGAAGGAGATGCTCTCACTGAAGCAGTTCAGCTCAAGCTGCTTGTTTCTGGCCAGGCTGGGGTGACACTTGTGTGACATGATCTTGCCTGCCTGGCTTTTCTCCTGGCAGAAGGTAGCTTTGTCTTTGATTTGTCTTTATGCAGGACTGAGGGCTCGAGCGGGTCCCCTCCCTGGTTCTGGATCCGTTTTCCCCCTGTGTCAGTTCAAGAGGGGCTGATCTGATCCAGAACAGCTTCCCTGAAGACAGTACCTGCCCTCCTGGCAGGAAACAGCCCAAGGAGTTTGTCCCCCGTGGACTGTTGTTGGACTTGGCCCCTTATAAACATGACAGTGGAGGAAATGAGTGGTTTTGCAATGGCTTGTGTCTCCTCCTGTACCTGCAAAGGAGCTGCAGCAGTTCTTGGGCTGAGGAGAAGCTGCTGCTCTTCCTTGGAAAGGTGCAGAGCATTCCCCTGGGATAGTGGCTGGCAAGTGAGCTGCTGCTCAGGCCAGTTTGGCTGCTGTTGGTGCCAAAAGCAAACAGGGATAAGGAACACACAATGAGAAAAGGGCTGAGGCCAGACCTTTGCTCAGCAAACGAAAGATCACTCTGTAAAACCCTTGAGGGAGCAGCGAGAATGTTTTGAGGGCCTGGCTGTGGAGAAGGTATCGGAGCAAAGGTTCTCCCCCTGCCCGCGGTAGAATGTATCATTTCCATCCAAAGGCCGTCGGCACAGACTGGGAAATAATGCCCTGCGATATCCGGGCCATGGGCTGGGACGGGGAGGGAGCAGCCAACAGGAATGGGTTTGGCAGACAGAGACTTTCCTGGTTGGAGGTGCTGGTGTGTGCCTTGCTGTTGGCTTCAAACATTGGAGACTCATGGTCCAGATCCACCTCAGAACTGTAGGATTGAGTGAAATGTCACAAGGATTGTGGAGGTCAAGGTCTGGAGCTCAGCTGCTTTGGTTAAGCTGCTGGAGGCAATTTTGTTTTCCAGACAGTGCTGTCTGTACCAGGAAAGATATACGAGTTATTTAAATGAGCTGTTTGCATCTATGGCATGTTTCTCTGCTGCTCTTAGGACATCAGTGTGTTGCAAGGAGGAATTTCATGGCTCATAGCTACACAGATCAGGGCTGTAGGGTACCTTTATTCCCAGCTTCTCCCCAAGAGTTGCTAAGACTTAAGTGTAAAAGTCTCTGCTACCACAAACACACAGAAGTGTGGTGGCTTTTTCTGAGGTGCTGTGATGCAGGACAGAGCTGCACCAATCAGCCTGGATGGGGCAGCAAGCCAAGCCTTTGCTATCTCTGCAAACATTAATATGAGTTTCTTCTGTAATAAACCTAAAGGAATTTGGTTTCTTGTATGACTCAGGGTGGTCACAAGACAATCAAATGCTCTAGAGGGTTAAGCTCAAACTGCGTGTGTGAAATAGGTGTGTGTGACCTGTATCTTTCACTATTGCACCTGCCCTCTGTACCTGGAAGATACACGGTCTATAAGATTCTGTCCTTGAGCTCTTGCCCCATATTCTCCTTTAAGTTTTGATGTCATCATTTTAAGCTTCATTGACCTTAATACAGAACTGAAGACGAAAAACAGTGCACTGGTAAAGTTTCTTCAGTTCTTTGCTGCCCGTGGTGGGGCAACACAGCACAAATACATCTTATGTAAGCTTCACTCCCATGCGTGCTGTTTCCATGTATTTCTTATCAAGTTTAAGAAGAGAAGTGAGGAGATGATTCTTATCAGATCTTTTTCCAGAGGAGTTGATGGGGTTTCCAGCAAGAGTTTGGTGCAAGAGTTGATTTAAGGGTAGTGTAGCTGTACTTGAGCTACTTGGGTGAAGTGAGTTGCACATGCTGTTCACATTTGTTTTACTTTTTCTGGTGGGAAACAGGCTGTTTCCCCTCATGCCAGCACCGCAAAGCTGGTGTTTGCTTTCAATGTGATCCAGGAATTCTGGATTTGAAAATACTATTTTCTGGCTCTTTTTGCCACACGAGTCCACCCTGTTGGTCTCTTGAGCTCTGAGCCGGCTTGCTGGCCATATCCTGAGCTGCTGGATGAGTCGACAGGTTTCATTCCTCTCGTTTCTCATGTGGTATTTGTTTTAGTTTTTATTGAACACCACCCGAGGCAGGTGTGGCTGGAAAAGGGGAGGTGGGAATTGCCTCTTGGATACACAGGCTGGGATCTGTAAGGTGTAATTGCCCTCAAGAGTCTCTAACCATGCAGTCTGATTACTCTGCTTCATCTCTGACCATCCCAGGCCTCCTCCAGCCTGGAATTTTATGGGTCCCTTTTCTTGGTTGTGTATATTGCTATCAGACAGTGGAGTTTTTTTGCTGTGAGATTTGATTTGGTTGCACACCTTTGCTCTTACCTTATATGATCTGGGCAGCTTTGGCCCTGAGCAGTCCTGTGGCAGACCAGCAGAGTCTGGAGTTGGGAATGTCAAGGGAAGTAGGTGAATTTCATGTCTGGTGCTGGATGAACAAATTACCTGGTGGTCATAAGGGACAGGTGAAACTAATGGCCAGGAGCCCAGTTCTTCTGTGGGTCAGGGTCCTGCAAACAGATGCAGACACCGAGGGAGAGATGGAGAAGCTGTTTTGGAGGAAAGGGGAACAGTGAGGGGTTTGGTGCCTGGGACACATCACCATCTTGGTGGGACCACCAAACAAGGCAGAAACCAGCCTCTATGGGGGATGCTAATCCCAGAGGGACTCCTGTTTTGCACACATCATGATGGAGAGCTGTACTCCATGGCATATCCCAGCCTTTCCATGATCACCCACTGCAGGAGGATTTCTCTGCTTCCCTGTAAGACCTCCAGTGCAGACCTGGTTCCCACCACAGTATTTCCTGCTGACAGAATTAGTCACTTCTGCATCTGGTTTGTCCAGTTGGACAGAGCACAGTCGCTGTCTAAAAATACATTGTGTGGATTACAGAGGAGGAATTGGAAGTCTGCTCTTCCCAGGACTGGGCTTGGACTCTGCACGGAGGAGCAGGAGCCCTCCAACTGCTCTATAAATCCATCTGTGTGCACTCCTTTTCCAAGTTTCCTCGTGGAGTTGGTACTCCAGGGGAAACTGAGGCATGGGAGAACTGGGGCAGTGCCTGTCTGAACCTTTCCCTGGATTGGTTTTTCTGCCACAGCTGATGCTGTGACCAGATCCCTTGGACCCTGCATGGGGAGCCTGGCCATACCGGCAAGGGCTGAATGAGGAGGAGCAGGAGGAAGTAACTGCTCCAGTGACTAAGTCAGAGGGAATATCAAGGGAGGTTTTCTGTTAATAATGTTTATTGGAGCAGTTTCCTCAAGAAGAGACAGTCAGACCTTGAGTCACTTTGGGCTAGAGACGGTTTCTGGAGGAGCCATGGACAAGGTGAGAGTAGGACATGTTCAGTTCTGCTCTAGTTTACAGCTGCTGCTGTTCAGAGCACACAAGGGAAATGTGCAGCAGCCATCAACCAAAGGAGATTAACATTGCAGTTGTCTTTTACTTGATTTAACTGTGATCTTTGAGCCTGTCTTGCATGTGATTTCATCAGGTTTCCATCTAGCTCAGAGGATGGTGACAGGGTATTTTTCCTCCCAGGTGTTGGGAGTGAAGGGGATGTGGAGCACAGGAAGTGAGAGGGGCAGAGGCTGAGCTGCACTCGTGGGGCACAGGCAAGTCTGGTCCTAAGGTCAAACGGGTGGTTTTTTTGCTGAGTGTGGGCAGGGAGGTTTCAGCCTCTTAGAGTTCGGGACACGGGGCCTCGTCTCCTCACAGCCTGATTCATCATTCCAGCAGTGCTTGGGGAATGCTTCAGATCCTTCACTGGATATTGGGAAGAGAGTTGCAGGAATTGCTGTTGCTTACCCAGGCTGTGATGGGTGAGGGCTCTTGACACGAGTGTCTGTGTTGGCTGAGGAACATAATGGCATCTATAAGGTATGGGAATGGGAGAGGATGAGAGCTGGAATACAACACAAAGGGTGGGGAGGGAGGGAAACCTCTTTGGATCGTGTGTCCTATCTGCCTGTAGTCACAGTCATTGCTATTCTGACAAATAACAGTGTCAGTGACTGCTTGTGCACCTTGTACGGGAGGAAAAACAAAAATAACCTTCCCAGAAGTCCCTATACTCCTGTCATTTCTCCTGTGTTGCTGCTGGCTCAGCTTTGGAGCAAGAACAAACTGACAAAAGCATGGTGTAAACTCTCACAGGTTTGACATTTTTCATCCTTTTTTTTTTTTCCTAAGAAAAGCAGATAAGTTGCCTAAAGAAAGATCAGATAGTAAGTTTTCCTGCCTAATTTCCTTGCTCCCAGGAGCAATGCGTGTGCCTGTGTGTGTTGGAGGCAGAGGGGAGCTCTGTTTGCCTTCTGATTTAATCACAGTGATGATCTTCTCCCTAGAAGAGTTTTCTCTTTGCAAAGACGCAATCTGTAGCTCAAAGGGGATGTTACAATGCATCAGCCACATAGTTGTGCAGTGTTGTACAGCAGGAGCTCCTGCTTGCTGCTGAGCCTTATTTTTTTCTGGCAGTTTGGTGAAACTGAAGTGTAGTAATTCTGCAGAGGGCTGAAGGTGCCCTCAGCTGAAGGGTTTTCTTATGGAAAATTGGTTTTCTTTGCAGTTCTTCCTTGCTGGCTCCAGGAAGTCTTGAGAAATGATAGATAATTTAAGCCCCGGAGACTGTCTTCTTGCCACAGGCTCCTGCAGATGTTAATAGAGAATTAAATACTTCGCTTTCTGCCAGCAGTAGCAATGTCTTCGAAGTCCTGAGAAGGCTCAGCATTGTGAGCAGCCCTGTGGAGGGAGAGAGGATGTGTTTGCAAGTTTTGTGGCCAGTTTCTTCTCTTTACCAGGTTGGGGTGG
>VZRO01001687.1:69167-84328 GCA_013397915.1 Daphoenositta chrysoptera
GGGGGGGGGGGGGGGGGGGGGGTGGGAGCTTTATTACATGATTGGAAAACTGGTGGGAGCAAGATGGATGTTTGGAAGACAGTGTGTCAAACTCCAGGTAGTCTTGACTTCGACTGCAGAGTTTTTTGATTTACGATGTCTCTATATATTGAAGCTTTATTTTGTGTGTCGTCTGTTTCAGAGTTTTCTTTGGTTATATTTTCAAGCTTTTCCTGTATGATCAGAAGCCAAACAGGATTCAGAGCATTCCCCATAGGATTGTCCTCTGTACCCCTGCTAGGTCTGTTTATTTTGGAGGTGTCTGGATTTTGGGCATGGAAACAGTTCTTTCTGCCTAGCCTTAGCCAGTAAAACTCAAAACTGAACAAAGTCCCTGAACTGCCAAATGATAAACTGGGAGGGTTCTGAGAGCAGCTGGTGTTAAAACTGGTGGGTTGCTCTGGTCTTGGTGGTCTTCTGATGTTTGCAGAGGATTAAACTTACAGAGTCCTTGACAAAAACTTGGAGTAAGGTGCCTGCCACTTCCCTTTCTGTTGTGAAGGGCTCTGGGCAAATACTACAAGGAGAAGAGGCTGCGGTGGGGTGTGGAGGGTGGGAAGAGAGCACAGGCATTGGGTGAAGAAAAGGGTAAAAGAAGTGGGGAAATGGTTCAAGTGAGACCTGGGTTTTCCTGCCAGGTGAGGCTGAGGAAAGATAAGATGAAGCACCTACTGGAAGTGCAGTAAGGGATCGCTCGTTTCTTATGTCTGCACAGCAGGCTCAGAGGTGCCTCTGCTAGCAGGATCCCCTTTGCTAGTTGTTTTTCATAGAATCCCAGACTGGTTTGTGTTGAAAGGGACCTTAAAGCTCATCCAGTCCCACCCCTCCCATAGGCAGGGACACCTTCCACTATTCCGGGTTGCTCCAAGCCCCGTCCAACCTGGCCTTGAACACTGCCAAGAATGGGGCAGCGACAGCTTCTTTGGACAACCTGTACCAGGGCCTCATCACCCTCACAGGGAAGAATTTCTTTCCAGTATCCCATCTAACCCTGCTATCTTTCATTTCAGAGCCATTCCCCCACGTCCTATAAAGCTGTATCGCCCTTGTCCATATTTTTCCTGACTTTTAGGGGCTTGTGGCATTTGCATCAAATTAACCTGAGCTGTTGGAGTAGGTTTGTGTGAGTCCTGGGCTGAGAGAGGACAGGCAGAGTCTGACCCTGTGTTTGTGGGGACCGTGTTACCCTTCCAGAGTGTGGGGCATGTGGAAATGCCACAGATTTGTGCAAGTCGGCACTTTGTGCTGTGGTGTCTGTGCTGTCATCCAGAGCCCAAGGAGCTGCTGAATGCCTGCTAAGGAGAAAATGGGAAGGTGGTGAGCAGAAAGGTGAGGGATCCTCCTGTTCTGGGCCTCTGCAGCAGGCACAGAGCCCTTCCTGCTCAAGGGAGGCACAGATCGGAAGCAGATGTGGTGAGCTCTGCCCACACCACTGCCAGTGCTGGGAGGAGAGGAGGTGCCAGGGTAGATGCAGATCCGGGCCCCCACAATGTCCAGTAGTACCAAGGATGCTGTGTGGGATCCTCTGAAAACATCTGGGTCTGCAGCTGTTCCAATCCCCCCAGGGCTAGAGGTGCAGATACAGGAGGAGCATATAGATATAGGAGCAGGGCAAGGATGGAGGAATGGAACAGAAGGTGGGAGAAAGTGAAACCCTGGGGCACCAGTGGTTTTACAGCTGATACAGAGCTCGATTCTTTGACAGATCTTCCACTTCCTCACCCAGCCCATTATGGGGTGGTGATGACAGTGAGAGCTGTGTCATTCCTCGTTCCTTTCGGATCTGTTCTTCCACGTCTTGTCCCAAGAGCATGGCTGCTCATGGGCTGTGGGGATGTCTTGTGTGTTCATCTTAGTTTTTTGGTTTATTTCTTTTAAAGGGTGTTTGTGCTGGATGGGAGATTCCAAGCAGAAACAGGATTGCTGGTGGCCCAGGAGGCATGACAGAGAGCTGTGAAAATGTAAAGGGAGGAAGCAGCTTGATCTCTTCTTTTAGAGGAATGTTATTTATAGCATGCTGTGCCCCATGAGCTGTGGATGACACACCTGCACACAGCAAGCGCTTCATGGGGGTGAATTTTTCTCTGCAGTTTCATCTGCTGAGGCAGATCGTGGAGCTTGTGGGCTTGTGACCTGCCATGGTCACGGGAGGATGTGTGGACTTGCCCCTGAGTTTGCTTGAGCTCATGGCCTTATATTAGGCCCAAAAAGGAATTAGGTGTGTGCAGAAAGGCAAAGAAGAAGCCTTCAGGGTTTGTCCTGCCATGGCTGTGGAGCTGCTGACGCTGAGGTTTGCCCTCAGTGCTGCTGCATTCCTTATCCCCAAACCTGCTTCAGGCTGCTCTGAGGCTGGACCTCCCCAAGCCATGCTTTGGGAACAGCCTTCGCACTGTACTGCCTCCCCTTCTCTCCCAGGACATGAACAACCTGGATGAAGGTGTGGAGTTCCTCCCTGCCATGAACTCCAAGAAGATGGAGAAGCGTGGCCCAAAGCGGCGGGTGGTCGTCACCATCCTGATCATTGTTTTTCTGCTTGTCTCCCTCACCACTGGCCTCCTGTTTTGGCACTTCAGATGTGAGTGTGATGTTTGACACCTTGGGAGTGTATCCATCTACATGGAAAAGCTTTGTTACCTGGTGTTGCTCACATGTGCCCTCTCAAGCTCTGTAGACACCATTTCCACCCCCCTGCCCCGATTGCTGTCACTGGGGATCTGCTGTGACACAGTCCCAGGCCTGACTGCCCTTCCTGACCCTGAACTGTTCCCTTCCAGACAGGAACGCACCCATCCAGAAGGTTTTCAATGGCCACTTGCGGGTTCTGAACTGGGAATTCCTGGACGCCTATGAGAACTCCAGCTCTCCAGAGTTCAGTATGCTGGCCAAGAAGGTGAAGAGCACGGTAAGAGGTTTCTTGCCTCCCTCCTTCTGCAAGCCCCATGGCCATGGGGATATGTAATGTAAGATTCCTTGGAGCTTTCCCTGCTCACTGTGACACACTGGCTGGGAGAAGGGACCTTCCTTGGAGCTGGATCTTGACATCCCAGCTCCAGCCCAGTGCCACAGCATCTCCCTGTGCCATAGGAGCTGCCAGGGCATGTCCCAGGATTGCTGGATGAGTCAGGGTTGGGAACTGTGGCAGAAGGGTGTCTGAAGGAGGTTGAAGCTGTGGCTGGTCTTGCCTCTTCCCTCAGACTTGGGGATTCACATCCCCCAGGGAAGAGTGGGGTGACCTGGGTCAGAGCAGGCTGTGATGGGCAGCTCTGGGCTCTTCTGGGGCTCTCAAATCTCCTTGCTTTCTTTGGCTCTGCAGATTCCTGCACCTAGGGATGCCAGGTATGTGCCCTGGTTTTTCTTAGTGGGCTTGAAGCTCTGTCTGTCTTTAGCCTTTCCCTCTTCCTCACTTCTAGACATGCTGAACACCCCTTTTTAACCCTTTCAGGTGGAGGAGATCTACAGGAATCATGCTGATATTGGTCCTTACCACAAAGAGACAGTGATCACTGCTTTCAGGTGAGTGTTAGGCACTGCCTGAGCTCCATCTGAGACACCGGGATATCACACAGCCATTTACCCTCATTCCCAGGATGCTGGGATAGAAGCACCCCAGTAGTCACCCTGAGTGACACAGGAAAGGCTGAGCAGTAAAAAGTGACCTGAAAATGCATTTTGTTTTCTGTCAGATGTCTTGGGAAAATCAATGTGTGGTGCAGTGAACTGCAGTGGGTGGTTCCTGGCAGCATTGAGAGGGACTCCCCGGGCTGGCAGGGGCCTTTGCTGTTTGCTTAACTTGTCATTGAAGCTCTCCCTTCCCTGTGGCCAGGCTCCAAAAATAGCTCATCAAGTAGTCTGGCCCCTTCTTCTAGTGGTATTTGAGTCCTCCCATGTCAGTCCTTGGCCTCACACCACAATTGCCCTTCCCACAGTGAAGGCAGTGTCATTGCCTACTATTGGTCAGAATTCCTTGTGCCCAAGTACCGGGAGGAGAGCCTGGACAGGGCAATGGCTGACAAGCAGAGCCTGGTGCAGAGGTGGAATCCCCGCCTGAGAAATCCCATGCTGAAGGTGGAGTCGGTCATCGCTTTCCGTGAGTATTGGCTCCGCTGTCTCTGGGCCTCTGCGTGGGACTGGGTGGGATATTTCTCTGGAGGGGGAGGGTGCTGGTCACAGCCCTCCCTTGGGAAAGCCAGCCCTGAGGGTGGTGTAAGGACCTGGATGTCACAGCACAGCTTAATGGGATGTACAGCCTGAAGGAAGCTGCACGGACGTGCTCCCCTCTGCTGGAACGCTCTGTGTTCTCCTCTAAGCCCAGGGAAGAAGGACAGGGATGAGTTCTCCCTCTGCAGAGGAAAAGTTTGATCCCTCAGTTTCCAGAGGCCAGGAAGGAGCAGCCTCCCCTGCCAGTTTGCAGGGAGAGACTCGACAAGCAAGGCCAGATCAATGACGGTCCAAGGGACAACCTCGCCTTTGTGCCCGGGGATTTTCCGTAGCCCAAAGGGTGATGCCAGCTCTGTTTTCTCCTACAGCTGTGGACCCCAGCATAGCTCACTCTGCCCGGGACCGTAAGTACAGTTCTTCATCTCAGTGGCCTCTTTAGGGTGGTGTTTCTCTTGCAGGATATGGGGAAGGGTCTGGAGAGAGGTGCTCTGCGTGCAAGGCAGATCCCGATGTTCTCCTTGGAGCTGGTTTGGGGTTGGACAGACTGTGACACAGGCCTTGCTGTTATCCAGGAAGAGCCATCTGCCCTGGGATAGCCTGCAGGAATTATTCACTGCATCCCAGGGAAAGACAGGGCAAGGCTTGTTTGCCTTGTTAACTGTTCCCTACTCTCTGGGCAGACAGCTGCATGTTCTCCCTCCACGCCAAGGAAGGGGAGGTCACCAGTTTCACCACGCCGGGCTTCCCCAACAGCCCATACCCCAACAATGCCCTCTGCTACTGGGCATTGAGGGCAAATGCCAGCTCCAGCATCAGCCTCACCTTCAAGACCCTGGAGCTGGAGCCATGCAGAGATGACAGTGACTACATCAAGGTGTATGACTCTCTCAGCCCCGTGGAGCCCCACGCCTTGGTTAGGTGGGTGTTCCTGTACAGCACTGAGTCCAGGGTGATCCTGAGAGATATCCTGCTCCTGTCCCTGCTCAGAGCTGAGCTGTGCTGCTTGAGGCTCCCTGTGCAGCAGTGCCTCATGGACTCTGTCCTTTGCTTCCCAGGCTTTGTGGGAATTATGCCCCATCCTACAACCTGACCTTCCTGTCCTCCCAGAACGTCATGCTGGTCACATTGGTTACCAACAAGGAGGGGCGATTCCCTGGCTTTAAGGCTGAATTCTTCCAGCTCCCGAAGATGAAAGGTGAGCAGAGGCCTTGGCCTGTTTCCGCACCTCTCCCTGCCATGGACAGCTGAACAGAGAGGTTGCTGTGGCTGAGGTCCGTTTGTCAGGGATGTTTCCAGGGCTGGAGCACCTGGAAGCAGGTCAGCTCTTGGAGCTTGCCTTGCCTACGGTTCTTGGCTGCTGTAATCATGTCCCCTGAGGAGGCCAAAATAAGAATTAAGTTGGATTAGACATGCAGACTGATGTGTATAGGAAACACCTAATTGATCTCCTGGGTTCTCTCAAGCCTTGGAAGCAGAGCTGCTCTCTCCAGAGTCACTTAACCTTATTAGAGATTGTTGCCTCTGCCTCCCTTCCTGCCTCAGATGACAGCCAGCTGAGGCTTGGAAAAACCACCATCTAAATCTCTAACCTGTTATTACCTTCCTGCTTCTGTTTAGCCTGTGGTGGTACCCTGAAGGGAGACAGTGGCACCTTCACAACTCCCTATTACCCGGCACACTACCCCCCAGATATGGATTGTGTCTGGAACATTGAGGTGAGATGGGCCCTCTCTTTCCCTTAGTAAGTCTGTCAAATGACCCTGGTCATGCAGGACATCATGCAAGGGAGCTTGCAGCAGCTGGGGCCCAGAGGTGCTGAGTCTGGCATGACTGAGGGAGCCTTTAGGAGCTGGGGACAAAGGCAGAAGAGGTTGTGAGAGGCCTGAACCCCACAGGAGCCCATGAAAAATCCTGTAACTTGACACAAGAAGGATGAGAATGTGGGCTTTGGGACAGGCCCATTACTGGCTGGTGACCAGAGGTCTGGTTTTCACCCCTCTGTGTGCCTGTTCCACTGGGGATTCTGGGGCCAGGGTGACTCAGTGACTTTTATGAAGCTGTTTCTTTTCCTGCTGGAAAACTGACCTCCCCTTTTCAGTTATCTTCTGTCCTCCCCCCAAGCACAACCCTCTTCATGTGAAACTATTCCCTTTTCCTTGCTCCAGAAAACAACATCCCGCTGATTCTGCTTCCTTTCGCAGGTTCCCTCTATAAAAAATGTGAAGGTGCGTTTCAACATGTTCTTTGTGCTGGAGCCCGGGATCCCAGTCAGCTCCTGCACCAAGGACTATGTGCAGATCAACGGCACGAGGTGGGGGTCGGGTGGCTGAACCCATGGAGGGGCTTTGCTTAGTTACACAGAACCTTGTGCTTTCCTTAATCTGCTGTGAGAACAAGTGTGCTGGTGCTGTCAGCGCTGGGAGGAGGCAGGAGGGCGACCAGGACTGCCCTGTGGTGAGAGGGGAGCCCCACGCTTGGTTCTGGGGATAAGACCCTGGGTTTGTGCCGTGCTGCATCTGAACCCCCCCAAATACTGTGGAGCTTTACAGCACACAGCTCATATGTGGGAAGGCAGGATCATCTGGGTGGGTTTGCTTGAATGAGCAGATCTCCATTCTCAGGGCACTCGTATCCTGTGATGAATTTCCTGATGCATTCCCCAGCCTGATATGAGCTGGGCCAGACAGAAAACTTGGTACTGCACAGGCAGGTGATTAATCTTGTTTCACAATATTTTGGGCAGAGGAGCTGACCCTGCCTCAGTGAGAGGGTTTCAAAGTCAGCACCTGCCTCTGCAGCCCTGAGTTCCTGCAGTGCTGTTCATGATCATGTACATGATCCCACCTGCCCATGGTGAGATGGGATCCTGCATAAGTCCTGTGTGTCTGAGATCAGACACATCATGGGGTAGGCAGGGATGTGGAAGAACTTGATCCCAGTTGTTCCTAAGGTCACAAGGTGGTGTTTGCAACTGGCCCAAACCTTTGCCAGCGGCAGCAGAATTTGGACCCTGAGGCCCAGCAGCCTGTGCTGGGATCAGACCTGCTTTCTGTTCTCCTGCCCCCTCAGCTCCTGGGGTGTAGAGGGAGGTCAGGGATAGAAGGAGGTTTTCTTGGTGCTGACCTACAGCCTTTCAACTCCCCTTTGCTCTCTCCCTGCAGGTACTGTGGGGAGCGCTCCCAGTTTGTGGTGGCCAGTACCACCAACAAAATCGAGGTCCGGTTCTACTCAGACCAGTCCTACACAGACACGGGCTTCTCTGCGGAGTTCCTGTCCTACGACTCTAGTGACCGTGAGTTGAAACCCTGGGGCTTGGGTAGGGAAACTGATTTCACTGAAATCTGGAGATGCCCCTCCTCTGTGCTTACACTGCCCTGTAAACGCGAAACGGGGAAGCGGCCTTTTCCAGGGGGGATAGCAGCATGTCTTGCTTTCTTGCAAACCTCCTGGTTTTCCTGCTGTGTTCTGCTGTAAGCAGGCATAGGGAACTCTGCAGAAGGGATGTAGAGGGGACACCAAGAGGGCTCATGTGTGGTTTTGTCCCTTTCCCCCTCTCAGCCTGCCCTGGCAAGTTCACTTGCAATACCGGCCGCTGCATCGACAGGAGCATGCGCTGCGACGGGTGGCTGGACTGCGTGGATGGCAGTGATGAGAGGTCCTGCAGTAAGTCCAGCCTTGGTTTCCCTTTGGCACAGCATGGGAAAGGCCGTGTTGTCCCAGGGTGGCTAGGGCTTGTTCTGGGTAATGTGACTGAGTGCTGTCTGGAACCACCTTCCTCTAGGCTGGAGTGAGACTCAATGCGCAATCAATTTGGGATCCCTTCTCAGCATAGGAGCTGTGGGTTCCTGCTAATCCAGCCCTCTCCCAGTGGCATCACCCTCCCTTTCCAGTTCTTCCCAGCTGGGAATGTGTTCATCTGTGTAATCCTGCTGGTTGTGGGTTTGGCTGAGCTGGGTGGTGTGGCAGGACACGTTTCGTTACCCGATTGGACAGGCTTTGCAGAGTTCATCTGGAAAACCCGTGGGACACATGGGAGTTGTTTCTTTGTGCAACAAGTTTTCGTCTTGGATTAGCAGAGCTGTCCTATAGTTAATGTTACTGTCCAGGGTCTGCAGTTTATTAGAGAGGACGAGATCCCCTGGTTTGGGATCTTGTTCCCAGGGGAAGGGCAGTTTTCTGGGGAAGAGTGTGCTCCTGGCCCGTGATCCCAGTTTCTCAGGTGCTTTCCTACTGCTTGCAGGAATTGCTTTGCTTCAGTATTGCCTCTGGCTGTCCTGCTGTTGTGATGTCAGCTTCAGCCTCCGCTGCCTCAGACACGACAGCTCCAAATGGCTTTGTTCTCCATAAAAGTGGAAATACTGTGGATGTACTGAGTGTGTCATGTATTCATGTACACGTGCACAGTCTCGAGTTGATTGCTGGGGTTCCCAAGGGCTTGCACACCCACTGGGAGAGCTGCCATGGTGGATGGGTTGCTGGTGACTCCACAGGTGTCTTTGCAGGCCTCTCCCCTAATTTCCAGCATTGGAACAGCCTGCCCAGGGGAGTCCCTGGAGGTGTCCAAGGAATGACTGGATATGGCACACAGTGCTCTGGTCTGGTTGGTGATTGGTCTCAGGTTGGACTCAATGGTCTTGGAGGTCTTTTCCAACCTAAATGATCCTGTGATTCTTACTCTGCTCTTGCAGCCTGTACCGAGCAACAGTTCAGGTGCCAGAATGGCTGGTGCAAGCCCAAGTTCTGGGTCTGTGACAACGTGAATGACTGCGGCGACAACAGCGATGAGCTGCAGTGCAGTGAGTGACTCACCCCACAGGCACAAAGGGCTGAGGGCTCGAGCAGGTGCACGGGGCGCGATGGAGGCTCATGGGATGGAGGGAAGCAAGTACTGTGCTGGAAATGAGCAGGCAAAAATCCCAGGCGTGGCAAGGGCTTCCTTGAGTCCCGAATGAGAGCTCAGAGGAAAGAAGGATGAGCAGAGGTGTAGGAAAAGAAAGGGCTGAATAACTGAATGGCGGTGTGCAGTTTGGAGAAGAAGAGATTGGAGACAGGATATTGGAGCTGCAGAGACTTTACTTGGGGAGGGGAGCTGGGCACAGCCAGGTGCTGAGGTGCTGCAGGATCCGTGCCCAGCCCTCAGGAGCTGTTCTCTGTCCCCAGGCTGTGCAGCAGACAGCTTCAAGTGCGACAACGGGAAGTGTGTCCCCAACACTCAGAAATGTGACGGCAAGGACAACTGTGGGGACGGGAGTGATGAGGGCAGCTGCAGCACAGGTGAGGGTGGGCTGCAGGGTGACTGCCATCAAATGCAGCCTCTGATGGATTTCCTTGGGGCTGGGCAGCCTCGTGTGTGTGTTTGCATGGGGTGGCAATGCGGTGGGGATGGGTGGAAGAGGTGAAGGTTATGTGACCTCCCCAGAACCGGGGCTAAGCCCTGTGCCTCCATCCTGCCTACAGCAGGCCAGACCACAATCCCCTGCAAGGATTACACGTACAAGTGCCGCAGTGGACACTGCATCAGCAAACAGAACCCTGAGTGCGACGGGGAGCAGGACTGTGAGGACCACTCTGATGAGGACAACTGCAGTGAGTGCCTGAGGAATGGGGGGGACATGGTATTCTGGGCTGGGCCTCTCAGAGAAACACCCCAGTGTGGCAGAGAGAGCCTCTGGGTGTTTCTGTGCAGGAGCTTGAACTGGAAATATCCAAGCCATGTTCTTTAGCAGCCTGTGGAGTGTCTGTGTTGTTCAGGAAGGCTTAGATGGGTAATAGAGAGGTTTATCTCCTCTTTAGAGAGTTGGCCAGTAAATATTGTAGCTAATATAGCATCTGTGCAGAGAGCATCAGCCCTTCCTGACACGGGTAACGGGGCACCTGTGCTGTCAGACGTCCCGGAGGAACAGATGGGAAGTGTGGGATGGGAACAGGAGAAACCAAGCACCCCTTCTCCTTCTCTACCCTAGACTGCGGGCTCCGCTCCTATGTCAGGAAGTCGCGGATCGTCGGTGGGCAGAACTCAGACGTGGGAGAGTGGCCGTGGCAGGTCAGCCTGCACGTCAAGGGCCAGGGCCACATCTGTGGGGCCTCACTGATCTCTGCAAGCTGGCTGGTGTCAGCGGCACACTGCTTCCTGCCACTGCAAGGCATCAGGTACCGGCCTCACGTCCCTGTACTTCCAGGCATTTCACAGAATCACAAAATAAGCTGAGTTGGAAGCAACCCTCAAGGATCATCGGATCTAGCTCCCGGCCCTGCACAGCACCATCCCCAAGAGTCACACCATGTGCCCGAGAGTATTGTCCAAATGCTTCTTGAGCTCAGTCAGGCTTGGTGCTGTGACTAATGCCCTGCGGAGTCTGTTCCAGTACCTGACCACCCTCTGGGGAAATGAGCTTTTACCTGATATCCAACTTAAACCTCCCCTGACACAACTTCAGGCTATTCCCTCTGGTCCTGTCACTGGGCACCACAGTCACCACATCAGTCTGCCCCTCCTCTCTCCCTCACAAGGAAGTTGTAACTGCAGTGAGGACTCCCCTCAGTCTCCTCTTCTCCAGGCTGAACAGACCAAGTGCCTTCAGCTGCTCCTTATACGTCTTCCCCTCAAGGCCCTTCACCATCTTCACTGCCTTCCTTTGGAAGCTCTCTAATAGTTTAATATTATTCTTAATGTTATGGCAACCAAAACCGCATACAATATTCCAACGCCAACTCTGAGAGGCATTCCTCAAGGAAACTGTTTAAGGTAGTGAGCAGTGCTGTCTCTGAGATAGGGTCTTACCTTGTGTTTCATGCCCCCCATACAGGTACTCAGACCCCAGTCTGTGGACAGCTTACCTGGGGCTGACTGACCAAGGTGACCGCAGCGGCCCCAATGTGCAAACCCGCAAAATCAAGCGCATCATCTCCCACTCCTTCTTCAATGACTATACCTATGACTATGACATCGCTGTGCTGGAGCTGCAGAACCCCGTCACCTTCACAGCCGTAGTCCAGCCCATCTGCCTGCCCGATGCCACCCACAACTTCCCCGTGGGCAAGGACCTGTGGGTGACCGGATGGGGAGCAACTGCGGAAGGAGGTGAGTGCTAGCATGTGATTTGAGGCTGCATTGATGTATTTTACACAGGTTGCCCAGAGAAGCTGTGACTGCCACATCCCTGGAAGCATTCCTGGCCATGTTGGACAGGGCTTGGAGCAACCTAGTCTAGTGGAAAGTGTCCCTACCCATGGCAGGGGGTAGAACGAGATGGGCTTTAGTTCTCTTCTGATCCAAACCATTCTGCAATTCTACAAGTCTATGATTTCTGTGTTTCTTGAGTGGAAAAATGGAGGGCTACTTAGAAATGTGTATTTTTACTTAAGCTGCTCCTCCATCTTGGCAGGCACGGGAGCCTCCATCCTGCAGAAGGCAGAGATCCGGCTCATCAACCAGACTGTGTGTAACCAGCTCCTGACGGACCAGCTGACACCACGCATGATGTGCGTGGGGATCCTGACCGGTGGCGTGGATGCCTGCCAGGTAAGGCAGCACCTGGGTTTAGTGCTGGTTATTGGTTATTAGGCAGGGAGACAGCCCTTTGCTCAACCCTGCTCATTCTGGCACTTCCACTTATATTTACATTTTTAACATAAAACAAATCTATGGGAATCCCCCTGGATTCAGACAATAGACAGATTACAATGGGCACCAGCAGCAAGTTGTGTCGATGCATGACTTAGACTCAAAAACTACAGCCCAAAACCACAGGACTTAGACTCCATCTCGCCAGGTAGGACATAACAACCCCATTTCAGCTTCTGGCTGTTATTCAGAGCCTTAGTTAGCAAGCCAGGCTGCCTGACTGGTATTTTATAGCTCTTTGTTCTGGCACTGTGGCTCTTATTGCCATACTTAAATATTTGTTTCAGGGAATGGCCAAAAAATTGTAATGACAGCAGACTTAGAATATTTTCTGAGATGGGGATTTACTGGTTGATTAGTTCTTGCTCAGTTTTTGTGATTGACTTTAACACTGTTCACGGGGGTGATGTATGGGGTTGGTGCTTATGTGGTGCTGTGTGGTTTGGTGCAGGGAGATTCCGGGGGGCCCCTGGTCAGTGTGGAGCCCAGCAGTCGGATGTTCCTGGCCGGCGTGGTGAGCTGGGGTGATGGCTGCGCCCAGAGGAACAAACCTGGGGTGTACAGCCGGCTCACGAGCCTGCGAGACTGGATCCAGGAGCACACAGGCCTCTAGGGATGGATCCCTGCCTGGACACCTCTTGGACAGCGCTGGCTGGAGACACTTGGCAGTGCCAGCCATGCACAGCCTCTACTGTGAACTTCAACCCTCCCTCTACCTCGCTGCGAGCACCTGGGACTCCATGTGCAGCCAGAGCTGATGGTTTGGTTTAGCCCTTAGTCTTAGAAACCCATGTTTGGAGAAGTTTCCTGTGGTGGGTAAGCCAGTGCAGCTCCCATGAACGACTTGAATGAGCCATGATTCAAGATTACATATAGTAATACTTTAAAGAACAATTAAAAAAAAAGACAAACACTTTGTGTTTAGAGGCAAACTTTATTGGACAGGTTCAAAAACAATGTTTCAGCATATATTCTAAGCCACGCATTTGTTTTCAAATGGCCGTCCATACCCCTTTCTCTGGTGTTCAGCCATAGGGGGGTTGAAGGGAGGTCTTACTATAGCTTTGAGGGGACTCCCTTTGGGATCCCTCCCTTGTCCCACACCATGGTCTCGTCCTTCTGTCCTCTGTCCAGCTCTGCTTCTGGCATAGCCAAGTCCAGGGCTGGGGGCCTGAAAGAGATGTTGGGCTGAAACACCATCGCTTACCCCAAGGGAAGCCACAGGCAGAGCTCAAACACCATCACTCACCCCAAAGAAAGCCATGGGCAGGGCTCAAACACCATCACTCACAGTGAGGGAAGCCACAGGCAGAGCTGCTGGCACACATGGAGACCCAGAGCCATTAGCATCACCACACTGTGCCTTAAGATCACACTGAGCTGAGCTGATGCAGTTTCTGCTGAGCCCCAGGTGCCTGGAGTCGCTGTGAAGAGCACAAGGGCTGCACTGAATCCTTCCTGGAGTTCTCTCCACAAGGGCAACACCAGTCAGCTGTGCACACCAGCCTTACGCCTATCTTATTTTTGTAAAGAAAAATGTGACTTGTGAATGTGCTGATTTTCTTCCTTTCTCCTCTGTAGCCTGTTCCTGCCCCAGCAAAGCACACTCCAGCTGAGTTAGTCCCTTCCTCACCTGTAAATACATTGTTTTGTAAAACTCTCGGAACTGAGATGCTGCAATAAACTGGGATGTTTTCTAATACTGTGGCTGTGTGGTTCTTCCTGAGCTTCTGTGCAAGTGTTCCTGAGACAGAAACCTGCAGCACAGACCCCCAGTGCTAAGGAGGAAGCTGAGCTTCTCCCAGTAAAACACTTTGCTGCCATGCACAGCAGCTCCACTGTGGTGGAGAAACATGCAGAGTCTGGGGAGAAATCCTCACAAAAAAACAGCTCTAAGGACTCATAGGAGGATGGTCTGTGCCTCAGCCCTCTGCAGAGTTAAGGAACATTCTGAGATATGTGCTTACGAAGTGCTACAGCAACACAAAAAGAAGCACTTACTGTGGTCATTCTCTTGCCCAGGGAGCATAAGTAGCACTTTTGCAGCACTGAGCAAATAAAAGTACAAATGTTTTCATTCCACAGTGTCCCACAGTTTGCAGTAAAGCTTCCCAGACACATGGCCCACTAAAAGCTTCCCTAAACATGAGTTGTTAATGGATGATGGTCTCCAGAAGGTGCCTGGGATCACAGGATGCAAAGGGATGAAACAGTTCATGAGAAGAGCCCAGCAGCTGGGCCGCAGCACCTGCACCCAGAGGAACTGCAGTGGGCTGTTCCATCACCTGAACACCAGATCCAGTGTCGACTCTCTTGTGCCCACGTACAGTTTGGGGATCCTGCCACAACCAGCAGGATCACGGCCAAGTAAGAAGAGGACAGAAGATGATTTTCCAAACAGAAGTGTGAACCCACAGAGAAGTGTGTTCAGACAGGTTTTGTTTTAGTGAGCACAGTGTCACCCACCACAGCACCTTTCTTCCAACATAAGCGCCATTCTACAGTCACTTCCCTATGTCTGAGTACAAAGAGAGAAACTTCCCATGAACTCATCAAAGGTCCACCTTGCCACCAGGCCACCAGGACCATGTGAAACTTCAGTTCCTGCTCCTTCATAAGGATTACAAGTAAATAAATAAAAATACAAGAAATAAAGAAAAACCCCAGGTCCCTGAGTTCCAACCCCACTAGATGTCCCTCTCGGCCAAGGCACAAGGACTCCTGAAACAGCATTGCCAGGAAGGAAGTCTGAGAAGTGGGAAAGGACAGGCTGCAAATCCCAGATCCCTCTGCTGAAGTCCAGAGGGGAGGGAGCCAAGAGGAGAAAGAAAGAATGAGTGGGCAGGGAAGGGAAACAAGTGTAGACAAGATGGAGAACTTAGCCAGGCAGCTAAGAGCAACTGGCCTTGCCTGCAGGGTGCCCAGGTGGGGTACTGTGTGGGAACAGCAGCTCTGAATCAGCCTGAAAAGTTCCATCTCTCAGGAAAAGGTCCAAGAGTTTGCTGAGAGCCACCAGCCCACTTGAGGTTTCTTCGCCCATGAGTCTATCAGCAGCTCCCTAGTTTTTCCCCCTCTACCTCAGCACTCAGGCATCAGAGAAAACTCCTTTACCTGTTTCATGTGAAAAGAAACCCCTTGTCAGACTCCAAAAGCTGCATTTCATGTTGATCCAGCACATTTCTGACAACTCAGGATTTTGGCAACACAAACCAGCCCCAGTTTGTGCTCAGCTCTGGTCAGGGCGAAATACCACTGAACTGCGAATGGGAAACTCAAGAGTCCCATCAAATGATGGCAATACCAGGGGTTTGTGTAATCCAGTGTCTTGGTTTGAGGAGAC
>VZRO01001688.1:0-14027 GCA_013397915.1 Daphoenositta chrysoptera
GCCCCGGGGGGAGCCGGGGTCGCGGCCCGGGCCGGGAGGGAGCGGCGCGGGGGCCCGGCGTGGGTGAGCGGGTAACGGGAGCGCCGCCGGGGAGGCGGCACCTGTGTGCGCACAGGTAGGGCACTGCCGCACAGCCGCTTTCGGTGCGAAATCCGAGCTCAGGAGCTTCCACACGGGCTTTTTTTTTTATTGTGAGGTGAGCCAGGCGTAGCGAGGGAAAGCGGTTTTCCGCAGTCTGACGGTGGTTTAGGAAAATTCCGTTCAAATTGCTGCTGTTGGTAGGAGATGATCGCTGAACTATTCAACCGAGTGCTGTGAGTCAGATGCTGAGGTGATTTAGCTGCACAGTCACTTCACCAGCTCCGAACACACAACTTGATGCATAAGTATAAAAAAAAAAAGTAACTGCGGCTTTTGTTCTGCTCTGCTCCTCGCCTGTCTCCCCCCTCTCTAAAGCACAGGTGGTTTTACTACCTGCGGGTAAGAGCAGCACGTGCAGACTCTCAGTTTCTGCATAACTCCGGCAGAAAAAGGGACTATTCATTTTGGAGAGGCTCTTTCAGCGCCCGCTGTAACCCGAGCCGCAGCTCCCAGCTGGCCGCCGCACTTCTGGCTGTTTTGTTCTCGGGGACGCGCTGCCTCTCGCTGTGTCTGGCCCTGCTCTGGCGGGGTCGGGGATGGTTAAAAGTTTGGAGATGACAGCTTTGTTAGGGTGCTTTAGGCACCTCTATTTATAGGAGCCTGATGAGCTGATCGATAGCAAACTCACAGCTTGGTGAACGCTGCTAATCTTCCTCGTCTCTTCATGAAGTGGCAGTGTTGACAGAGAGGGCTTTGCTGGGTGTCACCAGAGGCTTGCTGTGGATGGCCGGGACAGGAGCACTCCCTGACACACTCCAGTTGTGTCCCTTGCTCCCACTGCAGGTCCTCCATGAACTCCCAGGTGGGAGTTCACCTGTGTGGAACCCGTCAAGTCTGGCGTTATTTGCTCAGCCAGAGTGTGCTACAGGGAAATACCAACGTTCAGGTCGAATTCGGCAGCCACGGAGCTTTCTGGAAGTTCGCCTTTTTGTTCTGATGGCTTAAAAGCAGCACTTCGATGCCTTTTTTCCTGTATGTGAGGTTCTAATGTTGCCCTGTACACCATGTACAGATCCCGAAATGCACTTTACAAATTGTTATTTTTATTTTTAGCATTGTTGAGCTACTGGTGCTGGTGGTAATAAAGGCAGAAGAATTGTCTATAGAGAGGAAGTTTCTGTCCTGGAGCAGTTTTGGAAAGAAGTGTGTTTGTGGTCAGGCACGTTAAATCTACCTGTGTATTTGGCTGTCACATATTTCCAAAATTACCATGAAATCTAACATTTCTTGTTGCCAGTTAACACCGTTGGTAAACCCGGGTTTGTCTTCTGTTTTCTCCTTGAAGTAATGGGTGAGCCAAGTAAAATCAGATAAACTGTTTCTGACCTGGCCAGTTTATTCGCTGTCAAGAGAGAGATGAACATCACTGAAATGCAGCCAAGTCTCCCAGAATAGGTTTTCATAAATGTAACTATTCATCTCTGAGCATTGGGGTGTTGGCTTTGCTGCCATTTGTTGTTAAGTGAAGAGTGAGGCCAAGATTTACCAGAATAGTTTAGAAGTGAAAAACGACTGTTCTGATGATAGAGAGAGCTTGGTGGAGATACTCAGTTTTGTCAGAAAAGTAGGAAAAAACTTATTTTTTTAATATGAAGTTACATAACGAATATAATTTCTCTGCCAGTTGTAGCTACATATTAACTTTATTATTGTACTTGTAATCTTCGATTACCTTTGGAGCCCGACCTGTGTTAAACGAAATTTAAAAAAATAAATTACTCTTGAGGCCACAGAAGAAATGCTCGTTAGCCAGGAGGTTTCTAAACCAGAAACAGGTGTGCAGGCTTAGAAACCAAACAACCTGCAAATAGACACCTGCAGGATCAATGTTTCTTCAGGCAGTTATCTCACTACAGCTGTGGAGAAAGGGGTTTTTGTGGCAGATCTGTGGTAAACAATTTCCATCTTCACTGTTCTTGAAGGCAGGGTCTCCATTTGCCGTTCAGCTGGCGAGGTGATCGATGCTGAACTCTGCCAGTGTTGCCACGTAGTTCCCTGAGTTCATCTTCATGGGATTCCTCCAACATGGTATCAAATATGTGGTGTGATAATCACCTAGAAATGGCCACAGGCTGTTGCTGACCTCTCTAGGCCTTCAGATCTTTGATACCTGTAGCAGTGTCTGTGTGTTAAAAGCAGAATCCAGCGCTGAGAGCGGAGCAGGCTGTGTGGAGGGTCACAGGAGGCTTCCCTGTTTCTCCACGGAGCTTCACTGGGATGGGTGCTCGGAGCAATGATCCGCTCTGCTCCTGCAGCCGTGGCAGGTCACACTCCTCCAACTGCAGTTCCTCTTGCCAGGGTGGGGAAGTGTCATGGGCTCTTAGCAGAGCAGTGAGATGGGGTGTTCTGCAGGAAGGTTGTCCCCTCGGTGTTAGTCCTGAAGAATATCAGAAAGGGAGGCTGTTCTCGTTGGCATTAACGGCCTCTGATGTGGTGGTGTGGTCAGACTGATGCTCGGAGCAAGAGTCTTTGCCAAGAGACTTAAAAGTGAGCGTGGTTGTGGAGATTCCTTCTGTTGTGATCAGTGCTTGGCGATGGATCAGGGGTCTCTCGGTTGGAAGTCTCTGGGATTGCCTTGTTGTGTGTGCATCTCCCTGAGCCACCAGCCCTGATCCATCGGCCGTTCAGCAGCAAGGAGCACGGTCCCACGGGATGCTGTAAGAGCACGAATTGCAACCAGAGGGGCCTTGGAACTATCCTAAAACTGCTCCCAGTGCTCTGGAGGCAGGACTGCTCTGAGCAGAGGGAGGGAAAGAAATAACACCTTCCTCTCTCCTTTTCTGGTAAAGAGACGCCAGGAACTTTGGGATGACCAGAATGGAAGTGAAGTTGTACCTCACTGAACGGAAAGTTTTATTTTGCTGGAGTTTGTGTTGGTTTTACCTCAGCCAGCAAATAAGCACCACACAGCAACTTTTTCACTTCTTCACTGCTCTGGTGCTGAGGAGAATCAGGGGAAAAGCTTGGGAGTTAAGAACAGTTTAATTATTGAAGCAAAATAAAACATATGTAAAATTAATATAAGAGTAATAATACTAATGCTAATTGTAATAGAAAGGAGAGAGAGAGGAATTAAACCCAAGAGGAACAGGTGATGCCCAGCAGAGTTGCTCATCACCCACTGGCTGATGCCAGCTGCTCCCAGTTTATATACTGGGCATGACATTCTGTGGAGTGGAACATCCCTTTGGCTGTCCTGGCTCTGCTCCCTGCTGGCATTCAGTGCACCTGTGTATGGCAAACTGGAAAATCCTTAGCTTAGAGTAAGCTCTGCTTAGCAACAACTGAAACATCCCCGTGTTATCAACTTTAGTCTCATCCTAAAGTCAAAACATAGCACTGAACCAGTAGGAACAAAACTAATTCTGTCCCATCCCAAACCAGGACAATGGTGTCAACTTCTGTTTGCTTTGCATTTTTTTCTGTAATTACCCCCGTGGATTAGAAGAATTGATTTTAGTTTCCCCCAATTTGTTGTTTTTTCCCAGTGAATGGCTCCTTATTTATGGCTGATGCACTTCCATAGGGGCAGTGTCTCATCACTGGGACACAATCAGCAGACTCTGTTAGGGGATACCAGTTCCTATCCCATGGAGGTCCTGCTGGGAAGATCAGACCTTGGGTTATTTATCTTTTTTTGCTCATCATTACTGAGATCTGTAGCCAAATCTCCAGTGCTCTGTGCCAAGATCAGCTGCCCAGCAAGGGCTGTTGGCTTTTTGCTTCCCCTCTGTACAGATAAGAGAAGATTCTGTGGAAGATGCACTTGCTCCCAGCCATTTTTGGGTTGATTCTCCCTAAATAACACCGTATCACAGTTCTACAAAATAAATCCAGTGGAGGGGATGCTCTACTTTAATGTAGGACATGCAGCAAAGTAGGGCTGGGTAATTATTTTAACACCCCGTGGTTCTCCTGGGGCGTACAGAATCCAGAGAACAATGAAACACTGAGGTGTTGATACAAAACCGGTACAGTCCTCCTGGGATGGGGATTTATTTGGTGTTCTGGGACCTGGTGGACCCATTCAGTTTTTTTCACTGGTGTCTGTTCCTGATCAGAAGCCAAATCACTGCTTAGCATGGTGCTGTTCTGGTGGGTTGTAGCATTTTGTTCCCTTTCTCCCTGCATTAGCCGTGATTTTTCCTTGTTCCTTTTTGATGGAAAGCCTTTAATGAGGTGTGATGATTTGAGGGAGAGCTCTCTCCAATCTGTTGGATGCCAGACCTTTAAGTAGAAGGGCCTTTGTGTTTTCATTACTCCTCTGTCACACTGCCTGAACATGAAAGGCACATTGTGGAGAGGGAGCTGCTCTCATGCCTTAAGATGTACATTTTAAAATTTTCTTTATTACTTTTCTTTTGCTTTGAGCTCTTGCTCTCTCAAGTTACCTCTTTCTATGTCTTCTCCCTCTTTCATTTAGCTCTCACACCAGTATACCCAGGATGATAGAATTAATTTCCAGTCCCATAGAGATCCTCTTACCAACACTCTCAAAAGTCTCTGGAAGATCAGAGGAAAAGGTTTTCCATTCCATTGAGAAGCTCTGGTTTTCTTATATTTTCTTATATGTTCTGGTTTTTCTTACATTTGATATCCTGGGATCTTTGAGGGCTGAGATCTTAGAAAAGTGAGAATCAATTCTTAACCACAAAGGCTTGCCCCAAAAGCAGTTTATGGCCTGAAATGGCAGGCTCGAGTCCATTGCAAGTTTCCAATTTTGGGATTGTGGAAATGAAGAGGGAATGTGCTGAGCAGGAGCTTTGGGACACACCTCAGTGCTCGCTGTTCCTGGGCAGGTCAACATCTGCCACATCTCACACTTGATCCTCCACCTTTGCTCCTCTGAGAACTTCCTTTACCTCAGCACTGAAAACCACCTGGAAACTGTGAAGGAAGAGGTGTGGTGAGCTCAGTCTTTGCCTGAAATGTTGCTTCTTAGGAGCACAGGGAGATTTATCCAGCAGCTGATGAAATTGTGAGGCCCTCCTACCTCAGTGGTCAGGAGATGGTTAAAATTACACATTGCATCTGTCCTTTTGGTTTTTTATGAACCCTCTTGTTGCTGCTGAGTGCTCCACTTGTTCTCCAACAGAACTCTGGGTTATCCCCTTACTAACATTTTATTAGTTTAAACTGAGCCAATATTCTCTTGTTTACTACTTATTATTTATGTAATATCTGCAGTAAAATCCATGTGTCATGTCATGGACTCAAATATTTAGCAGTCTAAAATGTGAATTAAATGAACACCCCATTATATATTTGTAAAGCTTTTTTTTCCTGAGAAGTTCTGTTTTTCCTGCCCTGCCTGCACAAATGGAAACAAAGCCTTTTTCAGCTGTGAGATGATTTAAAACTTCTTAGTTAGCCAAGTAACTACTTTAAGCTTAATTGATTCCCATTTCCAGAATATGCATGTGAAGTTTAGGCCTTCAGCTGCTCAGTAAGAGCCAAGTTATAGACCAGGCTTAGAGAGTGTTTATATTGGAAACTTCCCTAAAGCTCACTGCAGAAATCTGGCCAGGCACCCTTAGAATAATTAAATATTTTGTTGCCAGAATAGCACAATTATTACATCTAATATCAAGTCTAGTTTTACATCTAGAGACAGAAAAGTGCTTGGGTTTGGTGTGCTGTAGGCTTTATATACATTATTATATATATTTTATGTGTTGTTCCAGGTTAGCTCTGAGAATTTCTTGGATATTTTTTCCCTTGCACTGTGATATCCTGGATAGGAAAAGCTGCTTTTATTAGAAATAAACCACTGAGCTTTACTAATTTGATAAACAGGGCAGATGTGCCTGTGAATGATGACTCCCTTTCTCATTTGTGTTTAAAACAATTAAGGTACTAAACACAAAGATTCTTTCTATGGAGTTCTTTCTGTCTCAGAGGTGCAAGTCTCAAATGATAATAAGTGCTGAAAACTCAGGTTGCCAGTTTTTCTACCCAGGACAGGGCAAGAACTGAAGTATTTCAAGACCACATTTGCAGTAGTAAACAATCCCATTTTTAAAGGCTAAAGAGTGATTTCTCTTAAACTCCCTTTATTACATTTGATTTTGCTTTTTCTGCTAACTTCCATGTATGACTGATTATTTCTTAGTTACAATTTTAATTCTTACTGATGATAAGATTACCTGCTTTTAAAGCTTTAAGGGGCTGTAGAATAGCTATGCATTATTGGTTGTATTTCTGTTCCAAGAGCACAAAATCCTGGAATGGTTTGGGTTGGAAGGGACCAGGAAGCTTTAGAACTTTTTTGTTGTCAAACAAAACATTTGTTGACAAATATTCTTTGAACCTTTTTGTTGTCAAAATACACTTAGTCCAGTGTGGGCCTTCAGCGTGTTGGTGGCTGTTGCTGTTGTTTGGAGTTAGCAGGATGCAGTTAAATGAGGATTACCGCGGTAGCTGTCAGCCGGTTTTTGTAGATGAGCAGATTAATTCACGTGTGAAAGAGGGAAAAGCCCTCTGGGGAGCGGTTCTGTCAGCAGCAGGTTTGGGTGCGGGTTTTGGAGCACGGACGAGGCGGTGGCCCCGGGGCTGTCGGGGGTCCCACGCGGAGTTCGCTGCCCCTGCTTTGCCCCTCGGAGTGGGGCGGTGCTCGGGGCGTGCTCCCTCCCGCCGGGCCGGGGCGCGGGAGCTCCCGGAGCAGCGCCGGGAGCGGCAACGAGCGGCGCCTGTTTGTTCCTGCCGTTCTCGGGGAAGCATCCCTCTGCTTACATTCCTCGCA
The DNA here is from genome assembly GCA_013397915.1 of Daphoenositta chrysoptera. Classification (NCBI taxonomy): domain Eukaryota; kingdom Metazoa; phylum Chordata; class Aves; order Passeriformes; genus Daphoenositta; species Daphoenositta chrysoptera. The sequence goes on from VZRO01001688.1 coordinate 6,884, forward strand.
AGTTAACAGGGTCGCAGCAGAGGATACACCTGACTTGGCTGGCCCCCTCCTCCCCCAGAGTAAACATTCCCTCCTGGCGCAGTCCTGGAGCGCTGCTTGGAGCACAGGGATCGGTGCTGAGTCGCTCCCATTGCTGTCCCTGACACTTCTGCCCCAGCTGTGGGGAGCAGGAACTGGGATCAACACCACAGTGGGAGCGCTGTTCCTCCTCTTCTACCAGACGTGAGAGCTGGAAGATGTTGGAGGTGAAGTTTGGAGAAGTGCCTGAGGTAAAGCTGCCTTAGCAAGCAGAGAAGTCTCAGCGTAACACACAGATATTTACAGCTGTTTAACTGAAGGAGTACACATTTTCCTCGAGTTGGCAGGGTGTGTTTTATCTTTGTAAATGCTCACAAATGCTGTTTGTGTGAGAAGTGCCTTCACTGAAGCACTGCACAGCCCCGGTGTCACAGGTGAAGGTCTCAGCCCGTCCAAGAGCCCACGAGAGCCCAAGAACCAGAATCTTCCTGGCAGAGCCCTTTGCACAAACCTGACAGTGGTTGCAACCACCTGTGAGAGTTGGTTTTAAAATCTTTACCAGAATTTCTGTGCTTAAATTAGGCTTTCATTTTAAGTCTCCCTTATGTTCTCATCATTTTTTACATGAGATCTCATCATTATCCCCCAATGAGTTGTTCAGTAGAGGCTGTTTTTCCTCTCAAAGTTTCAAGCTGTTACTGGGAAATCATGTGGAATCATCTGATACACAGATGACTTTCAAAAGAGTGTTCAGAGCTGTTTGAAATCATATTTGCTGCTACCTAATCATCATATAAAACTAGTACAGGAATAGCAAAAGGGCAGATATGTCCCCCTTTTTCTGAGTGGATCAGAAATAATTTCTTTAGAGTCCTCAGTGGCACAGCACAACTGAGCTGCCAAAACTGTGCAGAAAGTGTCTTCTCAGTCTCTCAAGACTGAGAATGAAACATCTAATTACTGTTTGAGAGGTGTCCACACAAATCCCCTTCCTGGCTTGAATTTTGGGCATATCTTGCATTTCAGAAACCCCATCCTTCTCACACCTTATTAGAGGATGTGTGGGAGCTGGAGAAATGCTGCCATATTTTATTAATGCAGTATTTGACAGCTGTTAAGTAGTGAAACCAGAGATTGGTGCTCTTTTGACTAAAAGGTGTGCACCTGATACCCCTCACAGAGAACCCAATTAACCTTTAGGCTCCGTATATTGAGTTACCAAACTGGCAACTACACTCAGCTGCTGGAAATTGGCTGCAATTAAACTTTCAGATAAAGCTGGTTGATTGTTTTGCTTGCTGAAATCATCTTGCACTCTTGTGTATGGGATTTATCCAGGTAAAATAATATAAATATCCAGGTTACTGCTCCTGGTTTCTCCTTGGGGTGATGAATGTTCATCTCTCCTTTCTCAGCACATAAAACAATAATCTGTGTGGTTTTTGAGGCATGTGCACCTTGGTTTTTTGGGAATAGCTGAAGCAAACTCTTCTTAGACTTGCTCTTACCAAGCCCTCCTCTCTTCCCATTAATTAGTGGGAGCAAATAACACTCTTGGGATTGATTCTCTGTTGAGCATCTGTGCAGTAATTGATAGAGGATACTTTCCAGGGGGTACTCTGGCCACAGTTATCTGCTGGGTGAAAGAATATCCATTATTAAGAGTGAAAATCTATTAAAGTGAACTTGAGCAGGAAACTGAAGCAACTGTTGGGTTTTGGGGCAGCATTGCTGCCCTCAGTAAATTTGGTGATGTGATGCTGCCAGTCAAGGATGTCCATGTGGTATTTTAGCTCTGCCAGTTGTACTTCAGAGAAATGGAGAGGGTTTTGCTATTTAATGAGCTGTGATGTTATTTGTCTTTATCAAAAGACAGTTACAGGATGCCCTTTTGTGTTTATGTGACCTCAGAGAATGAAAAGCAAATTAATCAAATGCAGCAAGCCAGTTTTTTACGGGAGAGAAAAACATTGCTGCAGCAGTATAACCAACTCCTTTAAAAACAAATATTTGATAGTGTTTCTATGGTGAAATTTTCTGTTTGTTGGGAAGGTTTTTGGTTTTGTTTGAAACGAGAATGAATTTACACACTTGCTTGGTTTGGTGACTTTTTAAGGTGATGTTACTTGCACTTTTCTCTTGCAGGAAATCCACAACTTGTTTAAAGATTATGAAATCAAGTATTGCTACGTGGACAGGAATAAAAGAACAGGTGAGAACTTAAAAACGTTCATATATTTCAATTCTGTGAGGAACATCATGTGCTGTGTGTGAAGTCATGGACTGTCAGAGCTTGTCTGGTGTCCCTCAGTGCCTTTTTGGTCACCTTCTACTGAAGCCAGTGAAAGTTGGAAACTTCCTGGTGTTGACCAGAAGTTTTTGGGTCCCCTCTGGTCTCTCTCAGGAGCATTCCTTTGTGAGTGTCCCTTTGGGACAAAGCTGACCTCAGCTGGTTGAATTCCTTTGGAAAACTGGTCCTGAGGCCTTTCTTGGGACAAACCACACGTGCCTGAGAGGAAAACCTACTCAGCTCCAGATGCATTTGCAGTTTGCTCACATCAGGAAACCTGATGTGACCCCTGGGAGGGTCACCCAACACTGTTGCAGGTTGTCCAGAGAAGCTGTGGAATCTCCATCCCTTGGGATACTGGAACCCATCTGGGTGACCCTGCTTGGGGAACAGGTTGGACAAGAGCCCCTCAGGAGGTCCCTGCCACCCTCACCCAGTCTGGGACTGTGTGATTGTGTGAAATGCTTTATGGACTGAAAACCTTAAAAGACCTGTTAGCCCCAAAGTGAGAACTTGTGGATGTTGTCATCAAGGAGATTCCGTAGAATCTGTAACGTGTTGACTTCGGTGGAATGTTTGATTTAGTAAATAATAGTCTGCTAGTAGAATATTTAATTTTGCTCCCCAGCTATAAAATTTGATTGGGTTACAAGCAGTAAAGTTCTGTGCATCACAACACAGTCACTTTTTGATCGAATTTTGATTAATTGCTCATGATGTTCAGTTGATAATCCCAGATTTTAGACATTATATATGTTATATATACAATAGATATATTTATCTCTTTTATCTTTGGGGTAAATCTGCAGCTCTCACCTGTGCTTTCAGGGGGAGGGAGAGGTGTGGCTGCAGACAAGTTGGGGTAGGTGATGTCCCCACTCCTGCTCTCTTGCAGCTTTTGTCACCCTGTTAAACGGGGAGCAGGCCCAGAGCGCCATCCGGAAATTCCACCAGTATTCCCTCCGCGGGAAGGAGATCTCCGTGCAGCTGCAGCCGACGGATGCTCTGCTGTGCATCACCAACCTGCCCCTCTCCCTCAGCTTAGAGGAGTTTGAGGAACTGGTGCGTGCCTATGGCAACGTGGAGAGGTGTTTCCTGGTCTACAGCGAGCTCACCGGCCACTCCAAGGGCTATGGGTTCGTGGAATACATGAAGAAGGACTCTGCTGCCAAGGCCAGGCTGGAGCTCCTGGGCAAGCAGCTGGAGGACAGCACTCTGTTTGCACAGTGGATGGATGTGAACCAGCTGACCACAAACCTTATTCACTCCAAGTGCCTTTGTGTGGATAAATTACAGAAAGACTGCGCCGATTCGAAAGAACTGATCCAGGCTTTCTCCCTGAAGTACAAACCTGTCTTCTGCCAGGTATGTTGGATTTGTGTCTTATGGAAAGTCAGGGGTGGGACTGCAGTATTGGCTCACTTCACTCTGGCTGTCTTCCACTTTTATTTTTCCTGTAATCACTCAGCTGTGCACCTGCACAGTGATGTGAGTAGTGGTGCTGAACTGCTCTGGGTGTGCAGTGCTTGATCCGTGGTGTCTGGGAATTCTGCAGGATGCCACTCCAATGAAATGCCAGCAAAATGTTTGTTAGACATCCTCTTATGTCATTTATTGAAAATAATTGTATTTTTGAGAGCTTTAAAGGAAATACCGCTGACTGTTTCATTGCTTGGTAAAGAAAGGCAGAGTTTATGAATACCACAAGTGCAACAGCTCAGATGATATACATAATATAATGAATATATTAATATTTAACATGTTTTTTCCCTGATTGAGGAAGATGCAGATAAATTGGGTTCTTGGGTGTTGCCAGGGATAGAAGTGACACATCTTTTGGAAAGCTTGGAAGCACAGAAGAGATAGATCCTTGCCATTGTAGTGCAAAGGTTTCCTTCTCATCCTCGTGGCTTGTGAGATAAGAGACCACAAATAATTGTTGTGGCACAGACAGATCATCATAAACAGTCAGTAGAAGGAAAGCTTTCCTTGTAGTGACACAGATTTCAGTTGCAGGGTTGTTTTTGTGTTGTTTTTTTCCCTTAAGTCTCGTGGAAGGCTGCTCAGGGATCAGCCCCAGGGATAAGCACCCGGAGATTCCCAGCATCTGGAGCAGAAGGTCCATCAGGCTGTGCAGCCTGACCACCTGCAGGCCTTCTCATCCTCCTCAGCGCTCTTTTCCAGCCCTAGGAATTTGTAGTTGGCCAAAGTAAATCTTTAGACATCCTTGATCCAAATACCCCAGGAGATGAATGGATTGGAATTAACTCTTCCCAGAAAATGCCCATTCCTGGCTGTTTGGAACTCATGCCTGGGAATGTGTCTGGCTTCAGCCTCACCTCACTGATGCCTAAATTAAGGAGCTTTTTCTCCCCATTATTTTCTTCCTGTAGAAAGGTATTAAATGCTGTAATCAAGTCTCCTGCTCAATCTTTGTTTAATTAGCTAAACAGATTGATCCTTTTAAGTCTTTTCCTTCAGGGCTTTTTTTCCAGCTGTCCGGTAATCTGGGGGCTGTTATCAGCTCCCCCTACAATTTTCCAACATCATTTAATAATTCTGAGCTTCAAAGAATAACAAACTTCTTGGAGAAGGATGGGTTTCACTGACAGGGCTCTGCTGTGCAGTTAGAGGCACTCAAAAATTGACTTTTACCTTTTAAAATCATAATAATACCTGGGTCACACCTGGTGTAGGTGAGGAGAGTGTTTGTCTTCATTAGGTCAGTAAATATTCCTGTTCCTATAAAATACAGGAGGGTGGAGGCAGGAAAACAAATAATTCAGATTTGAGAGGTGCGAAAGGGAAGAAGGTGGATGAATTCTCATCACAACAGTGCTAATTAATTATGGGTGTATGAGTGAGATGACCTGAAAATTGAGAACAAAGAAAGGAGGAAGAGGAAGACCCAAGAAAAGGTGGAAAAAGCAAAGAGGGGGGATGTGATGGGGTGAGTAGAGACAGAAAGGACAGGGTAGCAGAAACCTCAGTGTGGAGGGAATTTCAATAGAGAATGACTGGGAGAATTTTTTTTTTTTTTTAAACACTAGTGTAGCTCTTGTGGTGCTTCTATGGATTAGTTCTGCTGGGAGCTCATGCAGTATTTCATCAAGTAAATACAATCCTTGGCCAAAATTCTTACCTGAACTCATGAAACATCTGGGTTATTTCATCTTATTCCACAGTTACCATTTTTTAAGAAAACAATTTTATTTCTCCTCTGTTGACAACAGAAATGTTCTGTCAGAATGACTGAAGCCAGATACTTACACATGGATATAAGAAAAATGTCTTTTGTCCTTTGCTTCAACAAAATGGACCTAAACCCCTCATTCTTTTCTTCTGTCAACTGTAAATTGTCACTAGAAGGTCTCCACCCTTATCAGGATAGGGATAAAGAGCTTTTTTCCAGTGCCTGTTTATTTGGGAAGTTTAAAAATTCCTGAATCCTTTGCAAGAATATTGGTGGCTGCACCTGGATATGTTAAGGGAGTTTTTAATTGTGTTTCAGTTTAGCTGAAACTAAAATACAGATGTTCCGTAGCTTTAAACCCTTCTTTTCACAGGTACCTCATGCACCAGTGCACCTAAACTGGTATCAAAATAAAATATAAAATATAGACATACACACATCTGTGTGTTTATTTATATATGAAAATATGTGTTCTCCAGAGCTCTGCCCAGAGGCCAGACTGTAACAGTGCCATTAAAGATCTGACCACCCTCCTTTTCTTCCAAATCTTTGACATTTATATTTCAATTGTCAGGGTAAATTTGTGGGCCTGAGGTTGTTTTTATCCAGTGAAATCTGGAGGAGGTTTTGTCTCTTCCACACCAGCACTGGTATCAGTTTATCATTCCCGTTCATTTGAGGACTGGAGATTTTTGCCTAAGCTTCATCCCTCCCTTCTCACCCCGTTTTTTTGTTTGATTTAAATCTGCTCATTCTCTCTCAAACTCTGCACACAAAGGCCAGAGCAGTGTTTGCCACATAAGCCCTTTTCCAGTCTGCTTGATTGATCAGTCTGGCATCTTCTCTTGGCATTCCCCACAACCACAGACTTCACTTGCTCCCAAAAGGCACCAGATACTGGTGGGATTTGCATTGTTCCATGTTTCAGCAGCTGTCATGCACCCTGATGAGTGACATTTTGATTAGTGCAGGCTGATAAAATGAAGAATAATGAGTTTATAATTATCCTGAAAAACAAAAATGGTGGTACCATCCAGCTGTATTTCCAGTTTGCTTCTCACTCCTCCTTTGTTGTTTAATATGTGTTAAATGCATTTCATAGCTGAGGTTCTCCATGAGGTGAGGTGGAAGTGAGGGTGGGAATGGAAGAGATAATGGAAGGAATGAGTAGATAATCACGAAGAGATAAGCACGATTAGATAAGCACGAATGCCAAATAGATGAAGATGTGATACCCAACTTATTCCCAGCACGTCTGAGAAAGAAACCTCACGGTTTGGGAAATTCTAAGCTCAGGTTGTGTCAGCTCTGAAAGACCTTGCGGGGGACAGGCGAAAGCGTCGCAGGCAGCTCCGGGAGCGGCAGCTTTCCTTGGATGCTGGGACGTGCTGTTGTTGCAGTTCGCCCAGGACGAGGAGGACGGCGGCGGGGACTTCGCGGTGCTGGAGTACGAGAGCGCCGAGCAGGCGGAGAGCGCGCGGGGGGCCGCGCTGGGGGCCGCGCCCCGCGGCCGGAGGCTGCGCGTGTCCTTCTGCGCGCCTGGCGCCCCGGGCCGCAGCACCCTGGCGGCGCTGATAGCGGCACAGAGGATGGTAAGCGCCGGGCAGCCCTCCGGGGTGAGCTCCACGCGCCTGGGCCCGGGC
>VZRO01001688.1:14200-46319 GCA_013397915.1 Daphoenositta chrysoptera
GGGTCCGTGTCCTCCCTCGTGCCTTCGCTTCTTCTCGACGCGCACTGCCACTCTCTCTGGCTGGGAATCGACTTCCCTGGCTGCAGCGGCTGCTGCTCAGCCAGAGGCTCTGCCGGTTCGGCCGATCCCCGCGGCGCTTGGGACTCCCGAGTAGCTGGACGGGACGGCGGAGGGTAACTGCCCTCAGTCCGGGCGAGGGCTGGTTCCTCACGCCGCCGCGCGCCCAGAGCGGAGGATCGCCTGCCCGTGGTGAAGGGGGGAACTGGATGGGCCTTAACCAACCCAAACCGTTACGGAATTCTATATACTCAGCACAGTTCTTCCTAGGCAGAGATGGCCAGGAAGAAGATAAAATATATCCATGATATACCACAAAGTTACACCCACATAGCTCTGGGATTTTAGTAAATGTAATCTTTTGTATGAGAAATCATTCCAGCTCAAAACAAAAGTGACTGGGAATGAGTCATTTGACGAGCTAAAACTTGGTTTAAAACAGAGAGGCAAGAATTTGTCAGCTTTAAGATTAATTTCAAGGCAGGAGAAATAGTTTCATTTCATGCTCGAGGTAGAAGAAAGCTTTTTGCACCCACATGTCTTATCAAATTATTTCATAGAAAATTGGATGTGATAAGTGTTACATGGAGCTGTTTTAAATGGAGAGGCAGAAGAGTTCCCTCACTTCAGCCAGCTCAGACCACATCTCTGTAAAAGAGATGAGAAGTCTCTTACAAGATATGGTGCTCATGGCAACAGTGCCTTTCTTATTTTCATGTAGTGATAACTCTGGCTGTAAGGGAAAAAAAGAAACGTGCTTGAAATTTTGTTGGAATAGTTTGTTAGGTGTTTCATTTGAGGGGAAAAAGAGCAGGAAACAGGGAAGGAAATGGTTTTTTTCTGGGTCAGCTGAAATGTGTACATTGCCATCACACAAGTTTGAGGGATTTAAATGTGTTCTTTGTTTTCTCCTGCTTCTAACAATTCTGTATCTCTTAACTGGAGATGAGGAACAATAGGAAAGGCTTGCTTCCAGAGCCAAATCCAGTGCAGATCATGAAGAGTTTTAATAATCCAGCAATGCTGCAGATGCTGCTGCAGCCCCAGTTGCGTGGCCATGCTGTTAAACCTGGTAAGCTGTTTTAAAACAATTCAGATTTAAACCCTGTTCTTAGTGCTGCAAGGCTCTTGCAAAGTATTTAAGTAGAAATACAGTTTTAAAATCTGTGCAAACTCTGTTTCAGTGTGTTTGTGCAGACAAATTTACGTTTTATGAGAGCAAAAGCAAGACGTGTTCTGCTACACTCTTGTGTTTGGGTAAAATTCAGTGTTACCTACAAATATCCTTGTATTAACTCTGTGGGCTCTGAATAGTCATTTTAGAAATGGGATTAGAAAGAAAAGTCTTTTGCAAGACTTTGGTAAGTTTAGATCTGATTCTAGATCTGCATTTTGCAGCCTGAGTCTTTTTCCTATGCCCAATGTAAATCTTTATTCTCTTGGCTGCTGCCATAGTTGTGCAGAGCATTTATTACAGCATTAGCCAGAAACATTTCTGTGCTCTCATTAGGATGTGAATAAACATAAACCCCAATTTAATCACATTTAAAACGTGAAAGTGCTCAGAACAAGAACGAGGTAATGAGGAGATGGAGTGGGGGAGAGCTGAGAGTGTGGTGACAAAATCACACAGAAATGGGGTGTGAAGTGACCACTTGAGGGAAGAAACACTTGAGCTGAAGCTGAATTTAAAGCACTTCAGATAAAGCTGTGGCCTGGAATCAGCTCAGGCACTGTTGCATCTTGGAGTGAAACTCTGAGGTGTGGAGGAGCGCTTGGAGGGGACCTTTGAGCTCTCCTGTGCTGGTAATTTTGTATCAAAAAACAAAATTTGTTTCATAACCTTTCCCAACCTAAACGAGTCTGTCATTCCTTTATACTGACCTTTGTACACTTGCAAATTTCCTGGAAAGCAAATTAAAAAATACAGGATAATTCCAAAGATTTTTTTACTTGCCTAATTTGTAAAATACACAATTTTTTTTTGTCTGTTTCTAAAACAGTTCTTGGAGCATCTGCAGGTTTACCTCACCTCATAAATTCAGCAGTGGGCCCACCTTTTTTGCAGTTGAATAAAGTTCATCAGGTATGTGAGAAAAGAACTGTCATCAAAAGAGGTATTTGGGGAGAACTCCTGAAATTTTAAGGAATTGCAGCTAAAATCAAGTGGTTTTGTTAAAGTTCTAAGGACAGTTATGAGATGGGGAGAGCAGGCAGTGCTTACTGTCCAAAATCAAGTTATTTTATCTAAACTGAGCTTTTGACTTCAAAGCTGCCAACGTAGACAAAACTTGTCATTACTGGCAAAAATAATCCTCTCTAAATGAGCTCTCAAGGAGCCTGGCACATCCCTTTCTCTTGGAACAGCTCATCCACACTCCTGTAGAGACTTTTTGGTTTTATCTGATCCAAACCAACAAGTTCAGCATCTTTATCTTCATTTTAAAGCTTGCAGGGACCCAAATGTGCTGCATGTGCCATAAAAAATAGTGGTTTGCAGGGGTTTTCTTTAGTCATAAACCCCTCAAGGTTCTCCTGTAATTCCAGATGGACACCAGAATTCCTGAAAGATAATGGGAAGGATCCTAGGGATGAGGTTGTGCTAGAAATTGAGAATGAGAATATGCACCCACAACCTTGTGCCTTGAGCTGAGCTTCTCTCAAGGATTTCTCCAGCTCTGCCAGGAGCCAAAAATTGAATTGAATATTCATGGTAGGGATTTACACAAAAACCTACAAGGAACTGGGGTCAATCACTTGGCCTTACTATTTCTGAAATTTCAGAAATTCCCATTTAGAAAATAAAATCCTCTTCAGCATCAATTATTTCTCCTGTTCTTTTGGCAAGCACAGGCTTAGAGATCTTAAAAAAGACCCTACTAAAATGCAGAAATACTCCTTATGTTAAGTATATTGAGCTTTTCTAATTTTTCTCTAAAAACTGGTAGGTGAATATATTAATTTTGAATAAATGCTGCTTATTTTTGCCCCATCCAATGAGTTACTCTTGTCCATACAAAAAAATACATCATTCTTTGGGATTTTTTAAATTTAAATGACATTTTCAGTTGGTCTGTTTAAGTTCCTGCTGCTCTCTGTTTAGCCTGTGCTTCCTTGGAAAGCCATGTGAGTGTTTGGTGCTCACAGCTGGAGCCAGGGATGTTTTACACAATTAACAGTGGGATTGATGATGATCCAAAGGTTTTTCCAGTGGTTTTTGGCTTGGGAGAGCTGCAGCCAAACAACTCCGTATTTTCTCTGTCCAGAGACTTAAAAGTCTCATTCTCTTCCTGGGAGCTTCCTGTCATTTAATGAGCTCCAAACCTGAATTTTATAAAGATTTGATGATCCCAATTGCTTTTATAAGGCACATTTTTTTTGTTCTTGGCTGATTTATTTTGGGGTATTCTCTAAAGCCAGAGAACCAGGTCACTGTTTTATTTTTATTGTCTTGAAATTCAGTGTTGTCACTGACACACCTCCCCAGTCACACTGATTCAGCTCCCTGCATGTCTTGGGTTTGTATTTTATATTCAGGGTAACATAATGAGATGAAACATTTGAACATAATTATTAAAAAGGGATCCAACAGAGGGGATCTGAAGGTTGTTCACCCAGTAATCTTTCAGCTCAAGGTGGCCTGATTTTCAGCTTGTTGCTCTTAATTTCTCTTAGTTATAAATTACCCTGTGCCAAAATAATGTATTTTCAGCTTTCTCAGGGATGTTTTCCTCAGTTATCCAGCAATTTATGAAATCTTTGTAAATCCAGAGCCTTTTCTCTGAAGATTCTGACCAAACTGATTTTTCCACTCTTTTATTTCTGAAAGTTTTGCAACTGGATCACTTTGCTTTGTTGCTGTAGCCAAGTTTAGAAGGAACAGCCCCTGGCACTGGTGACAATAAACAGCCCTGGATAATTTCTCCTGGAAATCACTGAGACAATTAAAGTAGATGCATAACTAATCTAGATATGGCACATCTTTCTTTGAAAAAGCACATTTCTGAGTCCAGAAGATCATATTTTAGGCATAGAGGGAATTTTTCTGTAGGAAATTTAACCAGAGACACAGCCTTGGCTTGGAAGTATTTGGGAGGTATTCTGCAGTCTTCATGCCCTGGTTTTGGTGATCTTTCCTATGTAGGAGATTACAAAAAAAAAAAAACAACTTATTATGAAGGCTGTACTTGGCATGATCACAGTGTCCTGTATATTTATTTTTGTACAACAACCTATAGAACAACCTCTGTTTTACCTGGCAGATGATGCTGCCAGACAGCTCCAGGCCTGTAGCATAAATCATGATGTTTTTTTTAAAGTTTATTTTAAGCCTCAGTGCTGGCCAGAACTCATAATGCAGAATATACCAGTGGCAGAGTCTGAAGGGGGTGCCCTGAAGTTATTAATTAAGTGGCTCAGTTCTGGTGGCAAACTGATCCAGAATATTTTGAATGAACAGTGTGAATATTTTATAGACTTGCCAATCTACAGGCACTGTGATTTGTCAGCTTTTTGATGGCTCTGGAGTAGGATTTCATGTTGATTGTTGTGGGGGGAAACATATTGCAAAATTAGTTCTGTGGAGGAAATTATTATTTTCCTTTGCTGTCTTAACTCAGAATCTTAAATTTCATCAAGCAGTACGGTGTGAAAATGTTTCAAGACTTTTCTGTTCTCCATGAGTGCCAACTAACCCTTGTTTTAATCCTTTCTCAGAACTCAATTCTGGGGAGCACCTCCAGCCTGCTGCTGCAGAGCCCTGCTCACCTGCCCCTGCCCCAGCAGCAGCTCCTCAAGATGGAAAACATGCAGGCAAACAGTGTAAGGCCATCCCTGCAGCTTTGACTCTCTTTGAACAGTCTTATAACTCTTAAAATAAATCATTTGTATCATCAGGTGGCCCCACCCATGATCTTTAAGGTCCTTTCCAACCCAAGCATTCTGTGGTTCTGTGCTAATTGAACAGTTTAGTGGAGATTAAAAGGTTGAGGATGTGGCAGTTGTAAAAAGTAGCTATGAACAGATTATTTAAATCATTTACACAGTTTTCTCTTCTTCCTTTTAGAAACCAGGTTTGCTTGGAGAACCTCCCACAATGCTCCTGCAGACAGTGCTGGGAATAGGGGTGATGCCAGCAGTGAGCTCAGGCCTGGCAGCTCGAGGAGAAGCTCTCAAGTGTAAATGACATTTTATTTCATCCCAAATCACTAGAAATGCCCAGCTTCAAATTATGCACCTGACTTTGTCCTTGTGTAACAAAAGCAGGTGGTTAAGTACTCTGCTTGCTCAGTTACTGCCTTTTTTTGTACACTTGGAATATGTTTTTAGTAGGGGTGACATTTTGTGGGGTTTTTCAAAGCAGGTAAATGTGAGTTGCTTAAGAGGCACCACAAATTTGTTATTTGCCTTCATTTTATTATGAAATGAGTTTTAACATCCAGTCTGTGACAGATGTCAATTTTAAATGCAAATTTCTGTGCCACTGATGCCTTCAATATTATGAGGAAAGATCAGTTGGGTACTGGGGGTTCAGCCTGGAGAAGAAATGGCTCTACAGAGAACATAGAGCCCACCCAGGGCCTTAAAGGGGCTGTAGGAGAGCTGGAGAGGGACTGGGGACAAGGCATGGAGGGACAGGACACAGGGAATGGCTTCCCACTGCCAGAGGGCAGGGCTGGGTGGGATATTGGGAAGGAATTGTTCCCTGGGAGGGTGGGCAGGCCCTGGCACAGGGTGCCCAGAGCAGCTGTGGCTGCCCCTGGATCCCTGGCAGTGCCCAAGGCCAGGCTGGACACTGGGGCTGGAGCAGCCTGGGACAGTGGAAGGTGTCCCTGCCCATGGGGTGGGATGGGATGAGCTTTAAGGTCCCTCCCAATTCAAATCATTCTAGAATTTTCTGATCTTGTTTCTTCCACTGATCCCTGTGTTCTGCAATCCTCTGAGTCATGGCAGTAAGCAGCAGCAAGGAAAAGGTTGCCAGGGGAGGGTAGAAAGCTCCTCTGAATATCCAGATTTTCATTTTGGAGAACACTTTGCAGCTCTTCAGTTAAAAGAATTCTTTTGCCAGTTAAGGTGGGGTTTCCCCCTGTGTCCCATCCAGCATCCTCTAGGATGTTGTTCCCAGTTTTTTTGAAAATGACAGGAAGCACTAAGTAAGTTATCACGGGGAATGTTTAGAAAACTCAGAGTTTTATTGTATCAGCTTGACTTGAGTTGTTTTCCTGTGGGATTTTAAAAGAACAAAAACCAGTGAAGTAGCTCTGGAACTGTTTTCCTCCTCCCTCAGTAAACCCCACAAGCAAACCCTTTGTGATAAATCCCATCTAACAGCAAAGTTTCTCCATTTATGGCTGGCTGCAGCATCTAACCCAGCTCCCATTCCAGCAGCAGCAGGGATGGGCATGCTGCCATTCTTCCCAAATCAGCACATTGTTGGACAAGCTCTTCCCGGGCCAAACAATGCTCCAGACAAAGCCGAGGCCGTGCCGGGAGCGCAGCCCTTCCCTCAGGCCCTGCCCAGCCTTCCCTCCGGAGCTCTGCGGGCTGCCCCCTCCAAGCCACCCAGCCAGCTCAAAAACTCCGACTCAAACCTGGGGGTAAGCAGCATGCAGCACAAATACTGCCTTTTCCTTCTCTCTGTTCTTCTTTTTTCTCTTCTTCATCTGAACTGCGACTGCTGCGTCTTCGCTGGAAAATTCGCTGCATCCCAGGAGCATCCTTGAGACATCTTAAGGTCATTGCAGTTGGGAATAATAGGGAGAGAACAATGCTGCTCTTTGGTGGTCCAGCTGAGTGCACACAGGAATCTCCACAGTGCTGGAGGGTTCTTTTCCATGTGTTGGCCCTCATAGTGTTTGATGATGAAATTTGTCTCAGGGGCAATGTCTCTTTAAAGGCTCTTCGGTCTTTAAAAGAGACATTGCCCCTGAGATAAATTTCACTCGTGGTTGAATTCCATGATTAACCAGGAATTAAATTGAACTCGTGGTTGAATTTCATGATTAATCAGGAGCAGTTCTGGTGGTGTGGGGAGGCCTTTGGGTTTCCAGTTGTTTGTGTGTGTCTATATAAATTTTCCACTTTTATTTATCAGGTTTTTAAAATATTGTTTTTTCCCTTGTGAAGGTGAGGTGTGAGAGGATGATGGGATGGGATTTAAGTGGTCTTATTCTCTCAGAATTTTTTCCTGCCATTAATAAAATTTACCTTTTTTATAATATACACAAATATTTTGACACTTATGGGGAAACATGTGCTTGATTCATGATTTTCCTGACATTTGGCTTTTATTTCCTTGTGTCTCCAAGTGCAAAGAGTCGATTTTGCCTTGGCCATGTACTTAATGTTTTCACTCCCTGCATCTGGAATTGTTAGAGTGATTATTATTCCTTCACTTGCACATAAAAGGTTTTCTTTTGTTTGTTTGTTTTGTAATATCCTTTAGGAACTTACAATCTGAAGAGAAACATTCTTACAACAACTATTTGGAAGAAAAAAAGTGCAGGCAATGTGTCCAGAATGTTGTCCACAGGATTTACTTCAAAAGTTTCATTTTATTTCAAAAGTTTTATTTCAAAAGATTTTTTTTTTCATAGGACTAAGCTTTTTCCAAGACCCTGCTGGGCCACTTAAGGTTATTTCTGATCCATTTTATATGAATTTAATGCAAACTGCCCTGTCCATTTTTCAGACTCCCTTGAAAAAACAGACTTCTCTGCTTGGGGAACCCCCAAAAGAAATTCGGCTGAGCACCAACCCCTACTTGAATTTGGCAAGTGTTTTGCCTGGTATCTGTCTGCCAGGTAAGCAAACATTCATGGATTTCATTGCAAATTTCCACAGCCAGAGTGTGGAAAATATTTATTCTGCTTGTCTGGTAAATCCAGTGACCACAGCATTAATCCTCAAGGAAATCTTGTAGCGTGTCTTAAAATTGCAAAGTAATTTATCCTGATGGTTAAATAGGGGTACATTTTCAGAGGTAATGAGCTACAAACTTCTAGAAGCCTTTCAGTTAGTAGTAGCACTCATTAATTTGGGGCACAGTCTAATCTGCAAAGGCAAATTGCAGTTTGAATCCTGGAACAGACTCTAATTTGTATGTTTTTTACGAGCCAGGTGTTTATTCAAACTGTGTTCTTTGTGTTCCCAGCAGCAATTGCCAGCAAAGCCTCCAGTCCTCCACAGCAGACCAGCCTTCCAAACAATGTCGTGGATGCTGCTGTGTCTCAGGGAACTGCATCACAACATGCAATGGAAAATTATTTCGGTTACTCGCAGCAGCCTGGGGAATACCCACAGGTAGGAGTTCCACAGCCTGGTGTCCCCTGGAGCCTCTGGGATTCTCCCAGAGCTGCTCCTTGTTTTCTCTGGGTGTTCTTCCTGCCTCCTCTCGGGGCTGAGCCTCTCCACTGACACTTTCTCTCTTCCAGTGTTCAGAGTAGATGTAGCACAAAGAACATTCCCTGCTGAAATCACAACCCTTGAAAAATTGCTTCTTGAGAGCCTGAACTCAGGGCACTCACTAAAAAATGACTTCTCCCAACCTCTGCCTTGGCTTTTGTCTGCCTTCAGAACCAGGGAGTTTTCTCTTTGCCTTCCCCAGAAGTTTTTAAGGTTTGAGCTTTGGCTGGATCCCAGGGAAGAGAGCTCTGCCTCCCCGTGCCTGCACAGCTTGGGGGATGTTTGCCAGCTGGTTTGAGTGCACAGGATGTGCTCCCCATCTGCCCCATGTGGAGATCAGAGCGTGGCCATTGAGGTGGAGGGTCTGGAGAGTGTTGCAGTGCTCAGAGCCAGTTCCCCAGGACTCTGGGAAAGAACATTCCCATATTTTCATTAACCATTCTGAGTCTCTGTAAGACTGTAACTGTGTACAGATCAAATCTGAGAACTGCCTCCTCCCCAGCTTGTCAGTGGGGAGACAGAGACTCTGCTGGGCTGTGCCAGGGAGATCTGTGAGCTCCCAAACTCCTGGGAGTTGGGTGGCTCTGGAGGATGGAGAGGGTTTGGATTGGGAGGGTCCCAGCCTGGCTGAGGGGTGGGGGAGCAGGGTCACTGCACAGAGCAGGGGGCTCTGCCAGAGGCCTGACACCTCTTGGATCAGATCTGGTGCCTGAAGGGGCTCCAGGAGAGCTGGAGAGGGACTGGGGACAAGGCATGGAGGGACAGGACACAGGGAATGGCTTCCCAGTGCCAGAGGGCAGGACTGGATGGGATATTGGGAAGGAATTGTTCCCTGGGAGGGTGGGCAGGCCCTGGCACAGGGTGCCCAGAGCAGCTGTGGCTGCCCCTGGATCCCTGGAGGTGTCCCCATCACAGGAATTGTTGTCCCTGCCTCACTGCCAGGGCAGTGGTGCCTCCTGTATTTTTTAAGTACTTACCATAATTTTAAATGTTTGATTTGAGCTTCATCACTGGTGCTAAAGGTGTTCTGATGCTTCTTGGAGAGCTTTGGGTTGTAGGAATTGTAGGCAGACACGGGAGAGGGTTTCTGCTCCTCTGTAGGAGGCTGTCCAGCAGTGGTACCAACATTATGCTCAGGCACATCACTCTACCCAGGCCAGAGTGGATGGCTTTGAAAATGAAGCCTCTGAGGTGAGAAAATTTCATTTTCTTGCTGTCTCCACTGGCTGTTGCTCCCATCAGCTTTGGGACACCTGCTTTGTGTGTTGGCACAGGAATGAGGGGCTGCAGAGCGTGGGGTGAGGGCACTGCATGGTCACTGCTGCAGGGCAGCCCTGGATGGGATTCATACCCAGAACACCCCTCTCTGAATCCCACCATCCAAAATCCCTTGGCAGGCTCAGGCGTGTATTAAAATATTCCCACCAGGAGGCAGCACACCATTAATGGCATTTCCCAGTGCTGAGTTTCCTAGGATTGAAGGGCTGTACTGTGCCCAAGTAAGGTTTTTGTGACCAAGGAGAAAGACACTTTTTTAAGGAATTATACAAATTAAACCATCATCCAAATCCCACATTTTGCTCCAGGAATTGCTGCATGCCCAAGCTGCTGTGAATTGCACCTCTTGTTACTCAGGTATTTCCATACCTGCTGAGAGCTCATCACGATAGCAGAAAAAAAAGAAAAGAATTATTAAACCTTTTTTCCTTCCACTTCATGGATCCCATTCAGGAATCTCCAGGTGGATCTTTCCCAGACTACAGCACTTGCCTGCAGGTGGTGCCTGCCCTTTTGAGTGGAGCCCAGGGGTCCCAGCTGGGCTTGCAGCCTCCTGCAGCAAATCCCTTAAAGAAGGTGAGAGGAGAGAAGGAGCAGTGGCTGGAGACGCTTCTTCCCTGTCTGGTGCTGCCCCCGAGTGGAGCTTTCCCACTGCATCCCTGCTCCAGAGAGTTCCTAGGAATGTGAGAAGTGGTTGGGGCAGCTGCAGAGCCCTCCAGCCCCTGGGGATCAGCTCCCTCAGTGCCCCAAGGGCTGGGTGCTCGGGAGCTTCTTGGAGAGGTGTGAGTGTGCAGAAATGCCTGGAAGGAGGCAAATAAAGCAGGAAGTGAAGACAGGTAAAGGAGGTTCACAGTGGATTTAAATGGATGTTTGATTGCCTGACCTGCAGATGGTTTGCACAGGGATAGAACTTCTGAAGTGGAGAGAGCAGCTCAGGGCAGCATCCAGGTTAGAACAGCCCCTTCCCTGGATCCTGGGGGAAACCATTTTAAAATGGCTTTTATTTGGAATTACAGCTGATGGCAGCTGCAGCTTTCTTCAGCCAGACTCACTGGGCAAAGCTGCCTTGGCTGGTGCTCCAGTGCACTCTTAGTTTTCATCAATAAAAGAAGTGGAAATGCTTTGGAAGCAGTGAGGGCCAGTTTATGGAGTCTGGTTAGAACTCCTGAGTAATTCCTGTCCCTGTGCTGTAGGTAAATCCCATTGCTCCTGTTTTCATGGATGGGAGAGCTGAGGGGCCTGGCCCTTCCATCACAGCATTAAATCCCTTGGGTTCAGCTCTGGCATTAGACTGGGCATGAGATTCCCTTTTTTTTTTTGAGATTTAGAAGGCAGTGCTTTCCTTTTAACTCCAGCAATTCCTGACTCTTGGGTAGAGCTGGCTGTGACAGGGCTTGGGGAAAACATGGCCATGGGCTGGGACAGCAAAAAATGGAGTTTTCGGATTCCCAACAGCTCTGACATGGCTGGAAATGATGGAATGGCAACAGGAGGAGACAGTGTGGGGTCTGAGCCAAGCAGTACCTCTGAGTTTATCTCCAGAGGGGTTCCTGGGGTGATGGAGAACAGCTCCCTGGGATGAGTGTGTTAATGCCAGAAGCCATAAAAGGCAGGAGGAGCAGGGTCAGTGCCTTGGCACAGACACAGCAGCACAGTTTGCCTCCAAACTGCTGGAATTGCAGATAAACCTCAGTGAAAAGGCTGCTCCCCCAGGGGCTCTGTCAGTTCAGGGTGTGCTCATGTGTCTGGGCTTGCAGGGAGCCTGCAGCTCGTCTGAATCCTGCTCTTTTGGGGGCTTTTTTAAATCCTGCTGTTTGAGAGGCTCAGGAGGAGCAGGGTTGGGGGGTTTGTGTGAAGCATCAGTGATTCAGGACCTGGTGGAGGGTTACAGGACATGGGGGACATCCCCAGGGCTTTTAGAACTGCAGCAGAGAGGATGGGGGAAAACTTAAGCCTTTCCTTAAACAATTTACTGCCACCCAGGATGAAATTGGACTGAGCAGGGGTAGTCTGAGTTGTGTGAACTAGCACAGGGTGCTTGGAGAGCTGCCAGGAAGTTTTTCCAAAGGGAAAGTGAACCCAGGGAGCCCTTGGGGCTGTCTTAGAGCAGCTGTGCCCTCACAGAAACCCTACCCTGGGCCCCTCAGGGCTGCCTGTGTGTCAGTGAGGCTTTGCAGCTGAAATTCAGATTAAAAAGATGCATTGCTGCTCCCTCCATCCCTCACTCCCGTGTGAAGGCAGGGGCAGGGCCTGAGGTCCTGCACAGTCCTGCTCTGGCGTGGCTGGAAAACACATCCTTCACCCTGGCTTGGCGTGGAGCTGGGCCAAGACCGTTCAGCCCCCTCAGCTCTCCAGGAGGGGGGAAAAGCGCCTCATCCCAAAGGCTGGAGGTGTCTGGAGCAGCTGCAGGACACCACCCTGGCCATTATCCCACTGGATTTGATCCAGGTGCTGTGGGATGAGGCTGCCTGGCCCAGGCACCCCACGAGTGCTGGGGCACTGCTGCTTGTATCAGCGGGGTATTTTTTAGGGAAAGGGCACAAACCAGTGGGGTTTTTGGCACAACCCTGCCTCATGAGCTGGCTCTCAAAGCCGAAGGAGTCGGGCCTGGGGTCATTCCCAGCTCCCGGTGTGGGATGCCCGGGCGGGGCGCTGTTCTCGGGGCCGGTGGCGGTGGCGGGGGTGTCACCGGTCCCTCCTGCCCGCAGGTGGCCCCGAAGCGCAGCTCCTCGTACCTCGTGTCCTCCCCCGAGCCCGGCCCCGCGGAGTTCCCGGCCCCCGGCGGAGCCGCGCGCTACGCGGAGTCCTCCCTCAAGAAGAAGCGCGTGTACTGATCCCTTCCCGAGGATTGATCGGGTCCCAGCCCTGCCGGGAGGAAGGCAGGGGGGAGTCCCTCCGTATTTATTGCTGCCTTAACTTCGACAAGGAATCCTTTCTGTGTGGGGTGAGTGGCCCAAGAGGAGCCAGCACTGTCCCAGCACATTGAAGGGCACGGGACGTGTGTGACAAAGGCGGTGGAGAGGAGGGGACAGCGTTGGCTTTGTCACCTGTGGGCTGAGGGACAGAGCACAGGGACTTGGGGAGCTGGGGCAGCTCCAGCTGAAAGCAATAAAAACCCAGAGGAAGGAAAGCTGATCCTTTCTCCTGTCCTCAGCCTGAGGAAGTTAAAAGAGGAAGTCTTGATAGTAAGTATTTTGTATTTTTTTAACTCAGAATGTGGGTGGGTTTTTTTCCAACTTTCCTTTTTCCAGGATTAAGAGTTCTGCATTTACAGCCTTTCAATTTTTAGTACTTCTACTTAATCTTGGAATGGAGCGATACCAAATGTATTCCCAGAGCCTTGGTGATGTTCTCAGTAAATGGCTGTTCAAAGGGAGATGCTATCCTCTGCTGCCTTGGAATATTCCCTGGGATCTGGAGAGCTGATCCTTGGACAATGGAATAACTTTGTTTTTAGGCTGAGAATCCACAGCTTTTCAATGAAGGAAGTAATTCCCAGTGTGAGGCAGCATCCTCCTTCCCCGGGTGTGGGACAGCTCTTCCGGGGCCACCCCACATCGTTTCCCAGTTTTGAGTGTATTTCCCCCCCTTTTTTTTTTAAGACTTTTTGTATTTTTAGCTTGTTATCAGCCCTGGCTCGAGTTGTTCTCTTCTGCCATCAGTCCTTGGAGCTGGAGATCAGCAGTCCTTCACTGCCATCACTGTTGTGACAGGTAAAGGAGGAGCCAGCCCTCATTCCAAGGCTTTGCCCCCTTGGAATCCTGCTGCAAATCCATTTGGATTGAGTTCACCGAGGCCAGGAGCCACCTCTTTCTCCCTTTTCCTTGCTAGAGAACCCTGAAGCCATTTTTCGATACTGATTTTTTTAAATTAAAGTCTTAAACTTTGCCTTTCGAGCTTTGGGATGTGACCAGGACCCACATTTTCAAAGCTTAAGAAAATCCCAATCAAAATCCCTCCTCCCTCAGCTGCTGGAAGTGCTCCACAAACAGGAGCCAGGAGCTTTTCTGGGATTCTGCCTGTATGTATTGATAAATTCACTTGTAATATTTTGTTTCAACTGTTTGTATATGCAACTTTCTGAACTTGTTACACTTTTCAATGAAAATAAATTGTTGCTACTTATTTCAAGTGGATTTCTGTGGGAGGAAAAGAGCCCTGGACTCCTTTAATCAGGTAAGGTAGGAAAAGGTTTTGGAAGTTCCATTTTAAAAACTCTCCTCTGTTTAATTTCTGATTAAAAAGGGAGGCACATGGAGAAAAAAAAAAATTCTTTATTAGACTTGTTTGTATAAAGAGTAACAAAGTGCTTACAGATTGATTTCAGCTTCCTAAGTGACATACAGAAACAATAACACTGTAAAAATAAATCTGACCTCCTTGGAGCTCATAATTACAATTTTTTATATATATTTATATATATATAGACCTCTTCCTATTATTGCCAAAACTTGAGTATCTCTTCAGACCATTTTCCAACTCCAGGTGTGGGAGGAAAAATGATGGCCCAAGTTTAGGAGCTGGGGCAGCAGGAGGTTCCAGTTAAAACACTCATGGGCTGAGCCTGTGAGTGGAAATGTTCTTTAAAGAATGGGTTGGAGGGTTCCCATTCCCTGGGACACCCCTGGGTGCTCAGGCCTCTCTTTCCTTTTGGATAATCCCCTGATTCTGGCCATGGATTGGGTTCTTTCCCATCTCCATTCATCCCTTCCCTGCACCTCCCTCAGCACCAGGGATGCACATTCACCCCTGCAGGGCTCCCCCAGCCACTCTGGGAGCCCCAGGGGGAAGAATGTGGGAGTGGAGTTAGGAAAAGCAAATTATTTATTCCAAAATTGGGGTTCTCACTGAAATGCACAACTGTGCCCACCCCTCCACACTTTTCTGTGTGGTATTTTTGAACACTTTTCTTTTAAATACCTGTAAGAGCTCGGGAGTGGGGCCTGGTGGGTTAAAAAATATAATTTGGATAATTTTGCCTTCCCTATATTTTTATGCCAGAGTTGTTTTGTTTGGTACTAGAATTTAAGTGCATGTGAAGGATATTTTGTTAGCCAGCTTTTAAAATTATTAACTGAGCCCTCTTCTATCCACTGGCTGAGCTTTGAGCTGAGAAATGCAGTGCATTTTCCCAGCTCACATCATCCATCAGGGCAATTCCAATTGTGGCACAACCAGAATCGGAGCAGGATAAAACTGTCCTGCAAGAACAGCAGCAAAGGGGGCTGGAGCTCATTTTGCCCAAACCTTTAAATTCTTTTAATCCAACTCTTCAATCTGTTGGCAGAAGAATCCTTTATAACCCCATCAGCCCAGCAAGAGTACAAATTACAGGAGTAAAAACAAAAAAGGAGTAGCCTTGGGCATAGATACTTTGCTGGGCATTTAAAGTCCTGACAGTATAAAAAGAATTAATTACATTTTACTCATAATTGTTTCAAACCCTTGGATCAGGTTGTAAAAGGTGGTGCGTTCGTCGTGTTTGTAGATCCAGCACTTCCTCATCAGCTGATCCACCTGCCAACGGGAACAGGGAATTTTTAAAGGAATGAAACATTTCATTGGGTTCTGCATAAAGAGAATGGAGCAGAGTCTCCCTGAATCAACAGAAGCACCCCAGGTGTGGGGCAGGGGTTTGGGTCAGTTCAGGTTTAAACCAGCGCAGCAGTTCCACCTGGAGCTGCACCCCAGGAACTGCCCAAGTCAGAGGG
The DNA here is from genome assembly GCA_013397915.1 of Daphoenositta chrysoptera. Taxonomy (NCBI): domain Eukaryota; kingdom Metazoa; phylum Chordata; class Aves; order Passeriformes; genus Daphoenositta; species Daphoenositta chrysoptera. The sequence continues at coordinate 29,650 of VZRO01001688.1, forward strand.
ACTCCCAAGGAGTTTTCATGGATCCAGGTAACTACAGCAAGCCCCTTACCCTGCTGAAGGGACACCATGGAATGTTAATACCAAAAAATATCTTAAAACAATGCTTGAAAACCTTGGAAATTCCATTTTCCAGCACTTCTGAAGGCTTTCCCACCCTGAGTGGCCGGGTGGGACCCCCCTGGGGCTGAATCAGTGTCCAAACAGGAACCGATTGTCCATCCCCAATCCATCCATCCCTCCCTCCCCTCCACCCATCCATTATCCATCCACCCATCCATCCATGCCTCCACCCCTCCATCCATCCCTCCATCATCCATCCCCCATCTATCCATCCACCCCTCCATCCATGCCTCCACCCCTCCATCCATTATCCCTCCATCCATCCATCCATCCATCCCTGTNCCATCCCTCTCACCATCCATCATCCATCCATCCCTCCATCATCCATCCCTCTCACCATCCATCCATTCATCCCTGCCTCCATCCATCATCCATCCATCCCTCTGTCCATCCATCCATCCCTCTGTCCATCCCCCCCTCCCTCCCTCCCTCACCTCCTCGGGGCAGGTGGGTGGCCGTGGCAGCCGCTTGTCGTCCTGCAGGACCCGCACGAGCCGCGCCACCGTCATCTGTCCCTGCGTGGGGCCGATCATCTTCAGGAACTCCTGCGGGGACAGGGGGTCAGCGGGGAGCCCTCACCCGCTGCAGGACACCCCCAGGGCGCTCCCCAGGGTGATCCCAGGGCTGGGGAAGGTGTTCCCCAGGGAAGGGGTGGAACCAGATGAGCATCCATGTCCCTCCCACCCGAAATGAGCCCACAATTCTCTAATTCCTCTTCTCCTCGCCCCAAATATTTAAGATGATGGGCGTCAAGCAGCTCTGGCAGCCACTTACTGCCATGGGGCTGGACTCGGAGTCGCAGTAGGTGAGGAGTTCGTAGAGCGTCACCCCGAAGGACCACACGTCGGAGGCGATGTAGAACTTGCTCTGCAGCAAACACTCGGGGGCATACCTGGGGACACGAGGGGACAGCGTCACGCCCAGAGCCCACAGCCCTCTCACACAGCCAGAGCACCTCGGGAGCCACAGCTGTCTTTGTAGAGCCCTTGCACATAAATTAGAAAGTAATAAATGAGGTGTGCTCCACAGCAAGGCACTGTGAAACTAAGGAGACAAACCCAAAATAGTGGGAAAATCCCTGCTCTCATGGTGGATCTTTACTTAAATAAAACCAGGAAAAATCTTGGGGATGCCCCAGAGCACGAGGAGCACCAGGTCCCCTGGCCCCGGGGCCGTACCAGAAGACGGGGCTGTCGCGGTCGTCCTTGACGGTGTAATATTCCTTATCTGTCTCGATGGCCTTGGTGAGCCCGAAGTCCCCAATCTTCACCCTGTTCTCACTCTCCACAAGGACGTTTCTCGCTGCCAGGTCACGGTGCACGTACTGACAGGAGCCCAGGTAGTCCATGCCCTAGGACAGGAGAAAGGAAACCTTTTATCCTCAGCTCTCCCGTACTTCAATCCCTGATTTTCTCCAGTTCATACTTCCCATGGCCTGACCACACTGCACTCTGATCTCCACCCCTTTAGACTGTACCTTGCTCCTTCCCTCCTGCTAACACACATCCCACATCCCTCCTAATCCTCAAAATCCTCCCCCAGGAACAACAGCAAACATTCAAGCAAGGGAAGCTCCTCATTATTCCCCTGCTGGTCTTAGTGCCAGTAGCACCCAAAGCGTGGGAGAGATTGCTTTAGGATTCAGACCCCTGGGGATAACCAAGGAGAATGGGTTTGTTGCTGATGTTTTCCATCCCCCCTCACCCTGCTGATAGACCAGAGGAGCTGCAGGCTTGGGGCCAGCTCACCTTGCAGATCTGAACTGCATATCTGAGCAGCTGCTTGAGATTGATCTTGTTCTTGTTCCGTGGGAGATACTCCTTCAGGCTCCCAGAGGGAAGGAATTCCATGATGAGTTTAATCCCACTTCCTCCTAAAAATCAGACCATGTTTAGCTTGCAGACAGGTGACCCCTTCTCACATCAGGAACACCAACAGCTTTTGTACCAGCCCAGAGCACCTGCAGCGTTCTAAACATCCCATGGCTCATTCCCATCATCCATCCCTGAGCCAATCCACAGAAAACCTGCTCCAGGCAGGACATTTATACATTTTAAAGGAAAACCCATAGACTTTTTAATATTCTGCAAGATTTACCATCTTCTGTGCAAATGCCCTTGTATTTGACGATGTTGTCGTGATAAAGATTCCTCAGGATTTCAATTTCCTTCTTGAGGTCAGCGATGTGATTCCCTCCGCTCTCCGGCTTCAGGGATTTCACTGCCACCTGCTCCCCAGTGTTGTCACCTTCAGGGTCATATCTGCACAGTTCCACCTTGCCAAAGTGGCCCTGGGTGGGAGAGAAAGCAGCATCCTTGAGGACAACGCTCAGACAGTGACACCCAGGCACTGCTCTGGCTGTTTGTGTGACACAGCACGGGCTGTGGGGACACCCAGGCACTGCTCTGGCTGTTTGTGTGACACAGCACGGGCTGTGGGGACACCCAGGCACTGCTCTGGCTGTTTGTGTGACACAGCACGGGCTGTGGGGACACCCAGGCACTGCTCTGGCTGTTTGTGTGACACAGCACGGGCTGTGGGGACACCCAGGCACTGCTCTGGCTGTTTGTGTGACACAGCACGGGCTGTGCTCTGTGGGTGACATTCCTCTTACCTCACCCAAATCCCGGATTCTTTTCAAGAACCTCTTCTCAAAGAGAGTGGGATCCACCTCGGTGACAGGTTTCTTCTCCGAGACAATATCGGGATCTAGGAGAGGAAAAACATCCCAGGTCAGATTCCTGCATGGTCCCTTGCTCAATTCCCACTGTCACACCTTTCCTTCCTTAGACCCCACTGCTCTCTGACAGGGAATCCTCCATCCACACCTGCAGTCTGGATCTGCTTCCAGCCCCAGATTTGGTGAACTTCCCACCCTGTAGCACTTCCTCAGCTTCCATGAGGTTGGAACAAGAAGCTCTTCAAGGTCCTTCCCAAGCCATCCCAGCCCAGCATTCCATGGTCCCTCCCTCCAGGTGCCTCCTGTGCCTTACTCTGCTCCTCCAGTTTGTTGATGTCCCTCATGATGGCCCTGAAGAAGGGTCTCTGGTGGGGGTCGTAGTTCATGCACTGCTTCATCAGGTCTGCCAGCTCCTTGCAGGACGGCGTGGCCAGCACAAAGTGCCCCTCGTAGAACCTCTCCTTCTGTGGGAACAAACGGGAATTGCAGGGATTTTAACTTCCATAACTCACAGTTCTGAGCTGGGGCAATGGCTGGACTCAAGGAGCTCTGAGGTCTTTTCCAACCTGAGCAGTTCTGCGATTCTACGTCAGAGGATGTGACCATTAAATCCTTAACTCAGTGTGAGCTTTGCCAAGGAAATCCTTTTCAGCTGGAACTCTGATCTCTTCCAGTAGAGAATCCCTTCTGTGCTGGATCTGGAGCAACCACTTAACACCCATGAAGTGTTTAAAAGTTGCTGAATGTTTCCCCTTTCAGGAATCATTTCCTGCCAGGTTTTCCCAGTTATTTATGCACCAGGAAATGCTTGCCAAGGACACGCTGGGTGCTCCTCCCAGCCCTGAGAGGTCCCAGCTCTGTGGCAGGAGGGACAGGGCTGGGATGGGCATTCCCAACCCTGCAGGGCTGTCCCAGCTGTGGCCACAGGCAGCAGGGGCACGACAGGGCTGCCTCCAACGCTTTAGATTGCAGTGAGGAGCAGCAGCAGCATCCGTGGGAGACCCTTTGGAACCAATCCAAAAGAAACAGGAGATTTTTGGGAGAGCCTCACTCAGCTTCCAACTGGACACAGGGGTTAGAGAAGGCTGGGAAAACTGGGATTGTCCAGCCTGGAGAAGAGAAGGCTCCAAGGAGATTTTAGAGCCCCTTCCAGTGCCTAAAGGGGCTCCAGGGGACTTGGGACAAGGGATGGGAGGGACAGGACAAGGGGGAAAACTGAAGGGCCCAAGAGGATGGATCCAAGGTGAAGTTTGTGTAACAGTTTTACCTCTGCTAAGGTCTTGTCTTTCAGTGGAATTTCTCCATTATAGCAGATTTCCCACAGGGTTGTACCAAAGCTCCACTTGTCTGCTGCAATGCTGAGGTTCTTGGAATCTTCAACACACTCAGGTGCAATCCAGGGAATCCTCTCAACGCGCTCTGGGATAAAACACGTGGCAGTGAATATCACAGGGGGGAAAACCAGCCTTTAGCTGGATTATTCTTGTCTAAACTAAACTGGAGCTGCAGAATTTGTCCACTTTCAGGGAAATCTTGATTCTCAAATCCCTGTTTCCAGAAGGATGTTCCTGTGGCTTGTACAGGCTCGTGCCTGGAGCCATCCACAAACTGAGATTCCTTCTGTCTTATCTCACTGGACACAACATTTTGTAAGAGAAATGAATGCTCTGAACACCCACTGTGTATTTCCAGATCCATGAAAGATTATTACTGCTATTCCAGAGCCAGTTCTGGCTGCTCTAAATGACATTTCTGCCTTTCCCCTTCCCTGGGGATGTGATCCCTGGCCATACCTTGCCTGGACAGCACCGTTATGGGGATTCCTGGGTCACTCAGCTTTATGAAAGGCCCATATTCAGTATCAATCCCCTCTCTGGCCAGCAGGATGTTCTTGGTGCACACATTCCCATGCACCAAATCCTTGTCCTCCTACAGAAAAGCAGGGAAAGAACAGTGAGTGGGATGCTCTGCAAGTGCTCCAGGATATCCACACCACAGGGGATCTCTAAAACACTCCAAGCTGAAATCCAATATTACAGCTGGGAAGAAGTTGGAGAAAAAGGAGGAAAGGAGTAGGGAAAGAGTGTTCCCACTTCAGCGCTTTTCCTGGGGAAAATGTGTTCCCCACTAGGCCAAGGAGCCTCTTACCAGGTAGCTCAGGGCACTTGCAAGTTGTTTGGCCACTTTGAATTTCCATGGGGTTGTGAGAACTTCGCTTTTCTTATGCATGAACAGATCCAGAGGCCCACATTCAACAAACTCTTCAACCATGATATCTACAAAGGCAGGTGCAGAAAGTCAATGCTGCCATGAACTGTTTGGAGTCATTTAATCTGTGTCCCCACCTCCCCACTGTGCTTCCAGCCCAGATGGTTGGAAAATGTCTTTATTTCACCTTGCCCAAGGTTTGTTTCGGTGCTTAGAGTCCAGATTAAAAGGCTGAGGGGCTTCATGTGACAAATGAACATTAAACCTGGGAGCATTCCAGGGGGATCACCCCTGCCCCAGGGTGGTTTGTATCCACACTGCCCCAGCCCCTCTGGCATTCCAGCTTTAGGGAATCCCCCTGTAAGGCTCTCACTCAAACACAGCGTTGGAAAGGGAGATTTACTGGGAGAAAGGCCTTTACAGCTGCTTTGGTGCTCCAGTTCCATCCTGGGAAGCTCCAGAGGCAGCAGCTGCCAGCCCCTGTCCCTTGGCCCTGCTCCCTGTCCCTCCCAGCTGCCACTCCCTGGACTCACTCTCCACGTCCCGGACGCAGACGCCGTGCAGGAGCACGATGTGCTTGTGGGACACCTGCCTCATCATGCTGGCTGTCTCAAAGAACGCCTGGGGAAAGGGAGAGAAATCACATCCAACTGCTGCTCCCAGGGCAGCATTCCAAGAGTTTCACACATCCAGAGCACCACGCAACAGCAGCACATCAACACCCCTGGCACGAAGGGTCAGCAGGGGAGGGATGTGCCCCATGGGGTGCCTGAAGCTGGCATGAGCTGGATCTTCAGCATTTCCCCATTGCAGAGTTATCCATGTACAACACACAAAAGGAGAAAACTTGCCAAGGAAATGTCTCTGTGGCTGGGGTCCAGGACTTTGAGCAGGACTCGGATCTCTTTTTCATTCTGGTATCCTTCGTTCTCATCATCCTTGAGGCTGAGCATCCCTGAGTAAATCTGGGTCCTGGTCCCTCTTCCCAGGTGTTCTCCCTGAGACACAACAGCAGGGATTTGTCAGGCAGGAAGCAAACAAGATTTACACAAATATTTACTGGAATCTGCACTTTTTTCTGTCTCTGGTTGATCTGGTTACAGATTCGAATTGATTCCAGTGAGAACCCAATGACAGCGAGTTCTTTTTGCTTCATCTGCCCCTGAGCATCCTCCCCACGTGAATTCCTTGGATATTACACCTCCACATCATCCAGCAGGTTCCCTGGGATTGAGCATTCCCAGACTAAACAAATGAATAAACAACAGCCGGGCTCTTATTCACAAGAAGCTGCTACTGAGGTGATCTTTAATGTGTTTCCAAAAGTGACAGGAAGTAATATTTCACTGCAGGGCTTTGTTTGGGGAAGCCATTTCCTCCAAAATAACAGAGTCTGCCCTGGGATATTTTTGCAGAAAGCCTGGATGCTGACTGTAAACACACCAACCCAAACCCGATCTCTGTCTGCAGTGACGCAACTAAAACCCCCCCAAACCTTTTTATTTCACAGAAGAAGCCAAGTGCCTGATTTAAGAGCTCTTTTAAGAGCAAAATAAATCTGATTTGTGTGTCCAAGCCCCTGTGTGTTTGCTGAGGTTTATTTGGGTGACCTAAATAAAAAACTACAAATGTGGGGAAAATTTGAAAATTTGGGGATGTTTAAACACAGAATTCTGACTGCTCAGAGCTTTTGAATACTTCACCTTTTTTTACTGTAGGACATTGCCTTAAACCTCAAGTTGCCTCTTTCTCTGCTAAGCCAGGCTTTAAAAAACTACACCCACAACAAACCAGCTCTTAAGACTCCCAAGAAATGACCCTAAACCCCCTCTCTTCCACTAGAAAACTCCTTAAATATCGATTTGATCTCCAGCAAAAGGCAGCACTCCTCAGCTCTCCGTTGTCCACACAAGGCCATACGAACATTGGGATTCTGCAGCCAGAGGCTTAAATCCAGCCGAAGCTCCCAGTCCAGTTTGCTGAGGGGCCTGGAGGGCAGGGGCAGCCACAGGGCAGGGTGGTGCCCCGGGGCTCAGCACCCACCTGCACGATCTCCTCCTTGCGGATGCGATGGAAGCTCAGCTGCCCCATGGGATACACCGGCTGCCACTCCTGCGCCTTCTTGGTTGCCACCAGCAAGTTGGAGATTTCTGCAAGGCAGGGGGAGAAAATAACCTTAAAGCTTCTCAAAGAAACTGCATTTCCCCTGCCTGGTAATAACGTGGATGTAAATCCTGCCTTTAAATCCCAAATAAGGGAGGAAAAAAGAAACTTGGACTCAGCTTCTGCTCCTCGTTCAACAGGAAAATCACTAAAGCACAGTTTCATGTTTGTATTTTAAATGTAGGTTATCATCAGCCAGAGCAGGGTGATACTGAGCAGCTGAACAGAGTTTTCTGTACAAAGATTGAAAGAGAAAATATCTCTGTTGTACATGGAATAAAATGGAATAAAATATCCCACAACCCCTCCTGCCAGCGGATCCATCTCCTTTCCAGTGTGCAAGGGGGAGTCTCAATTCCTCCTCACCTCCTTCCAAATTCCCTCTGCTCTGGGAAACACCAACAGTGTTCCCAGGGCACTGGAATTAAACTGGGGAGTGGGGAATGAGCAGAAGGAAAAGACTCAAAAATCCAGTGCTTCCTCCCCACTGTTCAGAAGTTCTGCACAGGAATTCTGCCTTCCAGGCATTATTTATTGGGAGAGGATGGACTGGGATGTGTGTGGCCACCTGGGCTTCCCTTGCTGGGAGCAGAACAACCACCAGGAATAACCACACCCTCCAAACTGCTTTAGTCCTGCATCCCCTGAAATTCTTCTTGAATATCTGATTAAATATTCAAAAAGAAGGAAAAAACCCCAGCAGGGAAGAGGCAGAACAGGGAACATGCACTGAATCCTGCTGGAACTGAAGCCAGGGAGAAGCTGAAGTGGGCAATCAACCCCCTGACCCGTTTTGTTTTATTTCATCCCAAATCTAGCCATCAAAATGTAACCAAAAAGTCAAATGTGCAATGTCCTCCTGCTCCAGACCATTACCACGTTCTCTGTGCAGAGTGTGAGATGCTCAGGGACTCTCCCAAGCCCTCAGAGCAGCAGGTAATTGATGTGGCTCAGTTATTCCCCTGCTTCTAACAGGAAACCATTATCAGCTCAGCACAATCACCCCACTGTGCTTCCTCTCTCACACAAAATTCAGCTGCAGACACTCGGAGTTCATAGCAAACAGCTCCAGAGAGTGCTGGCACCACTCAACAACTGCCCCATTGTCCCCCAGATGGGACCTCACAGATGATTTCCTGCCACCAGCCTCTTCAGGACATCAGTTGGGACCAAAACCCTTCCCTGCTGCCTCGTGCAGATGAATTACTGAGCACCAGCTCCCAGTGAGAGCAAACACAGCAGCTTCCAACTCTCCTTTCCCCTCCTCCAACCTGTTCCTGGCACCAGTTGTACTTTTGACAAAACTCCTCCACCTCAGAGAAGAAAAAAAACTTTAAACCTCTTTTTTTAAAGAGCTTTACCCCAGGATACAGCACTAAAAATCCACTGAAAAGCCTCCTGTTCCTGGAGTTTGTTCCCTTGCAACAACAAAACCCTGCAAGGCCAGGCTACCTCTGGGTCTGGGCTGGCAGCACCTCTTCAGGGTGAAGCTGATGTTGTCTGTCCGAAGGATTTGGCCCTTCAGGTGATCCATGAGGTCTTTCAGGGATGCAAAGGATTTGTTGGAGCCGTGGAGGAAGTACCCCCCTTTCTTCACCTCAATCTGGAAGTTCTTGTAGGGGCCCGAGTTATTCATCACCTGGAATTGGGGGAGAGGGATAAAAAGAAAGCCAAGAGATTCACTGGAGGGAAGGAATGTTTGTAAAGCCACCAAAGCTTCCCAAAACCTTGGCATCACACGTGGGACCAGCTCATCACCTGCTCCTAAGACAGGGTGCTCTAATCCAACTGCAACAAAGCTGAAAAAGCCTTAAAATTCCTGGAATTTTCATTCCCAGGAGGCTCCAAGAGCAGAAGAGCAGCAACATGAAGATGCAATCACTCAACAAGCCCAAATTATGGCTTTCTTTTTGCAGAGCCCAAGAATATGCAGAAGTTTTGCCTCTTCTGGAGGAATTTTCTCTTCCTTTGCAGAAGAATTGCAGAGGCTGGAGCAGGGTTTCAAAATCTCAACTTAAAAATAGCCAAACTCCCTTTCCCAGCCCAGACTGTTCAAGGACTGAAATGAGATCTCAGGCTGGTGTTGAGACCTTCCAGTTTCACTCAGAGGTGTTGGGGAAGGGCTGAACTTCTGAACTTCCCCATCTCAAGAGCTCTCAGGGTCTCCCCTCTGCAGCTCTGGGTCACCTCTCCCTTCCCTCTTTTCCAAATATCAAGATAACCCCAGTATCAAATATCCCTTCCTGACTCACCACTGATTCCATGACCGTTTTTTTCTTAAGAGAAGGATTTATGCTATTATTATTATTTATTATTATTCTTGTGTGAACACCTTAAATATTCTCCCAAAGCACCAAGTCAGCTGCAGGTTTCCAGCTGAGGCCAGTGTGGGAATAAAATCCATCCAGGGAATGAAATCCATGCTCAAAAAGGCTCAAGGGAAGCTGAACCATGCTCAAGGGAAGGTGAAGTGATAAATTCTCTGTGTGATAACTTTAAAATACTTCATTTTTATCACATTCCTGCACAGTTTGATTGGGAGGAATGGAAATATTCTGGATCTAATTAATCCTATTTGGAGAGACAGCACAAAGGGCTGCTGTAGGAAAAAGCCAATTCCCTCCACAGAGATCAGGGTGGCTGCCCTAAGGACAAAAACACATCCCCAGGGACTCCAGGGAGCAGATTCCTGCTGGGAATGCCACAGCTGGCTGTACCTCTGAGCCTTCCAAACACGTCACGGTCATGAGGATGTGGTTGAAGTTGGTGCAGCTCCACCTCAGCACGTACATCCCCACCTCGTTCCCCTCCTGCCTCAGCTTGTTGATGGCGTATTCCGTGCTGGAAGGGAATGGACAGTGAGCAAAACCAACAAGGGAGCATCCAAAAATTTGTTCTTGGGAAGCAACACGAGAGCAAGCCTCTATTTGGGGTGTAACAGCAACTTAGAAATATTTCTATTGTTATTAAAACAGGATTTAAGGGTGCACTGCTCACATTGGGCTGCACGGAGCAAGGGAGGAAGGAATTGTTGAAGGGAATTCTGCATCCAACACTGTGCAGGTGGATTCTGGGATTTCTACAGTTTGCAGCTTAAACATAAAGGGAAAAGCCACAAAGGTGGGTGGAGGGAAGAGAATTCCTCTAGGTATTTAAAAACCCAGGGTTTGTTCATCCATCCAAGGACTCCCGGGGTGAGTGCAGAGACACTTCCACTCTCTACCTAAAATATTCCCATGTATGTCTTGGAACACTCCTTTAGTGCAGAAACACTGGGTTTATAGATGAGTAAAGAGAGAAACACTGAATTTCTCCTTAGCAAAATTAAATTTTTTCCAACCCTTTGGTAACCGCCAGCCATCCAAACCCCAGGTTTCCTCAGCAGATTCACCATGAGAGGAATTATCCAAAAAAACCCCTCCAAATGCAGAACTGACTGACCAGATGGGCCCGTGGCAGCCGTTCTGGATGTTGTGCTGGATGAGGGGAGGAGCCACGTCGGTGCACAGGTAGTGGTGGGCATCTGCTGTGAGCCTGAAGTAGCCATCGACCAGCGAGGTGAAGGACAGGGCCTCGGCGTGGGAGCTCAGCTTCAACTCCTGCACAAACACAGGGAACAGTCCTTAAAGCCCTGCCAGGACACCTGGCAACGTGGAATATCCACATTTGGCTGCAGAATGTTGGTGTTTGATGAGCCAGCAGTGGCCACTCCCTGCCCTCCCCTGTCCTGGTGCACACTCTGTTCTCCGGTGACACAAGTTCTCCAATTCCTCGTGGGATCTGTGAGGGAAACTTTTGTGCCAGCGTGGGCACAACTGCACTCACCCACTTCTAACAAGCACTTCTGCACTGCCCAGTGTCAAGGGCAGCACATTTTTGTGATTTACTCTCAAAATGTCCCTCAGGTCGTTGTCACCTGCCCTCCCCACCATACCGGCCGCACACTCCGTTCTCTGGTGTCACAAGTTCTGCAATTCCACGTGGGATTTGTGAGGGAAACTTTTGTCCCAGTGTGGACACAACTGCACTCACCCACTTCCAATGACCACTTCTGCTCTGCCCAGTGTCAAAGGCAGCACATTTTGTGTGATTTACACTCCAAAATGTCCCTCAGGAGGTTGTCACCTGCCCTGCCCCCTCGTTACCGGTCAGACACTTGGTTCTCCCACATCACAAATTCTGTAATTCCACGTGGGATCTGTGAGGGAAACTTCTGTGCCAGTGTGGGCACAACTGCACTCACCCACTTCTAACAAGCACTTCTGCTCTGCCCAGTGCCAAGGGCAGCACATTTTGTGTTATTTACACTCAAAATGTCCCTCAGGAGGTTGTCACCTTCTGTCCAACCCCACCCTGGCTCCCTGTGGAAGGGAAATGATCCCAGATTTGGTTCTCACCATCCTTTTGTTATCCTGCTTGTTGATGCTGACTGTGGACTCCTTGATGACAATGTGGGTGATTTCAGGGAAATAGGAAAAATTGTTCCACGTCTCCCGAAGTTTGTGTTTTTCTTCCTCCTTTTTGGTTTTGCCATCGGATTTTTTCTTCTTCTCTTTCTCTGTCTGTACAGGCTGCAAATGTATTTGGGATAAAAGCTTTAATTAAAACATTTTTTTTAGCACAGTGTTTTTACTCTAAACCAAAAACTTAATTCTGTAATTATAGAATAATAACATTAAATATAGAATATAATGTATTGTAATATATAGAATAAAGCTATTTAATTCTGGAATGTTTTTAGCAGAGTCTTCCATTTTCCTGGTAGAAGGGTTGCCCACAGAGGTTGTCCAGTGCCTATCCCTGGAATTTTTCAAGATAAAAACCCTGAGCAACCTGGTCTGGCCTCAAAGCTAAGCCTAAAAATGGGGTTGGGCTGGAACATCCTGAGGTCCTTCCCGACCTGGATAATCCTGTAATCCTATAAAAGCCCCTCCAATAAAAAGCTGCTCTGTAGTGTCTGAAGATCACAACCATTTTCTAACAGCTGTTATGTCCCAAAAAAATCCTCTAATTCCCATTTATCAGGGGCTACTTACACTTGGCTTGAGCCTCCACTGAATCCCATTGTTTCCTGTCACCATCACTTCATACTTCTCATTGTCTCCACAATTAAATTTATTCATCTCATTCTCAGCAGAAATCAGCAAAAACGAAGTCTCAAAAATCTCTGCCCCATAATGTTTGGTCAGGATCTCCATGGTGGATAAATATTTAACCTTCAGTTCCCGTGGGGAGACGCTGTTGTTGCAGATGGTTTTGTTGTTGAACTCCTTGAGGAAATGCTTGAAAACGTTATTGATCCGAATCCTGGTCAAGAAATTCCTCTGCCTGATGGTCTTGTTCAAAGTTTCAGGGATATAACGCTTGTAACTAGAAGGAAAAACAAGGCTGAGGATTCAGTTCCTCCGGGGAGAGGAGCAGAGCCAGCAGGGACAAAGGATTTATCCCAGCTCACCTCATGTCCTTGGGAAGCTCTGGCAGCTTCTTGCTTTCCTTGATGGCATCGTGGGAGATTGCCAGGACAGCCATTCCCAGACACTCGTTCTCAATCTCATGGACCTCCTGGTCGTTTTGGGGGTCACGGATGGGTGCCAGGCCCTTCACTAAGTCATACTGGCCCTTAACAGGAATGAAAAACCCCAAATCACCCATTTGGTCTTTCCCAGAGTTTGTCTCTGAGCAGGAATTCATCCCTTGGCTCTCCTTGGGCAAGGAGAAGTTGGAACTTCATCCCCTTCTTTTATACATCAGCCCACCAGAAATTTACTTTTTTTTTTAATTAACTACGGAAATCACCACCCCTGGTCCCTTTTAGTAGCTTCAATGTTTTTCTTCTGGTCCACAAAAACAACTTTGTGTCTCTGCTTTATCTCTGCCCTTCCCATCCACGTCTCCATGAATCTCATGGGTTCACCTCCACACCAAGTCTTGCTCTGGGACAGCCTGAAAAGTGTTTGGCTACCAGAGAGCAAAGACATTTCTGTGCCCTGTTGCTTTAATGTTTCCCTCCATTGTGTTTTCCCAACTAAAAAGGATTTGCTGGAGCAGTTCCACGTTGTCTCTTTTTCTGAAGGGCAAAGTCCTATTTCCAAGGGTGAAAATCCTGCAGGAATTCTACTCAGAATGAACACTAAATGAGTTTTTCTCAGGGCATTCAACTTGCTCTTTCATCAACCTGAATTTTCCCTTTTTTTTTGTGAAACCAGGCAGCTTCTGCTTTGAAAATTCCTTTGGAAGGCACAAGGGGAGAGCAAACCTGCAGGTGAGCAGGCAGTGGGGTTACCAATCTTTATCACCACAGGGTTATCAGTAAATGTTTATCAATGTTTTAACACCACCCAGTAAAGAAACCTCATTAAAAGGACCCAGCCCTGCCAGATCTCCCTGTGCTGCTGCTCTTCTCCAGCCCAGAACGTCCCAGCTCGGTGTAAAAGTCTCACAAAAGGTGACTGACAGCATTTATAAACACAAAAAATTGACTTTAAAAGAAAATACGTCTAAAATACATCCCTTTTTGGACTGGGAGAGTTCCTTTACCCCTTCTCCTATCAGTAATTTTTCTACATGTAGCAAATTCTTTTCTCTCCACCAGGCAGCAGCACCAATAAAACCCTTCTCAATACTCACAGGACACATTATGTGTATTTTAGGAGTTCGAAAAGAGGTTTTTAAAGCAGAATTCCAAGGTTTTTGTGGGAATACAGCGTCAGAGACAATTCCAACCTGTGCAAAGATGTACTCCAGGGAATCAGCGTCCAGGATGGGGGTTCCCTCGGGGGCCAGCTTCTTGTCGTAGGCCTTGGCCTTCCTCGGGGAGTGCCTCCACACCGAGGGCTCGCTCTCACTGGTCCCGTGCCAGTTGGTGAAATAATATCTGCCAAAAAAACAGTCAGAAACTTCAACAACTTTTTGGGAAAAGCCTCCATTCCCACAAGATATTTTGGACTTTGAAAAGCAAAGCAGTTAAAAGCAAAAATCGGTCAAACTTCCGCCTTAAGCTTAAGTGGTCCCACATTCCAAGCACATTCCTGGCCTGAGGAACTGGGGGAAAATGATTAAATTATTATACATTATTATGGGTTTTTTTTCTTTTTTTTGGTAGAGAGATGGAGCACTTCTCCTGTGAGGAAAAACTGAGAAAATTGGGATTGTTCACCTGGAGAGGAAAAGGCTCCAGGGAGAGCTCAGAGCCCCTGGCAGGGCCTGAAGGGGCTCCAGGAGAGCTGGAGAGGGACTGGGGACAAGGCATGGAGGGACAGGACACAGGGAATGGCTTCCCACTGCCAGTGGGCAGGGCTGGATGGGATATTGGGCAGGAATTGTTCCCTGGGAGGGTGGGCAGGCCCTGGCACAGGGTGCCCAGAGCAGCTGTGGCTGCCCCTGGATCCCTGGCAGTGCCCAAGGCCAGGCTGGACACTGGGGCTGGAGCAGCCTGGGACAGTGGGAGGTGTCCCTGCCATGGCAGGGGTGGGATGGGATTTAAGGTCCCTCACAACCCAAACCAGTCTGTTCCTTACATTTATAAAGCCCCAAATCTGCAGTGGTCAAGGCTGGAGTGTCTCAGCCTCAGTGCAGAGTCAGGATCTTCAGCAAAATAAAATCAGTATTTTTAGTTAAGCTTTTCTTAGACACGAACTCCAACCCAAAACTGTGCCAAAAACTCCTGACCAGAACCAGAAGATACTCAAGAACTCCTTGGACTGAAGCCTAAAGAGCAGAGCAAAGCAAATCCTTCTGAAATCCAAAGGAAATTAACTCTATTTCCCTCTTCTCCTACAGAAGAGGAGTCAGAATTAACAACTCCAATTCTTTTGTTATTTCCTGAAAATAATTATGGGCAAGGAATTGTGCATTGTTTGTAATTGAGGGGAGAATTTGCTCCTTTCCTATTAAGCTGCTCTGATTAAGACAACACTTAGGAGCTACAAAAACAATTTGAGCCCCATTGTTTGAGGGATGAGTAAATAAAGGAGAATCTTTTCCTTGGAAAGCTCAATGGATTTGTGTGAGTCGGGGGCAGATTTTTGCAATTCCCTTCCACAAACAGGAACAGGAGCACAAATCTCCCCATTCCCAAGGGAGCTGGGAAGGAGATTGTGGCCCTGAGTTCCAGGAGAGGACCCGGCCCTCCCTCAGAGCATCTTCCAGGGCATGGGAGCTGGGAAGAGGGATTTGGGAATCCCTTGGGAAGGTGGATTTGGGTTTCAGCCTGGCCAGGGAGTGCTGGAAATGCCCTTCTCACTCAGCTCCAGCAGCTCCTTCTTTCCAGAGCTTCCACAAAACTGTGTTATCCCAGAACGGGCTGGAAGGGACCTGAAGGATCATTTACTCCCAACATCCCTCTAGAAGGGATTTGGATCCCTTTTCCACACCAGGAAACAAACCCAGCTAGGGAAGAGTTAAACTCTTCCTGCTCTGTGTGCCAATGACTCCAGGATGTTACAAAATCCTGGGGTTTCTCATGGTGGAGCCTATTTTTTATTCTTTAAAAAAGAACTCGAGGCAAGTGTAAAAAACACAGGCTGCTCCCAAAGCTTCAGTGAAAAGTCCTTTTAAAACACTACCAAAAGTGCAGCAGCATCTGGCACTGATTTGGTGGGGAGAGGAGGAGGAGGAGGAGGAGAAGTTCACACAGAAAACAAAAAGCTTTCAGCAGTGGGAGAAAAGTCAAACCCCTAAAAGCATTTCAACCCAGTCACATCCTTCATTTTAGAGATAGAATTTCAAAAGGACAGGACTAAAATCTCAATGTACTGAAAATACAAATTATTTCATTTCTGAATTATCACCTACAGTTAATCCACTGCTCTATTAAAAAAGCCCAGACCATTTTCCTTTTTCCAGAGGAATTCTGCCTCTTGCAGAGCTCAGAACAAACAAAATTCATTTAGGGAACAGTTTCCCAACCCAAAACCCACAACAGAAAAAACTGAAATCAAGGAAAACACCACCAGGACACAACAGTATTCCCGGGAAAATGGGAATCTCTGGATTTTAGAGCTTAACTCCTTCTGAAATGCATCTGAAATTAAGTAAAATCCGTATTTTTGCCCCAAACTTTGCCAGTTTTCATTCGTGGAGTACAAGGGACAAAAGAGATTTCCCTGCCAAACTTCAAATCCCAACTCCAAAGCTGAAAAAAAAAAAAGAAAAACCAGCAGAACTTTTAATTCTGGAAAATTCAGGGGCTTTTCCACAGCTTCATTCTACAAAATGGTACAACAGGAAAAATTCAGAAAACAAAGCTCAGCACAAATTATTTTGTTCATAATTATTTTCCGGAAATAACAAAAGAATTGGAGTCATTAATTATCTTAAATCACCCTTCTGGGTTATGAACAGCCAAAGATTATTTTTAAGAGGGAGCTGCTTAAGCAATTTTAAGGAAAGTGCCTCCCATCATTCACCCAGAGCAGAAACACAAACACCAAACACAACAAAAACTGGGTTTTAAGAATTAAAAACTATTAATTAATTAAATTTAAAAGTTAATTATTAA
>VZRO01001688.1:46349-72628 GCA_013397915.1 Daphoenositta chrysoptera
ATTATTAAAAAATAATTAAATTTTAAGTTCTTAATTAATTAAAAGTTTGTAAGAATCACAGGATTAAATCCCCACAACTACACTTTAAATATCACCTTCTTTTACTGAGGCAAACAAAGA
This sequence comes from Daphoenositta chrysoptera, assembly GCA_013397915.1. Classification (NCBI taxonomy): domain Eukaryota; kingdom Metazoa; phylum Chordata; class Aves; order Passeriformes; genus Daphoenositta; species Daphoenositta chrysoptera. The sequence goes on from VZRO01001688.1 coordinate 46,470, forward strand.
ATTTCAGGCTCAGGGGAAATTCCCCAGGTTCACGTTACACCAGGAATTTTTATTATTCAGGGTATTGTTACTGTGGCTGATCTCAGAGCAAGAAAGGGCATCCAGTGCTCTGTAAAACCCTTTTAGAGTCCCTCAATTCTGTTATTTTGTGGTGTTTATCTGCCCAACCTCATCACAGCTGGGTAAATCTGAGATCAGCCAGGGTTAAGGCATTAATAACACTAATTAAAGAAAAAAGAAAATACTACAGCATCCTCTTTCTCCTCCAGAAACAGCAATGATCATTACTTGAAAAGCAAAGTTCAGTCATTTTCCTTGCAGCAGTTGATCCAACAATAAGAATTCCAGTCTGGAATCTGAGTGGAAACACCTCCAGCTCAGAAATCACATTGCAGAGCCCTCTCTTTGCATCTCCCTGCACCCCAGACTGACCCAGTGTGGGGGAATATTATTGACAAGGTTATTTTCTTACAGCTGTCCCTTGAAGAATCAATTCCTAAAGTTTCTGGATTAATTATTCCTGCAAACAATGTTTATTTCATGTATTTTTCTCCTATATCCTGCACTTAAAGCTCATATTGATGAAGAGTCAGAATAAAAACAATAATTAAAAACAGAAGTGAAATGTGCAGAATTAGACTTTTATCAAATCCTAAAAGGATTAAAACTTCCCTTGCTCAGAATTCCTGCCTTCATTCCCACTGGATGAGGCCAGAGCACCCAAATCTCAGCAATCCCTGTGCTGGATTTCCAGGATGCCACCTGAGGGTACCTCTGAGCCAAAGATCCTGGGAATATCCTGGCTCCTGGTTTTATTTTTCCAAGCTTTCCCCAGCCCAATCTCACAGATCCTTTGCAGTCCTGGAGAATTCCAAAAGCAAGAGCCTGGTGCTTTTTCCTTTTAAGAGTAAAACTCCCACTGACTTCAGTGGGAATTGGAACACTTCAAATGAGAATTCATCCATAAAAAGACTGCCACAAAACCCAGTGGGTTGGAGCCAATTTTCCAATTCACTTTGACCTTGTTCACTCCCAGCTTTGTAGAGACAACTTCTCGTGGTTTTTCACCTTCTGGGCCTTTTTTCCAAGGTTAAATCAGGAGATATTTGAAGCTCCTGCTGCTCATCTCTCTAACCTGTGCAAACCAAGCTGCTGCTTTTGGTTTTGCTTTCCTGCTTCTTCAGGGAGCTCAGCAAGAAGAAGAAATATCATTTTCCAGGTGTTTTTTCTTACCTCATGCGATAATGGAGCTTGAAGGATGATTTCTCATCTACCCTGAAGACCTGGTTTGGTGCATACCAGAGCTTTTTGTTCTCATCATACAGGGCAAAGAGGTTGTGGCACAGAGGGGACACAGCTGTCACAGAAACACACAAAGGGATGAATCACAGGGCTGCAGTGCACATCCACACCCCAAAACACAAATGCATACAGCAAATATTGGATCGTGAAGAGAAACTGATACTGGGATTAGCTTAGAACAAACACCAGGAAGGAAAGGTTGAGGTGGAGCTGTCACCTTGGTTGAACCCATTGGGTTTGGGGTGTATTAAGCAGATAATTCTGGTGTTAAAGTGATTCTGCAACCCAGATTTTGCCAAAGGTCTGAGCTTGAAGGAAATGATTTAAAACCTTGATTTTGTCCAGCTCACAGAAATGAGAGTTTTACCAAACTCACTACTTTGTTCTCAGCTTTATTTTATTAACAAATTTAACCCCCAGAGATGAAAGAGGAGATTTTAGCAAACAAGCAGAAAGCTTTGGTCATTCTCCAGAGGGGTTTCCAGCTAAGAACAGACTTTGATATGAATGGGCTGATCTGCTTTAACTTTGCATTTACTCCATCCCAGATTAAACCAGGCTGTGCTGTGTTTACAGGTCTCTTGTTTGAACTCCTTGTTTCAGTTCTGGGAGCAGCTGCACCATCTGTGGGTTCACAGCCCTAAAAGAGCAGCTCCTGCACAGCAACATAAATAGGGGGGTGTTAAATACCCCTCACTTTGCTTAAATCTCTTAAAAAACAACACCAGCACTCATTTGATAAGGTTTGTCCTGCAGATTCCCATCATTTCACCCATTCCCATGGAAGAGGAGCCATTAGGCAAATGAGCTGAAGGGTATTACAAGAATCCAGGTGATGTGGGCAAAGAAAACATTTGAGAGCTGCAGGAAAATTCCTGCCCAGTTCACCTGTTCACACAGGTGGATAACATTTGTGTTCCATGGGGAACAGGAAGGGGCAGGAGAGACCCCCAGAACCGTAAATACAAAAGCACACTGGGTTATGAGATCCAACAGAGATTAAATCCACTTTTTCCTGTGGGATCACAGGAATTTTGCTGAGCCCCAGCCCAGAGGGAAGAGCACAGGACAGACCCTGACACGTGAGGGATGCACACGAGGTGAAAGCAGCTTTGTGGGGATTTGCTGGGACAGGGAGGCTCCTCCTCTGACTGACACACAGAGGATGCCTCGCTGTGGGTGCTGAGCTGAAACAAACCCAAATACTCACAACACCTCTGGGCAGCCTCAATGCACAGCTCCTCCGAGGTGAACTCGCCGCTGGAGTAACAAATGGGGGCTTTGCCCTGCAGGTAGAAGTGGATTTCCAGCCCCTGGTGTGGAGCTTCCAGGTTGAGTTCATTTTTCTTGCTGCTCCTCATTTTTGCACAGAAAGCCATGGCTTTGCAATCTTCTTTTACGTTGAGATACTGGGAGAGGAGGGAAAAGAGCAAAGGGAAAGGTGAGGGGGAGCTGGAATTGTTACCAGAACACAAATCCATCACTGCTGGCATGAGGGGCCAGGCACCACAATTCTCCACCAAATCCTCAGGTGGGGAAGCTGAGTCTTCAAAACCAACGAGATGAAAAGGGGTGAAAAAAAGAAATGTCAGTGATTATTCTGGTTCTGGGAACTCTGCTCCAAATCATTCCCTTCTCTTCTGGTGGTTCCACAGCTTTTCTGAAATGTTTCTCTTCTCACTGTAAAGCACAAATAACTTTCACATCCTTCAGCACCTAATTGGCTGGAAAACAACACTTGAGACTGAGTGATTTAAACAGCTCGTTTCATGTTTCCTTTTTTAAAAAGTCAGCTTCTATTTTTACAACCCCTTAACAGTAAAATATTTCTCATTGTTTTCTCCCCTCTCACCCTTTCTGTTTGAAACTCCTGAGCTTTATGAGTCATGGTGTATTTTATAAGATTTATTGGCATTTATTTTTTATTACTACGTCTTTCTCTCTCCAGGAGAAAAGAGTAGCACTGAGTGGGTTTAATGCAGGAGCTTTTAGATTGCCAAGGATGCACAACAGGGCAGCTCTGACTCAAAAGAAAATTGCATTTTATACACAATGCTTAAATAGAAAGAGAAGGAAGTTATTTGAGTTATTTGGGTTCTTTGTTCCATGTTTTTCTAAGCTTTAGTTCCATCAAAAACAAAAGCCCAAACCACCAGTTTTATAGTTTATGCAATTAATCCTCCCACCAAAAAACAAATAAAAAATAACCCCCCAAAGCCAACACACCTGCATTTATGTGCCTGTGGGATCCTCTACACAACTGAAATGGGTTGTCTTCACTCTCCCCAGGAGAAGCTTCACTCTGACTGAAAAAAAGCAAAAATAGACATTGTCAGGAATGGCTTTGTCCAGTCTGAGGCACAAATGAAATGGTCAGGCTGATGAAATTCCACCTGCAGTCCCAGGGAAGCTTTCTTCTAACTGAGATCTGCTCTGCTCTCAGCCAAAGCCAGTCCCAGGAACCACCCAGGAGTTTGGGCACTGATCTCTTCTGACACTTTGGGGGCACTGCCTGAGATGCAGCCAAAGAGCACAGGGAAAACTTTGGTTATTCCCTGCATTTTCCCCCTGATTTCAGTTTGGGGTTGTTCTCACCATAAGCCTCAGCTGTGACACCACAGGAACATTTTCCCCTGTGCTTTACCCCCTTCATGGCTCCTCCATTCCTCACATTTTTTATTAGATATTAATTCCAATCCTTCCCTGCTCTCTGTTGTTTCTTCCCCTCCCAGATTATAATTTAAAACGTGTCTAAACTAAACCTGATAGTGCTGCTGGTTTGGGAAACCTCACCCGTCACTCATCTGAGGCTGAAAGATTCCTCCACTTCCAGCCTCCTTCCCTCCTTCCCCCTCCTCCCCCATCTCTGCCAAAACGTGGTTAAACTAAATGTGTATTTATTATTTTTGCTTCACCAGTGCGAGGCCTTAATCTGACCTAGCAGACTGCAGCAAATATTGCTTTAAAAGCCTGAGGCTTAGTCTGGAAAAAGTCAGACAGTGCCACACAACTTCCCTCGTGCTTGGGAAGAGCCCAGCAAACGTGATACTATCCCAGACAAAAAAATTGTATTGAAGAGCCTGGCACACATTCCCAGTTAAATTCCATGTTCCTGCCATCCCTGCCACTTGAATGCTAAATTTGAGTTTCCAGACACGTTCCCTTGGCAATAATACGGGGAAGAAGTCATTGAGAGCGTGAATTTTTGAATATACAGACAAGCCAGGAATCATTTCTGCACAGCACCATAAAACTGAAATGCAAAAGGTGAAAAATATTAACTTGAATCTCATTAAAACCGCCCCCTTTTAAATGACATTTAACTGAAGCTCAGTATATTTCAATGTCTGTGTGGGCCTAATGTTAAAAGGATTGTCCAGATGTTTTAAAATGTGAGGGGGAATATAAAACCACTGCCTTTTACAGATTCATAAATCAAACTTCTTGTTTTCCAACAGAGCTGCTTTGCTTTGGTTAAAAGCTCCACTCTTGGTTTTAGTCACGGCAATTTCCAGAACCCTAAAAACCCTTAAGTGCTGCTTCATTTACAAAACCTTCTGGGGATGAACCAAACAACCCAACATGCAATCTCTGATTTATTATTTCCTAATGGGTTTTCCAGACATTCCCGTGCTCATTGTCAGGGATTCACATTTGAAAAATACATCCTCATCTTCCAAAAAGTCTCCTTTGACTGAGACAAATTCCTGCTCTGTCTGAGCATCCCTCACCAGACCTGCACAGACAAATGCTTCATCTCTGAAATGTGAAGGGGAGTTTTATCCTTTGCCACTGTCTCAGAGCCTCAGTGGAGAATTGTTATTTGTGTATTTTCTGGTCTCTTCCCTGCTTCAGGGGACACATCCCAGGATGACAGGGATGTGCTAAGTCCCTGCTGACTGACAGGACATAATCTGCTTTTCTCAGCCATATTTTAATTTCACTTCATTTCTGTTCCTCCCAGTGGAAGCAGTCTTTTATGATGTATTTTTGGGAGTGCAGGATGGCTCTTCTTGAGATGCCACTCCCCCAAGCAAAGGCTTTTCCTGGTTATTTAAAATCCTGACCCACACACACATGGACAAGGGAAGCCAGGTGATGGAATCCTTTTGGATTTCACTAAAGCTTCCCAGGCTGTTTCTCCCTGGATCCGTCTGGATAAGACACTGGGGCACTGCCCAGGCTCCCCAGGGAATGGGCACGGCCCCGAGGCTGCCAGAGCTCCAGGAGCGTTTGGACAGCGCTGCCAGGGGTGCCCAGGGTGGGATTTTGGGGTGTCTGTGCAGGGTAGGAGCTGGACTGATGATCCTTGAGGGTTCTTCCAGCTCAGGATATTCAGGATTCTGTGATTTCTGCCACCTCCTTCAAAATCTGACTGGCAGCGTGAGCAAACCCCCAGCCCGGGGCAACGCCAGCAGAGGGAGGTGATGGTTTGTCCTTCACCCAAGGGTTCACCACAAAATTTAGAGATTTTGGGCATAAACACAAAGCCATGGACCCACAACTGCCAAAACTCACATCTGATTTCTTTGGGTCACGTCAAAGAACAGATCTGGAGCCCAGGGAAGGTATTTTGTTCCTCACACGCAGACAGAGCCCTCACAAACTTCTGGTACCAGAAAGAGGAAAAGTTATGAAATAGGGGGAGGGAAGTGTAAAGGTGGGTTGTTCAGAATCAGTTTGGCTATTAAACTGTTAGGATATTTGGGAGAGAATAATACTCGGTAAAAACTGAAGTTCCTGACTAGGATTTGCTACTTTTGAAGCCCAGCAGCTCCAGCATTTTTAAGAAGAAAACCAAACATACAACACTATTTGTTAAACAACCCCTTTAAACCTGTGCACACCTCAAAAACTAAGAACAGGCAGATGCAGAAATTAAATATTTTTGAAACTATCTGCAAGCCTTCCTTGAACCAGAAGGATGCTGCTCCACCAACACCACATTTCCACCATAAACCAGGATCCTGGAAGCCAAATGCAAAGATGGAAGGTCCATTTCAGAACCTGTTCAGCAAAAGTCCCTAAAATATGAGTACAGGGAAATCCCAGATAAAATCTGATCATACCAAAACTCACTTTGAAGCACCATTTGCAAGTTCTTCCTCTTTTCTGCCCTCTCAGCCAATTTAGTTTCTGGTTTCTGGACATGACCATGGCCTGGGGATGTTTGTGATTGCTTATGCCAATACAGGAACAGATAAGTTTTCCTTAAGCATCAGGTCACTTTTGTAGTATTTATACTTTAATGTCAGCCCAAAAGCTCTCAATTATTATAATTTTTTCAACAAACTCCTCAAGAAACTTTTCCCAGCCTGTACAGCACAGGCCATGCATTTAATCCTGCATAACCTCCTAGGGACTCACTGAAAATTTAGATATATGAGCACATGCTGTTTGTTTTCCACAGGATTCTCTCACCAAATGTACACTTTATTTAATTATTCATTATTGTGTTTATTTTATGATTTATTCAGAGTGAGCTCATCACACGCTGTTTACCTCTGCCCCCAAACCAGAGTTACTAATTCCCCTTGGGTTTTTCTGTGGAATCCATGCTGTGATATGACTGATCCACGCTGTAAAATCGTGTTTTAAAATAGGGCCAAAAGGGCACAGAATGGAAATTTTCATCAAAAGTAGTTAGCGTGCAGCAAAGTTCTCAAGAACTGAAAACCAGCCACGTTCATTAGTGGCATGCTAATATTAACAGATATCAAATATTTCCATTTTTAGCTCTCCAGCTCTGAGCAGCAGAGGAGGCCAACTCCTGGTGTGTTCTCTGAGTGCTTTGTGCCTGCCCAGAGCTTCACAAACCCACTCCATCCTCTGCTGCACCCTGAGAACTGACCCTGCTCGTTTCCTGTGCCTTTCCAAGGCAGTTTCAGCCACTTTTCTGAATTTCATGACGTGTCACCAATGTGGGAAGAAGCTTCTCAGCCCTCTCAGAGAAGCTGGGTGTTAATTTGCCACCTTTATTGTTCTGCCTGTAACGGCTGGGGCACACGCAGGAGCACACACACAAACACAAAATCACTGCATCTTCTGTATTACCTGCTCTTTCCAGCCTGATTTTCCTTTGGATACAAACTGGGCTTCTATAATGACCAATTTTTCATAGCATGGTTTGGGATGGATGTGATTTTTACAGGTCACAACCCCTCTGCAATGAGCAGGGGCATCTTCAACTAAGTTTTTATAGCTTATAAATGTGTACTTAATTCTCTTTCATCCCCAATTTCTGGTATGAAAACAATTTTAAACGACACAATTCTTGAGGCTTACAACCTATTATTATATCCTTGTGTAGTCAATCCCAAGCACTTCTCCTCTAAAACAGGATCAATTTCCTTGGAGGCAAAGGTCTCAAGCCTCAAGAAGCCATCATGGAAACCTTCCAATTTCTGTAATTAGTTTTTCCTCACAAGCCAACTGTCTAAAAACCAGTTTCATTGCTCAGACAGATGCTAACAGGGCTGAAGGGGCATTCCAGTTTTAGGGTGATTTACAGGGACAATTTGTTTTTATTCCTGCTTGGGACACGGCATTAATGATCCTCTTCCTTCCTTGATGTTCTCCTCTCTCACCCCCACGCCCGTGGCAGTCTGCACCTCTGGGATGGGATGGGAGCTCTCTGGAAAAGAGCCACGCCACCTTCCCAGCACTGGAGCAGGGCTCCGGGAAGCGCAGCCTCTTCCCGTGGCACTGCACTGATTTCTGGGTTTCCTGAGGGGCGCCTGGGACGTGTGGAGAAACTTCCAGGGACATCAGTCACCGTGGCAAAAGCGCCGAGGCTCCTCGCGAGAGAAAGTGTGAAGGGCTGTGCAGAGCTTGCTCCTGCTGGGCTGAGGTGGCAGTGACCCTCTGCAGGTCACTGGGGCAGGATGCGGCAGGGCTACGGACACGTTCCAGATAGAAGTTAAAACTGCCATGGAAGTGAATTAATGGGAATGAGGCACAGAGAGTGAGCGAGCAGGGGTCACACACGTCGGCAACGCTCCGGAGCTTCGGTCCTCACAGCACTCAGGGCTCCGAGGAGAGGAACCCAGGGAATGGCTCTGCCTTTTCCAGGAGAGGAGAACTCTGCAGTCATGGCACAGATCCATCAGAATGGCAGCAGTGGAAAAGAACAGAACGGAATAAAACCCACCCCAACACGTGCCATTCCTCTGCTGACTGGGGGACCAACATCATCACACAGCTGACCCTGTGGGGACGTGGCCGGAGCAGCCACCTGGCCAGGGCAGGGCTGGGGAACTCCAGCAGCTTTCCCAAGCAGGAAAAGCCCCCAGGAGGGAGGTGGGGCAGTTCATGTTCACACCTTCCACATGAAGGTCTGTAACTGCAGAGTTACTCCCTGTTTAACCAGACAGGAGCAAGAGAGGTCCCTTCATCCAGTTCTCCTGAGCCTTAAAATCTCAGAGATCCCACCATGCTGAAATGATTAATGAAGAAACCTCTGGGGACTCGTTATGCATCTACAGGCTCTCAGAGCTCAAGTTCTCCTAAAAGCCAGAGTCCATCCCACATGACCTTATTCACTTAACAGAATTCATTTGCTCCACAGGCTGTGCATGTGGAGAAGGGATGAACCCCAGGGCCCAGATGTGCAGTCCTGGCACCTGTTCCACACTGTTCTGCTGGACAATTCCTTAGATAATTCCAAGGGAGCTGTTTGTACCCCCCTGCTGCAAAACAAGCCCAACAACCACATCCATGACCCACGGGTGTTCCTCAACAAGGGAATTCCACGTTTCACCGGCTTTTAAGGAAAAAGCAAGCACGGATTTATTACGACAGCAACCGGATTTCCGATGGTGCCTCAGACCTTTAGTAAGAAACAAACCAAAACAAGCAGCCAGCTGAGGTCTGGCAAAGTCAAGACCAGTGAGAAACATTCTCAACAAGTCCTTTCTGCAAATGAGTAGAGCAGAAATCAGATGAGTCGCTCATTTCCCCAGGAAATCAGTGCCAGCACTGGTAACACCCAGCTCCCCCACATCCATAACAGAGAGGGAGAGCTGGAAGCAATTCCTCCAAACCCCACCAGCCTGAGGAGGTGAACTTCTCACAGGCTTTGCTTTCTAGTTGGAGTGTGTAAAACACGCCAAGGGGCTGGGGCTGGGTGACCACAGAGCTGCTGCAAAGGTCCCGCTGGCTCCCGGCTCACAAACCACACACGGTCACTTCCCTCCTGCAGCCACTTCCTGGAGAGCAGCTCCAGATGTTCTTCTTGACCTTTTTCATTTTCACATCTTATCACGAAATGGAGGCTCCCAGCCCAGGTCTCTCCAGCCCTTCTTCGCTGGGCAGCCCAGCTCTGAGCAAAACTCCTCACCCCCTACAACTCCCCCACCATAAAAACACAGATTTGGGGTTGGAAGGGACCTTAAAGGTCTCATTGCCACCCCTGCCACCATACACGTGGAGGTCAGAGAAGGAAAAGCAACACGGGAGGTTTTGCAGCAGCAAAATTCCTTTAGTCCAGCACCATCCTGCAATGGGGCTGAGCTGCCCAGAAGCTCTGAGGGCATCCCAGCTCCTCTCATGGAGCAGGAATTCCTGAGGGCAAGGACCAAGCCCAGCTTTCTCTCAGTAGGACAAATTGAAACAGTGGCATCTCTTGCACTCAACCTGGTTTCAAAATAAATGTCACTGACCTGTTGCCATTTAGATCCTTCCAAAGGCCCTAAAGAGGTTCTCACTACGTGGTCAACAGCTCTGAATGTGCACCCGAACCCCCCAGATGGCTGCTGGCAGTCGTGTGCTTCCTGTGGTGGCTTTGCACTTGGGTAAGACTTTTTTGATGGTTTGCCTTTTTCTTTTTGGTTTTTTATTTTTTTTAATGTGGTGAGAAGATATTGTTAAAGTTCACTTTTAAGGGCTCGCCCTTTAAAATGAGGCCCAAACAAAAGCAAACAAAACTTTGCCAGTTCTGTTAAGAGCAAACCACCAACAAAAATATCCCCATACCAAGAAACATTCCTGCTATAACAGAGCTGAAAACCACACAATTCCATGACAAACTTGGATTTACTATTGACATCAAGAGCAATTTGATCTTCCAAGTCTCTTACCCCTCTCTGTGCTCTCTGCTCCTCTTTTATTAAGTTAAAACCCTGCTGTAATGCTGGTAGCCCATCTGTATATTTAGTCCCAAAGGTGCACAAGATCTTGTCAGGTTGAATAGAAAGTGGACAATATGGATTTTTCCAACCCAAAAAAGTCCCATGTGGAGTTATTGGGCTACACTGGTTTGGTGTGCATAGAAATAAAAATGTTTTCAGTTTAGAAAAGTGGGCACAGAGCGAGCAGCTCAAGCACTCCACGGTAAAAAATGGACAACCCAAGGAAGAATCAAAGGCCACTGAGACAGAACTTTTAATACAAGTGGGAAATTCAACTATTTATCACCCATCTGTTGGGATAAACACACACAGCAACTACTTCTTATTATAGACTAATCACCAGAGAACACATGCATGCATGTATGAACACATGGATGCATGGCTGGTTGTAAAGACATTTATCCCTCTTAGTCAGAGGAAGGAACTGGGACAGTTAATGGACTTGTCTGCACCAAAATGAGGTTTCCAAGTCCTCTGACTGAGAAGGGATCTTACATCTGCATCTAAACTCATCTCTATAAACTGCAGATTCAAATCTGCATGAGTGAACTCTCCCCCAGGATATGATTTGGTTTGCTTGCAATTACTTTTATATTTTCAGGATGAAAATTAAATCCTTATATTGCCTACTCTGAATGCTTATACTCCCACCTTCAAAAAGAGGAGCTAAAGCCCTAAATACCACCTGTAAAGATGACAAAGAAATGACATGGTTCAGATCTCACCCTAAATTGTTTTTCTCTGATCCCAAGAGCAACAAAGATTGGGAAAAAAAACCTTATAATTTCTCCCAGCTGAAGGCTCTTTTCTTCCCAAAAATCAAGCACAAGGAAACCAGCAGAAGCCACTTGAAACAGAAGAAGCCAATCAGTGAGAGCCAAACGAAGCCTTTAGAAAGTTGTCTCAGTAAACAACTCGAGCTCTGCCAAAACCCAGATCCTTGTGCCTCCCTTTGGTGGCCAAAAGCAGAGCCTGAGCTCTGGCTCCTCTGGGACACTAAGGACACATTTCCCAAGGTTTCCTAGGGATTCTCCTCCAGAATATGGAAGAGCCAGCTGGCAGCTGCTGCAGTTGAAGTCTTATCTAACAGCTGCTTTCTGCCTCAAACAGAGGAACACCCTGTTATTTGTCTGGTATCAGTTTTATCTCCTGAGACAACCAAGTCAATTCAGTGTTTGAGCAAGGCAGGCTCTGCCACCAGCAGCAGAAGGAACCTGTAAATCCAGTCCTGCCCTCCAGCACCACCCCCTAGCAAAGAGTGCTTCGAGACACCCTACACATCATTGATTTACTTCAACCACCCAAAGTTCCGCCCATCATTTTCAGCCATGAATTTTCACTGGCCAATTTAACTGTGAATAATTGCTCTCTGCAGGAGCTGCTACAATTAAGAGTTTGCTGGTGTGAGTCTCCTGTCAACCACGAGCTGTAGCCCAGTATCACCCTGGCAAGCAAACCAAATATTTACCCTCAATTCATTCAATCTTGTGGACAAATACATCCACTGTTTTTAACTAACTGGCTAAATAGGAGTAAATTTTATACGTTTGCTTCTGAGAGCTGTGTCAACAGTGGTCCAAAGGTGGTGAGACACGTGAGTGGCTTCAGTGTACAGTCATGAGCAGTGGGACTTTGTTTTCCTTTCCTTAGGGAGGCCTGCTGGGTTATGGAGTTGAAAATTTGTCCTGCAGCTTGCACAACTCTCTGTCACTGATGGTTTGGTCCAAGAATTCCTAGAGCTGCCTTTGCACCCATCCATCCCCAGACAGACTCTGCCACACTCCACACCTGGCACAGATCTCACCCCAACAATTCCAGCCTGGCACCAACAACTTCCCTGCCCTGGAAAGCCTCACATCTCTGCCAGGTTAACGACCCAACTTAACTCTTCTTCACAATTCTGGTGGGGCTGAATCATCTAATGTTTATTTACAATTCACTCATTTCTCTCCTTTTAGAAAACATTTGCTTGTGCCATTTCTGCAGTGGCTGCCTGGTGACTCCAGGGGTCTTTAACTCCAGAGTCATCATCCTGTGAGTCTTATACAACACAGAAAAGCTGGGAAAAACCCAACTTTAAACATGTACTCCATATTTCAGAATTCAAAGCCAAAAATTATGAGAGGAATATGAACTTCTACCTTTCCAGGAGCCTATCTGCATTCCCCACACTGTTTGCATATTATGAAAACTGCCAGTAGCTCAATTTCTTGCTTTGGCCAAGAGCAGTTTCATAAAAGCTTAGGGCCAGGTAATTTTTCAGTCCAGTTATGTTTTTATTTCAGAAGCCCAAAGCAGCAGACATTTCCCAGCTGCAGCTCTGCCTCCCTCTCTCAAGGGCAGCTTTGGATGCAGGACCATTTCCCTGCTGCTGGAGAGATCCTTGGGCTTTGCTCTCCCAGGATCTCGGCTGCACGAGCCCCGGAGCAGCCTTTCTCCCACGAGGCTGATAACAGGAGTTATCTCAGCTCCCCCAGCTCCAGCAGAGCCAGTTCATCCCCATCCAACCCACCACCCTCTGCTCTGCAGAGCTGTGACCCCACTCACCCTTCCCAGCTCCGGCGCCAACGCAAAACTCATGGAATTTGAGGGAATGCTAAGAAAGCGATTTCCAGCCAGCACGTGGATTCCAGTGCAAAATTCCCAACTCATGACTACAGTCTCTGCCTAACAGCGAGCCCACGAGCCACTCTGCACCTCCTCTGGGCCCAGGCCAAGCTCTCCCCCAGCAGCAGTAAACAGGAAGCCACCGCTGAACTCGGTGACACAAACGCACCCCAAGCAACCTGCTCAGCTTCCTCCTGCTGCAGACACAGCTGGAAACAGCTGGAAAGAGAACAGCTCTGCCTGTGAAGGAGAGAGCCAGGGCTGCCCCTTCCTGGCCGTCAGAGCTGCCCGTGTTGCTGTGCAGGAGGGCAGCACCCTACGGATTGTGTTTGCAACAGAAAAGCTGGCACTTGTTTATTCCATCGTGGCTAAAACCCTGGAATGTTTTATTCATATATTAAACCACGGCCTTTTGGAGACAAAATTCCACCTGGTGAAGTCAAAAACCACTTCTAGGTACTGCCAAGCTGCTGCTGGTTTTAAAGTCCAATTTATCCCTGTAGGTCCAGGAGCAATCCTGTGAGTACCACACTGCAGCACTTCTGGAAGCATCAAGCACAAGAATTACGCCCAGACCTTAAAAGCTCAGAAAAGGCAGGACTGAAGACATCACTCCCAATCAATTAAAGGAGCTGCTGCCACGAAAAGTGGCTTTAAGAGCTTACTACAGCTCTTAACTACCTTTCCTGTAAAGACCTTAGTACAGTAAATGTGAGTAAGCAAATATTAAAAATAGCTAAGCCGGGCCACTCTTGTTCAATGGCTTTTAGCACTGACTCAGACGGGGGTGAGTCAGCCCAAGGCTCATCCCAAACTCCTCCTGCCGTGTCTGCTTTCCCTGTCTGGCTCTAACAGCTCCTGGCTCACACCCTGGACACCACTGGCCTCTCCCAGGAGCTCCAGGACAGAGGGCTCATGTAAACACCACGAAAAGTTCATCAGGATTTGCTACTCCTTCTTTCAGCCTTCAAGGGTCATTTTGAAGAAGATCATTCATGGGCTTATGGTACTGAAAGCCAATGTTAAAAAGGACTTGAAATTAAGGGTTTGTCACGCTGAAATCACTCTCCCAAAGTGTAACAGGCATCTCTCGAACATTTGGCTTCAGAAAACACTTTCTTACCCTCTCCCCCATTAAATGCAGCCACGTTGAGCTACTGAGTTGCCCTCTAAGACACTGAATTACTGAGTTGCCCTACAAGATCATCCTCAGAAATCCCAAAGTTGTGAACACAGACTTTCCGAATGCAGGATCTCTGCCCTTTGTTGTCTGAACCCCACAAAAATCAGAAAAAACCCCTCGTAAAGCGAGTCTTTGTCTTATTTACAGGAACTGGTGGTCACATACAGGGAATTTCCACTGGGTTAAGTTCGTAACTTTTATACTTTGACTGTACATATACCATGAAAACAGAGGAGAACAGAAAAGCCTTTAAAAACCTTCATTACAGATGTAAAGTTTAATCAAGACTAATTAAGTTAATCAGATAACAATGATATATAGACACTAGAGGTGGTAATACGTGATCCTGTATATTTTATATACACTAATAGGTCTCCAGAACTATTTACGTGCTTAAAAATCACACAGACCAAAGTCTTTGCCAGAATTGCAGTGATATTGACCCACTAATTTAATTGTGATGCTCATGCCTTAAAAGAGATCATAAAAAAATGACCAATGGAAGAAAAGAGAGAGGCCAGTGGTAGAAAAGCACTGAGTTAATATTGTAATCATATAATTAATCATCATATAAATCCTTCACAAGTTATGTCAAGCTTTTATTGCATCTTCCCCTCTCACTGCCAAAATAACAACAGTTTCTTTTGGGGTTGAATGGCTTTTTTTGGACATCAAGGGAAAAGAAAACACAGGAGGAAAAATCCCAAAACCTTTAGGAAAAATACTTTATATTTTCTGGAAGTTGTTGAGTATTATACTTGCACTATTCTATTAAGTACCTATAAACGAATTATTAACTTTTTCTACATTATGTTGTACCAGCCTTAAAAAAATACAATTTTCTGCTCTTTTTTTTCTCCAGAAAAAGCAGAACATCACTAATTTGGGTGAAGTTTTCACCTTAACTCCGAACAAAGAGAGGACAGATAAACGTTAAGCCCAGAATAAACCACTTGTAAACGATTAAAACGCATTTGCCTCCATCCAAAACTAACAAAACCCAGCAGCAACAAAGTCCCAGCTCAAACTGTCAAGTGAGAAAAACAGGAACTGGGCTCTAGAGCTGGGGTTTCGTATTTCCCCTTTTGAACTTGATACCAGAACTAACAATACATTTTGTGCCTCAGAGACCATGAGACACGAAATTTTCCGAATTTTTTTTTGGGGGGAGGGTAAATTTAGAATCCATTATTTGCTGCAAAAACTTGGTTTTAATTTTAGCTGAGCCGTGACTGCAGCTTCACACTCGCTGTGGATTTTTTCATATTCCTACAAATGAGAAATCAGAGGAGTGAACACAGCTGGAAAAGAAGGGCTCTAAGGGAAATTTGTGAATCCCACAGCCAGGAAATTTGGAAGGACAGAGGGGAAAAATAAAGACAGAGACAAGTCTGAGGAACTTTAAATCACAAATTACACCTCTCCCCCTTCTTTATCCATCGTGATGAAATTGGCTGGTTTACAGTCACAATTCCAGAGCCTGTATTTCCAACCCAAAATCTATGGAAAAAAAGGAACTTTTATGAAGCATCTGGACATTTCCTGCTTGGCTCCAAGGCTGCAGCCAATTTGCAAATACCATAGCATTTCTGGGTAATAAATATTTAACTGCATTTCCTACAAATTCCACTTTGGGAAGCAAATCCCCCTGTAAAGCACATGGAATCCTGGAGAAAATAATGAGAAATAAAAGCAGAAGGTGCCCTGTGCATGCACAAACTGAGGACACCACAGCCCTGAGCTGTCCGAGGGGGCTTTCAGCTCTAAATTCTCTTCTCCATAAAGAAGTTCCTTTTTTTTCTGGCCTTAAAAGCAACTCAGAAATTGAATTGTGAGTTAGCATGCAGGAATCTGAACAACAAAACCTCCAATTTCAGCTTGTTGTTGGTTCATCCCTTACAAAAACCAGCAATCCCACATCAGGCATTTCCATAATTTACAGAAACCTCTGGATTTTTTGGTATGCTCAAAAACCACTGTCCTGTCACTGCAATTGCCAGAGCGTTGTTATCCCATGAAAACTGACTCAAAATGCACATTAGAAAAAATCATAATGCTTGAGTAAGTTTCAGAATTTAAAGACCTGAGAGAATATTTTAGTACACATTAAATAAATATTTGGTATATGAAGCAGATCTCTGTGTTGAAAGGTTAACCAGAGACTTCAGACAAAATTCATAGATATCAGTTTTAGGAAAATATATCTGTAATTCCTGCAGTAAGTTGGATGTATCAACCCTCCAGTATTTTTCTTAGCAATCTGAGAATTATGAACCACACAGAGGGCAAATACCTGTTTTTCAAATCAAAATATTGCCCCGGGTGTCACAACCTGCAAACGGCCACAACCAAGCTGCATTTCTGCCTTAGTATTTACGTCACAAAGTCAAATTGGTTCATTTCTCAAATGTAAATGCACATAAATTATATTTAACCAGCAATAAAAAAGCCAACATTCGTTTTTATGTATGTGACTTCTATGCATGCACAGCCGTTATCTTTGTTTATTTGCAATTAAAAACTGTCTGCTGCATCTCTCCACACAATTTCAGACACATCTTTCCATGTCAATAGTAAAAAAATGTAATTTTCCTCATTCTTACAGGGAAATAAACTCAGGAAATCCATTGGTCCAGAGTCTAATTTTTATCCCCCTTCAGTGTTCACTGCACAATTCATCTCTGCTGAAAATCTGACATTTACTGGAACAAGACATGCAGAAAACGTTCTCATGAGCAAATTAATCTGAATTGAAACAAAAAGACAACAAGCCTGTTCTACAAAAACCACCACGAGGAGGATCCGATTCCCAAGAGAGAGAAATTTGCATGGCACTATTTCCTCATCAATCACAGCAAGGACAGGTGAGCACACTCAGAAATTCCAGAGAGATTCAGAACACTCGCTCTGTACATTTTTATTTTGATGATATTAAAAGCTGTGATTTATTGAGTGTTAAACGCTCCAGAAATACCATCCCACTTCTTATTTTTGTCCCAAGAAACTCCAAGCTAATGGATTGTGACCAGAAGTCACTGAAACCAGGGTAAAGGACTTCATTTAGGCTGCTTTAAACTTTGTTTTCTGCCAGTTCTCATCACATGCTTGACCCAGGCACCGGAATCCTGGAATGGTTTGAATTGGGAAGGACCCATCTCATTCCAACCCCCTGCCATGGGCAGGGACACCTTCCCCAAAGGAAAAATGCCTTGGATAAAAGCTCTGGAAAAGCCACCCTGCCATTTCAGCTGGGAATGATGAAAGTTTAATTGAGAATTACAGAAGCCAAAGCCACAATTTTTCGATCTTGTAAATTCTTCTCTGTTTACTGTAACACAAGAGCAAACAGCTGGGGCAAGGCAAGAGAATCAGCATTCCAGATATTCCAGTAACAGCCATTCCTTGCTGGTTATCATCAATAGCACTGAAACACACACATTTAATCTGGCAATAAATCCAATTATAAAAATAAATTCAAAATGGATGTCTGAGGTGTTAATTTCATTAAAATTTATGTATTACAGAAGTGCTGCATGAAAGATGTTCCAGCCTCCTAATGAGAGGACTGGTGTAAAAATTATTTGTTTTCTTAAGCACAAGATGACATTTTGTCTTATTAAAAACACAACCTGATCAAATTACCATTTTTCTTCTCCTAAAGCCACAGCCTTCAACTTAGAACATGACCACAGCTCCAAAATGAAAGAGGAAAGAACACAATTATTGCAAAATTAATTAGTCTGACACACACCTTCCCCCCCATTACTCATTGCTCACAGATAAAAACCCACCCTGGTTCCTAGTTTTAGTTCACAGCTCCAGGAAACGATCAGGATCAAATACAAGTTGAACAAGGAAGACAAACCTGAGCTGGAAACTCAGAAAATGATGTGAGGCTCAGCATGAGAACTCCAGCCAGAGCCAACTCCACAGCACAATTCTGAATCACCAGTTCTGCTGAAGAGCACCCACCACCACACTGGGCTCCTCCACAGCAGCTGATTCCCCAGGTGGAATTCCCAAAAAGGAACTTCTCCCTCCTGTTCCCATTGCATAGCTCACCCCGACTCGGGATGAGGCTGAAACAGATGTGGGGAAAAGGGAATTACCCCAATTTAGCCCATTTTATAGTGGGATGCTCACAGAGCAGAGTCCTTGCTCTCTACAGAGACACAGCCTAAGCCCCATCCTTAAGTCTGATTCTAAACTAAATCCTACAAAACTAAGCTCTATTAACACAGAAATATAAAATATAAAGCTGTTTCTTAAGCTTTGCTTGGGACATAACAAATTACACATTTCTGCTTCGGGCTGTGCCCTCCCAACGAGTACAGACACGTAGAAAAGCTTTACAGGACCAGAAGTGTGTATTTGTTCAAAAGATAAGGATCATTATGACAGTTTTCCCTGCTAATCAACCACTCCCAACTTTCCCTGCATCTGGAACTGAGCAACCCCTGGTTTTAATAAATAAATGTCCTGAAATGGCCTGGGAAAGCTGCTCATCTCTACTGATTTTGAAAACTTCTAACCCATATTGAAGAGAGAGTTTTGTTTTTTTTTTAAAGGATAACTTGGTGATTAGAACATCCCCTAAAACACTTCTAAAATTGCTGTGGCCGTGAGCAGATGTACAACAGAGCCTGGTGAAGGTGACACTGTTTTACTGGTGGTTATCAGTGTTTATTGGTAAAAAAAGGAATTGTCCCACCCAGCAGAAGAGGGATGGGACATTTTGAGTGATCATGTGCACATCTGCCAGCTGGCCTGGCCCTAAATGCAGAACTACTGCAGATTAAAGAGCTTTCAAAATGTGAGCTGAAATAGGCAATAAATCTTCTTTTCCCTGGTTCTGGCTGGAAAAAGTTGTGGTTTTAACAAAAAAACCTTTGCAATATCAGCGAAATTACCAGGAAGAGTGGTTTGCATCTCAGCTGTATTTCAAAGGCCGAACTCACCACAAAGCTTGGAGAAATGCAGTTTATGTAATAACTCAATTTCAGTGATAGGCACCAGTTTGTGTGTGCAAAGCTGAGCTTGTACAGAACTCCAGAGCCAAGGGGAGTCAGCAGAGTATGCACACAAAGAAGCACAGCAGTTTAATTGCTAATTAAACTTCATCAGGCAGTTAAGAAACACAGACACAATGGATTGAACAAGTCCTAAGGAGTTTGTTCATCACACAAAGCAAGACACAAAATCAAGGCGCTCAATGAGGGGTCGCGTCAGGAGGTGAAGGCAATGCAGGATGCAGATTTCTCTCCCTCAGAGGCAGATTTACAGGCTGGACATAAAATTAATATTTCAAGTACAGAGAGAGGGTGGTTCTGTAAGAATGGGAAAGGACGCACAGACACAGCACCAGGCCCAGGCTGTGGTGCAAGGCCGGGGAGAACAATTCTGTGCACACCACACTGATGGAGTTAAACTGCTCCACCTCAACTCAGGTTGGTGTTCCCTCACACGGGATTTTCCCAGCAGTGTCCAAGTTCCCACAGAGCTGAGGAGAAGCCTCGAGGACACCCCAGAGCAACACTGCTGCCTCCTGCCTCCACACACACCACGAGCCAAGAAAAATGTTGGCTTCTTTTTCACTTAATCCAACAGCAAACTCCCAAGAACACGGTGTGATTACACCTGGAGGTACCACAGTCTTTAACTGCAAGGTAAACATTCAGTCAGTCCCAACAAAGGGCGAAGAGTTAATCACACAGCCAAGTTAATCTGATCAGCAGCTCAGCTTTTAGGTGTTTGAGGGCTGTGCTGGCACGGGGTGAGCGCTCAGGATTTAAAAGGTGCCTTCTTTTGAAGCCAAACCTGTTTGCTGATGTATCTTTGCTTATATAGCTGGAGCCTGGCTGTTGTCAGTCACATGAGCAGGAAGCTGAAAGGACTGTAAAACCCACAGGAGTGGTTTTTTTTAAACTTGGCAGAAGATAGCTGTTCTCTGGTAAAAATGCAGCCCTAAGCCAGCTATCCCTGTATGTCCTTTCACTTACCCCCTGTGGCTTTGACAGCCAAATCAAACCCAGGCTCTCCTCTGTTAATCAACCCCAAAACTGCAAGAAAATTGTTCAAGGCCATGAATTCCTCCTAAAGCAATTGTTGGTATAGGACGACACAAGTTGGTTTTTTCCACGTGGTAAAACAAAGACTTGCAGGGGGGAATCCCAGCTGGCAAAGCTCATGCCAGCGATTTGCATCTCCATGGGATGTATCCACCAGGCCACGGGGGTTTGTTCTGTGTCATCGATAACCACAGCCTCGATGCTCCCCTCAGGACAATCAGCACAAGTTTTCTTGGCCATGAATTGTTATGATCCTAGCAAAACTCAGGGATCACACAGGTTCCTTGTCTCTGACTAGACCAGAATCTGGATGAGCTCCTGTTATTCCCTGTCTTTAGGGCCCGGAATTATTAAGAGACTTCTACAGATCAATACCTGAGTCAAATAAAAGGCATTAAAGCCAAGCCCTGAGGTCTCTAATAGAAAAGTTACAAGGTTATAACCCCATTCAGGGGCAGGTGGCGTCCATTACAGCCCGCAGAGCCCAAGCAGACCTTTCCAGTAGGAACAGCAGAAGGCAGCACGTGCTAAGTTTGGGAATTGCAGCTGCTACTTCATTATCAAAATCAAACGCACCTTTCTCTTCCTTCAGCTTGAGTATTAAGGACAAGAAAGAAGGGTAGAAGAAAAAAGAATAAATGGAATATAAATGGAATACAAACCAAGAGCAGGAAGGAGCAAAGAGGCAAACAGTGAATTTGTAATCCTTTTTTTTCAGAGGGAGGATAATTCCTGTAGCACAGAGTGACAGAGCTGTGACAGGCTGACACAAAGGTGTGATATACACAGGTCAGCCTTCCTGATCCCTGACCCTTGATGAACTTTTAAACTCTCAGAACCAGCAATTTCAAGATTATTACTGCCTGTTTTTGAGGAAAAGTGAAATACAGAAGTGTCCAGGAAGTGAAAGGTTGTTTCTTGTGCATCTTCAGTAACCATGAAACACTGAGTGCACAAGAAAACATCCCACAAAGTGACCTGCCAATGCCACCTTCCAGCTGGTTTGCATTCAAAACCTCACCACCCTTTTTTCCATGCAGGAGGCCACCAGTTTGAGATAAGAGGTGAGAGTTTGATATCCCGGGGACAAAAACCAACAACATGCAAAATAGATTTAAATACAAAAGACTGAGCCTAATGCAGCATTTAAGGTGGTACCTTGAATACTTCTTTTTTTCCTTAATCATCTGATGCTCTACAACTAGTTTATCTTCATAAATGGAAAAACAAAACAAAACAACCCACACAACTAAAAAAGCCTGCTTTGCATTTGTTATCATACTTTAGTAAAATCCAGAGGAGAGTAGAGCCAGGTATTTATGGATGGCAAGCACCAGGAAGTCATTTAGGCTGTCCAAGTGCCAAGGTTTTTAAGGCTTGCTTTGTTTAATGTATCTCTCCATGCTGCTGGTGGCTCAAAATGAACATAAAAGCTGCTTCTGCCAAATTCATTTCCTGAAAAACCGAGTCCATACACAAACAAATTACGTTCCCTCTCCTCCCTCCCCTGTCCCAGTCATGGATTGAGCCCTGTCTGCTCCATTTTCCTTATCTGAAGAAAGTAGGTTTAGATCTGTCCTTTTCCTGACAAACAAGGTGTTAAGGGTTTTTCCCAGATCTCCTAAGTTGAACAACAATTTTTTTCTGTTCCAAATGACATCAGTCAATATTAGCTCAGTGTCACCTTCCAGCCAGGAAAATGAAGTGGTTTAGAAGATCTGGAGTGAAAGATCAATAAACTCATTTTGAGAGAATATGCACTATACTGAAGGGTTGTTATTAAGAGTATCACCAATACCATTTAATATTTCAATGTCCTGCTAAAGTCCAGCTGGGCCTCCTGATGAGCAAGTCAGATCCCATTCAGTCTTGGAATAGCTGGAAGTGACAGGAAACACTCAAGGAACAGTCAAAACAGCACTTGGAGTCTAAAACTGCTAAAAATTTGAACTATGTTCATATTCTACAGCCCTAACAAGCCAAAGCCCCTCTCAGATCCACTCTACAATCAAGGCAGGTTTTACCACAGTCTGAGGAATGTGTAAATTCCCTTCAGGAGTTTCCTCCTGGAAGCAGGAAGAGCAGTTGTCAGATTTTGTGTTCAAAGGGAATGAGGCCTTTGGGAACTGAGGCCAAATCTTGACTCATGGCAAATCCTGCATGCTTCAAAACTCAGAGAATATTGTAATAAACACTGGATTAATTCCTTTTATTAGCAGAGCCCCATTTATGCAGCAGACCTGCTTCCAAGGAGTAGCAGTAAAATACATCATAAAGCAAAGCTACCAGATACATGGATTTATGTTTCCTGAAGGCAATCCCCTTGCAAAGGCTTCTTCTTGGTATTTCCAGGAGACTGCAATTAGATCCAAGCAGGACCAACAGCAACACCAAACTACTTTAATTTAACAATTTTCCTACTCTCTGCTTATTCCTACCATACTCTGCAGTTGGTTCCTCCTCATATAAAAACTCCAATTTTTTTTTTCCCCAGGCTTTTACCACTACTTTGCTCCACAGTTCAGGATAATGCATAAATCCTCTGCTTTTCCCTCAACTTCCAGTTCTTTTCCTTTATTTCCTAGATTAACTCTTACATCCCAGAGGGGGGAAAAGGAAGTCTAGGATAATTTAAACAGACTAATTTCATGTGCCAGCAGTTTCAAGGCAGAATCATAATCACATCACCTGCAGAGAACCATATTAATATCACTTATCAAACCTCCCACACTGTGTAAAAGGCATTGTTGATATGCAGAGTAACTGGGCCAGACTTTACTCTTCCATGTTGAGGCTACTCAATATTTCTGTCAGTTATGCAACTTATATTACATTTATGTAACCAGTTCAAGGAAAAAAAAAAAACCAACAACAAAACAATAATTACTCCAGCCAATAAAACTGTTCACAGTTTTATGAAGCCCTTCAGCATGAAGGAAATGGTCTGGGCATGTTCCTTAAAAATCCACCTGTTTGCAACAGGCCAGGACATTAAAACCACTAAATTGTACTTCCTCCTCTCCAATTTCAGTCAAGAGAAATTGCAGCCATTTTGCCCAAGAAAACCATGAGCAGCTTCTTCCAGTAGTTTTCAGCACTGTCTCAGTTTTTTTCAAGGATCTGTGTGAAACAAATCCTGGATGGGACATCCAAAGTGCTGCTAAAGACATCAAGTGAGAGAACAACCCCTTCATCTGTCATTTCATGTTCTGCATAGAAACTACAGCAAGAGCTAGAAGTGACAATTTAGCTGCCAAAACCCCAAAATGCTGATTTTTTTAAAGACTCCCCTTTCCTTCTTGCTGAGGTTCAAGTGTATCTGTCTCACCCTGCCAGCAAACTGAGCAGTAACAGCCCATGAAAAGCTTTATTGCAGGCAGGCTCTCAGCATTAACTGCCTGAATTATGTGCTTGAACTGTAAAAGCCATTTTCTATCAATTTAACAAGTGTTTGCCATTACCAATACCTGAAACCTAATTGCATTTTAAGTGCTTCAAAGGTCTGGAGCAACTCTGAGTGTGTTTACAGGAATAATGTTTGAATTGCAAACTGTTGGCCAGGCTGCAAGAGAACAACGTGAATATTGCCGATTTTTCACCCAGAAGCAAACATTTTGTCATTTTTAATTGCTGTTGGACATGAGACAAATCAGGAACCGAGCCCCAACTCGGTGTTCCCTGCACAATCTGGCTGCTCAAGCTTCTCTCTGGATCAGAGATTCTCACAACAACCCTCTTCACACCTCGGTAAAACCAGTCCTAAGGGTTTGCTTTTATGTGTGAAAGCTTTGGCCTCTCCAAACAATGCAAACACCTTCCTGTTTATGGAAACAGAGCAGCTCTTTCTGCTGCAATTCACACCCAACACAGCTACGGAGTCAAGGATTATCCATCGGGGTGCTGGATTTTCAACCTCCCTTCCTCATTTTGAACCTCTTCCTCATGCCAGATCAGGCGTCAGAAGGCACCAAGGAACCTGAGGCCAATTCTGTAGAAGAAAAAGGTGTTTCACCTCCAAATCCACAGAGCAGGTGGTGGGAAAGAGGTGAAGCTGTCGGGATGCTGCCCATGAAAACAGATTTTTCCTCTCTGCACAAAAAAGGGAAGCTGCTTTCTCCAAATTCAGTCTTTATTTGCAAGATTAAACCACTACAGAAATGTCTGTCCAAACTTCCTGAATTAATGCCACTTATAAGAACCCTGCCTTACTTCCAGCCTCCAAGAGGTGAGGCAAAAAAATTAAACGAAGGTGAAATCGCAGACTCTGACCAAGGGAAAAAAGAGTTTAAAAGGAATGTTGATCCTACCCTTTGAGTGACTGTTCAGGTGCACTTCAGCTTTTTGCTTCACAGCTGATACAGGTTTGCTTTTCAAAGTTTTAGTATTAAATATTCCCCCCAGATCTCACTTACTGATTGTTTTTTAAATAAAACCATTGAACAGAGAATTTGGACATGCAGTTCAAGATTTACAGAAGCTACCTCTCTCAAAAAAGGCCACTTTGCAATTAATTCTGAAATAACTGTGCCATACACAGCCTTTCAGGAGTTCACCAACTTAAAAATTGTTCCAATTCTGGGTTTATATTCTTTTGCAAGTTTAAACCCACTCACCCTGGCTTTTTACATCACCTTTCCCAAAGGCCAAACAGAAACACATTGTGCCATTGGGCTTTGGGACAGCTCATAGATACTGTAACACTTACATAAGTAACATATTTAACAACGGAATCACTAAAAATGTACTGACAAAAATACTTGTAAATATGCCTGTGATCACAAACTTTTAACATCTCAAGCCTGACGGATTTGTTGGCTCAGCCAGAGCAGCACTGAGCTGGCCCTGCATTTCAAGGCACCTGTCTCGGTGTCACCTAACACAGACCCAGATCAAGGTGCAACTTCCTGTGTGTTTTAAAAACAAGTGCCAGGAGGAAATGCCTCCCAGTCCCCTTATAAGGGCAAAACTGAACTTAATACCGAGCTCCAGCACCCGAATAAAGCAGTACCAAAGTACATCCACTCCACTCAAGAATAAAACTGCAGGGAATCTTCCACGAGCAAAGTTGGGTTCATTGGAGTGAAGTTTAAACACTGATAGAACTTCGAATTATTTCCATCTGCCTCCTCCCAATAAAAGAATCACAAAAAACCCCGTCAAAGTTTTCTTGCACTGCACTTCGCATTCTAGACATGCCTCAAAATATGACTTCCCATCGCTAATCCCTCGGAACAGACACTGCATCCTCCTAAGCACAGACTGTTTAAAGAGAGCTGGATCCATCTTCTGCCACACCGAGCCACTGCTGCGTTGTCTTTCTACCCTCAATCTACATTATTAGCAGCAGGCTTGATGTGCTACAGATTTTTGTGTCCTGGTTCTCCTCATACACAGATTTTAAGAATCCCAACTCAAGGCGATTATAGAACCCTAGACTGGTTTGGGTTGGAAGAGACCTTTAAGATCAATCTAGTTCTGACTCGCTGCCATTATCCAACACAGCAAATGTTTTCTCACACACACACACAGAGCAGAATTGTATTTTAGGCACCTGGAGAAGGTGTAAAGTCAGAACACCTTGCCCGCTGCCAGGTTCCCTGCTCCACGTCCCTGGGGTGATGAACATCCCCCCACGGCTGTCACCCACCTCCCGTGGGAGCAGGGGCAGAAGGAGGCGAAAGGTGCCCCAGAACGTCCCTACGCCGTACAGAGGAACAGCGGCCAGACCGACAGCTGGACACCACCAGCTGCCCCGAGCCCAGCGCTCGCCCGGAGTGACGGCAGCGCGATCTCCCCTGGCACAGAGAGCTCGTGGGGTCCGGGGATTTTTAACTCCTCCAAACCCACCGGCGGCCACAGCCGCAGCTGTTT
>VZRO01001688.1:73018-86131 GCA_013397915.1 Daphoenositta chrysoptera
CCGGGACCGCCCCGGGGCGGCGCCTGGGCCCGGCCGGCCCGGCTGAGGCACCGCGCGGGCGGGGGATAGGGCGGGGTGGGAGCCGTCCGTGTGTGGGGACAGCGCCTCCCGCCCCGACCCGCGCCAGGGCCCCGCGGTACTCCTCTCTCGCCGCTCGGACGGTGCCGGAGTTGCGGGCGCGTCCCCACCCCAGTGCCGAGGCGGTGGCTGTCACCTCCGCAGATGCCCAGAGTTTGTCATGGTGCGGTTTGAGCTAGAGAATCACAGAATTAATTAGACTGGAAAAGCCCTCCAGACCATCGAGGCCAAGCTGTGCCCGATTCCCACCCTGTCCCCAGCCCAGAGCACCAAGTGCCACATCCAGGCCTTCCTTGGACACCTCAGGGACAGGCACTCCAAACCTCCCTGGGCAGCCCCTGCCAAGGCCTGATCTCCCTTTCCATGGAAAAATTCCTGCTGATGTCCAAGCTAAACCAGCCCTGGCACGGCTTAAGACCACGTCCTCTTGCTGGTTACAGAAGAGGCTGACCCCCACCTGGCTTCAACCTCCTGCGAGGTGTGTTTGGATCGCCTTTAACAAAGCCACAACCTCATTTCCATTCTCACGCCGATGTGAACGAGCCAGTGTAAACAACTCAGTGTTTACGCCGAAATGAGATGCTCACAATTGTCCTATCTGCACAGAAAAGAAACCAGTTTCTTCACTGCGGTTTCAAGCTCTTGTCAAAGGCACAGGAAACAGCACAAGTGGAAGTAAAACGAGTAAGAAAATGATTCAGTTCAATGAAATCACTCACCCCTGCGTCCCACACACCACACGTATCTGGCATTTTCTTCTGACAGAAGAGTCAATCTGCTGCTGCCTTTTGGGGGAATTGTCCTAAAAGACGAATAAGTCATTAAAAAACCCGTCCTGATAAATGTGTCCCCTTCACGTAACTCAGACTAAGCACACTGACATCATTTTATCAAGGTTTCTCCTCTGTGGCAGCACCAGGTGTGAAAGGCCCCTTGCTGTTCTGAAGCCTTTACACACCACTGCAGTTGCTCTGCCCCAGCTCATCTACCTTGTGCCTCAGCAATCCTGAGTTTTGACCCTTTTGTCCATGAAATCGAGACCTGGGAGCAGCTGGGAGTCAGGTGCTGATGGCCTGGGCGCGCACATGCCCAGGTGGTTGTAGTTTACAAACCGAAGATAGATAATAATTGATTCTGTTTTTCCCCTCTCCCAAGGGGAATCAAGCCAGCCCTTCCCCACCTGTTTCCACAGCTGCCAGGGAACCAGCACGGTGTAATTTGGATGGTTTGCACCGCATTAACCTTTTTCTCAGCTACATGGCCACTGGGTCTGGATTAACCATGCGCTTGGGAAAGCACAGAGTGTCACCCTGTTTCTGTCACTTTGGTCATCTCAGGGTAGAAAAGAGCCTGAGGTTGGAGGGAGAGAGGTTAAACAGTGCAAATTAGGGAATCACGGAAGGGTCTGGATTGGAAGGGACATTAAAAATCATCTCATTTCACACCATGCCACTTCCCACTGTCCCAGGCTGCTCCCAGCCCCATCCAGCCTGGCCTTGGGCACTGCCAGGGATCCAGGGACAGCCACAGCTGCTCTGGGCACCCTGTGCCAGGGCCTGCCCACTCTTACAGGGAAGGATTTTTCCCTAACATCTAAGATAGGTGTGGATGTACCATGGTTCCCAGGCCTGACCTCTTCTTGTTCCCTGTTCCCCACATTTTACCCGCAGGGGCTGCTTCCAACAACTCTCTTTCCTTCTCACCAGCCCTTTCCATGGCTTTGCCTTGAGAAGGATAAAATCCATTTTCTCGGTGGGTTTTCATGCTGAAAACCACACCAGATCTTTATCTTTTATGCCTTACAGGCAGGACTCGTTTCTCAGCACAACAAGTGATGCTGCAAAGGTCCTTAAATCCCGGAGCTCGGGGCTGCCAAGCCCAGCCCAGCCCAGCCGAGGTTGTGACGAAGGATTGCATAAGGGGCTTAGCCTGGAGCTGCTCCTCAGGAGAGCAGCTTTACCTCTGCTCCATCTAAATCCATGCCCAGAGCCCAGGACCAGGAATGAACCAGGCTCCCAAAGGCCACGTGCTTCAGTGAGAATTCAATTCTCACACACATCTCACTTTATAAAGCAGGGGCTGAGCTCCTCTGGCACTTGAGTCTCACTGAAATTGCGTGTTCAGTCTCCCAGTCCTGCCTGCTACGTGAGCTTTTGCCTTCTTTTCCTTGATTTTGGGACACCGCTGATTTCTACTCCTCGTTCTGTGACATGAAGCTGGTACGAAATCAATGTGCTTCTAAAAATTCCTCCAAGAACTATGTTAATAACAGAGGGTGATTTCCAACCTATACCCAAAATTCTCTGCGTTTACCACAACATTCCAGCCTATGGGAAGGATGTAATTTTGCATTAAAACTCTTAAAGTAGTTTTCTCTAAGGAATTAATCATCTGTATTTGTGGCTGACATTGTTTCTTGCTTAGAAAGAGAATAGGCTTGCAAAGAGCTGCAGAAAAGTAAATAAATAAAAATAAATCTTTTTTCCTCCTCTAAGTATGTTACTGGGCTGCAGTGACATATCTGAAGAATTATTTTATATCTTACATCCTTCTTTATTTTGTAAATTCCATGACGCACTGATATTCTCCACCAAAAAAATAAAAGGCAAAATACAGAAGATGAGATCTGACTGTCCTGGTATTTGTGATTTAAAAATCCAACTAAATTCCAGCAAATTCTCTTTTGTAGCCTTCTTTAACGGGTAGGGATGGGTGCAAAGATTATCCCTTATTTGTCCACTCTGCAGTTTGATTTCAAGCTTCACCTTTGCCTCTGAAATGGGATGTTTCCACTCTACTTTAAACAGTATAAATGTTTTAAAAGCTT
This sequence comes from Daphoenositta chrysoptera, assembly GCA_013397915.1. Classification (NCBI taxonomy): domain Eukaryota; kingdom Metazoa; phylum Chordata; class Aves; order Passeriformes; genus Daphoenositta; species Daphoenositta chrysoptera. Next base: position 75,924 of record VZRO01001688.1, read on the forward strand.
TTTTTTCACTGTAATTCAAGGTACAGTGAGGGGCATACGGTAAAGTGCTTTAAATCACTTGATAGCATCAGCTTGGGATTGACAGGACTTTTATATAAAGGTGATTTAACACACTCTAAGTGGTTCCAGTTTGGCATTGATTTGTTCCTGGCAGTAACTCTGGGGCCTGGCTCTCCTCACTCGTATCAGCAGAATTCAGGAGGGTGCAATGAAGTCAGAGGCGCTGTGTGATGAGTAAAGGGGGATGTAAAATTCCTTAGCCTGTAGTACTGTTTGAAAGCATTCTGAGAACAACTCTGTGCCCTTGTACGCTTCTGCAGAGTGGTGCTGAAATTGGAATTTATATTTTTAATGCCATTTTTGGTTCTCCCCGTGCTGGAGGATGGGGAGCAGCCAGGCTGTAGGGCCAGGAGGAGCAGCTTTGGGGGCAGGTGAAGGGGGTCACCCAGCCAAACCCTGCGTGCTCCAAACCACGCCTTCAGCTGGGTGTGGTGGGTACCCCTGCACCCCATCCCCACGGAGAATCTCAGAGCCTGGGAGGCCCCTGGCTATCCGTGGGCCTGGCACAGGAGCTGTATAAATAGACACCCAAGTGCACAAGTTCTTTACATCTGATCTGTTGCTGAATTTATCTTCAGCTTCCTGTGCTCACGGAACATGTGTGAAGCCCCGCTGGTGACACTGTTTTCAGAGGGCTCTGCTTGGAAGAGCAAGTGAGAGAATTTATTTTGAGACACCAGGAAGGCGTGAATTGCTTCCGAGTAATTAACTACTTCTGAAGATGGTGCTCAACCCCTTTGTTTAAAGCTAATAATCTCAGTTTGGGGAAGGAGAGCTACTTCATGTCGGTAGTCCAAGGGTACTTTGCACAAAAAAGATTAGATTTGGTCCACCCTGAGCAGCCCTTGTTCCGAGGGTGCCAGGGCCAGGCTGCAGGGGATTTCCTGGGCAGAGCCGGTGTGAGCTGCCACAGCCGGGTGTGGGAGGAGGAACAGCAGCTCTATTCCCGACTTTCCTGGCCGGGGGGATGGAGTTCACTCACTTTGCTCCAAGCTGGGGAGTGGGAAGATGCTGCAGCTGTGTCTCAACCCTGCAGCAGGCATGTTCATGTTGCTGCTTGCCTTCATCGTCTGCTCGTTCCCGTTCCCATCTTTCTGCTTCTTCATTGTTCTTACACCAAACCAAACCAACAGCTTTATTTTTATTTTTTCCTCCCAGATTTCTCTGCTGAAAAATATCCGTTCTGTTGCCTTGTAGGGAAGCAGAAACTGGGTTTGTGTCGAGCTCTAGAGCAGCTGCAAAGGAGGAAGATGGTGATGGTGGCCAGCTCCAAACCCCACTTCTGGCTCCCCCTCCTCTGAACGTGCTCATTCCATGAGCACGTTTTTATTGTGCTTCGAGCAGATTAATAAAATACATGAAGAAAAATCAATACTGCCCAGAAGCTCAAACGCATTTCTTGAGCTCATCCACTTCCCAGCACAGCCCTTTCCAGAAGGATGAGCTTGGTGCTGGCACAGCTCACAGGTACCCACTTGCTGCCTGGCTGCCTGCCAGCCACACCACTGGAGCGAGACAATGCTCCTGCTCATAGACTGACTCCACATCCGCGGATATTTATGGATATATATGGATATTTTTCTCTGGGAGATATATATATATATCCCAGAAAAAGCTGTATGTGCAACAGCTGGCTTTTATAAGGGTAAGTTTAGCACTTACTGGAACTGGAGTGTGCTGATGGGGAGGCACAAAGCAGAGCAGGGGACAGAGCAGAGCAGTGACCTCAACCAGAGCAATAATTAAATATTTTAGGATGGGAAATGCCATGTTTGTCACCAAAATGATACAATATTGATCATGTTCCTCTCTGTCCACACACCCCAGAGCTTGTGTACATGGCTGGGGAATTTCTCAGGTCATGCCCAGCACTGTCCAGGTTCCCTGTCCCATTCAGGGGACACACGTGACACAGAGCACGTAGCATTTCTAAAATCTTTAATGCTTGGACAAATTCCAAAGCTCACTCTGCTGCTGCTGTTTTTCTCACGTGCACTTTTGGAAATTACAATTCCTCAATCTGGGTTAGAAAGCAGCATTTTGAGGTGGGGTTTGCCATATTCCCCCTCCCTCTGTCCTAAGGAGATTGGGAATTAACATTGTGTTCCCAGGAACAGCGTTGTTCATAATGGCACAGAGGGTTCAGAAATACAGGCAGGATGGCAAACAAGCTCCAAATCTGGAGGAGAGTGGAGTTTTTTCCCATGAAGAATGAGCTGAGTGCCCCAGTCCTGCTGTGCTGGTTGAATGGAGTCAGCAGGACCACAGGGCTGCTGTGGAAAGGTGTGGGAAGGGAAAAACGAAAGTGTCAGGGATTCTAGAGACAGAGAAATGTGATATTCTGGCTGGTCTCTGTCATCCTGGGTGGCCTTTAATGGCACAGTCCACATTAAGAGGAGAATTGTCACAGTGCACTTGGATATGGGTTTCAAACCTACTGAGGACATATTTGTTTTCCAGGCTGCAAAACAAAATCTGTTGGAAATAGCTGATGTTACCATTCCAGTCCATGAAACCCACGGAAGTAAGGAGCAGTGCAGGAATTTTCTCCCATCTCTCTGTTTTCCTCATTTCCTCTTATATTTCAGGCAGTTGTTGTAAAAGGCTGTGACATTTCCTTTAACTTAGCTGAGTTCAAGCAATGAAGAAGTGAGAAGTCCATAGTCTAAGAAGGAATTAAACAGACACTGTTCCTCTAATAATTTTCAGATAAAACACCCATGAGTTTTCCTTTAACGGGGCTGCAAACACAACTGCAGAAACTCGGCATATTTACATCCAAAATTAATTAGGTTTCATTAGCAATAAACCTCTGGAAATTTTCACTTCCAGTCTCCCGGCTCCGTTTCAAACCAGGATGCAGCAAGGCTTTGGATGCTGGAGACGTGGTTGTTCTGCACAGCAAGTTTTGCTCAGCCAACCACGTGGCTTTGGGAAGATGGGCACACGTGTTTGGGGAAACCGCTTGCACATGGAACACACCAAACCAGGAACATCCTCACGGAACTTCTCACATTGTGATCTGTGTCCATCTCATCCAGCACAGCCTGTGCTTCCACAGGAAAGGGATTGACTCCTCATCCACTTCCCTCTGGAAGAATTGCTTCTGCTCAAACACTGACACCTTATTCTTGTGTGTTTTCCTTAAACTCATTTTAAAAAACGCAGGAGGGTCACTCCCATCACGGAAAACAGCTCTCCCTGTACCAATGAAACCCCTGATGCTCACTGACCTCCCCTGCTCCTCTACCAGCCCCTTCCCCAGGGCTCTTTGGTACCACCAAACCAAAGCTGCCTGTGCTGGTGCTGCCCTTGTGTGTGCAGCCCTCAACTCATGGCCTTGAACTTCCCACCACCATCAGCACCAGGCTGGCCCCAGCAGCAGGGATGAGACCCACGGGTGGGATTTTCCTGGGTGCTGGGATGGGGTCCACTGCTCTGCTGTCCATCCACCAACCCCTCAGCCAGCAATCATTTGCTCTCTGCCAGACTTATTTTTAGGCGGGAGGAATCTGAAGCTTGTGCAAATGTTTAAACACTTGTCTCTCCTGAATTATTCAGTGTACTTTGCCTGCTCCTGGAGTTAATTCAAAGGGAGGGCAGTCGATAGAGCTCTGACATTCACCCTGGGGAGGAGGTGGCAGAGGGAGCACCGACAACCCCCTGCCCTCTCCACCCTTCCTGCCCCACAGGCTCCAGCTCTGGGCTCCCCTGGCACTGCTGTCCAGCACCAAATCTGAGCAAATTTGCCCTAATTTAAAAGGTGACCCTGTGTGGGCACAGCACTGGGGACTGCAGTGTCCGGAGCTATGGGTGAGGCTGCAGAGCCTGACTTATGAAGATCCGAGGAAAAACCCAAGGAAGCCCTCATGGTTTTCTCCCTGTTTTCTGCTCTGGTTGAAAGAGGCTTTTTCCAGTGGCAGATGCACATTTCTGTGCATCAAAAAACCCAAAGTGCAGCTCTCAGCCTCTTGAAGTCAAAGGGGAATTTGAGATTTGGATTACAATTTCATCTATGAACTGAAGCACAGCTGTGAGCCAAAGCCCTCTGGAGTAGAGGAGTCTTTCCTCTGGCTCCACCACTCACAGAAGAATTATAACATTTGTCCAACATCAATTAAAACCCTTGTATAAGAGTATATTAATTCACACGTGGGTCTGTGCAGCTCTCCTGCTCCTGTGAAATGTTATGAAGAGCAAATTATGTACCAAGTTGTGCAATCTTGGCTTTCTCGTCTGCCCAAATACAGAAATTACAGCAGTAACTTTGCTACTGCACCACACTGGAACACTCAGCTCCTGCTGAGTACTTTTGTCCCTGATCAGCCATCAAATAAAGTCACAGTTTCCCTTGGTGAATCAAGCTAATGACAAAATGCAGGGTTTACATATAACCCAACAACTCAGCAAGCTGTTTCCAAAATGTGAGATACAGGCAGCAATATCTTATGGAGAAAGGAGAAGGGATTGTGTCACCCTCTGTTCACACACTGCTCGTGGGCACTGCTTTTCCCAGTTCCAGGGGAAAAACAGGACAGAACAGACAGACTTCAGCACAGTCTTCATTCCACACTGCCCAACATCTCCAGGCTCACACTGAGGAATTGCTTAACCACACATAAACCCAAGTTACTTTCTGGTACATCTAATAATTGCATGGGGACATTGCAAGTAGGCTGCTCAGTTTGTAAAGATGTTTCATTACGAAGGTCTGGGTTAAAGTTCAAGTTCAAGTGTCTGTACTAAGCTGGAGAAGATCTGAATGAGCAGCAATTAAAAGAGTCTGACTCATATGGGGCACTGCTGGACTTTGAAAAGGCTGAGTGCTTGAAGCTCTGTTGGGAAGGATTTTTTTTATTTTAGTCCAACAGTAACAGAAAGTACTTTTGGAAAAAAAAAAGAATTTTGGGGAAAGGCAACATCTTCACCTGCTTTCAAGGCTGAGTGCCCGCAGACAATGGATGCCTTTTATCCTGCTGCTGTCAGAAGGGCCAGGCTGCTCCGAGCAGCAGCTCCCACCCTTGAAAGGCTGAGTCGTGGCTGGGAGCCAGGAGCAGACCAGCCGTTCCTGTCTGCAGCCTCCCAGCCCGAGGAGACATCACAGGAGCAGAACTGCTCCTCTCCTCATGCGGAACGTGGGTGGGAAGGCGGCGGCAGCGTCCAGATGGGAAAAGGGACTTTCCTGATGCAAAAGCCTGAGAACCGCTGGGTAAGAACAGACCCATCTGGAACGGCAGCTGAAACACGGCACGAGAAACTGCCTTGCCTTGGGATCAATCCCAGGAATCACCAAAAGCTTTATCAGAGAGAGGATGGTCCTCAGGGACCTTGTTTCTGAGGCTGTATCACTGGATGCAGGTTGTTTACGTCTTGCTTTAACATGCTGGTGGGAGGAAGTGCTCCACTGCCAAAAGAGACTTTGAGGGTGTGCAGCAATATTTGGACAGCAAACCCACCAGTCTGCCCCATCCCCACATCAGTAGGATGCTACAGGAAGAAGAGATGGGCTCTCTGTCCAGTGTGCTAGAGAGGGAGATGAACTCCAGCCAGTCTGACTGGAGAGGTGCTGTTCTGAGGCACAGGCAGTGCTTCAGTTCCTGTCCCATGGCAGGGCTCGAGGCTGTGCTTGTGACAGGAAATGAGAGGCACAAGTCACTGGGGCAGCTCTGCGCCCTGCTCAACAGCCCCACATGAGCGTCCCATGCACAGCTCTGCTGCACATCCCTAAAAACGACACGGGCTGATCATTAACCCCAAAGCTGAGCCTTGGCTTGGCAGGTGAGCAACTGTATTGGATCCGATCCATAACAAACCTTGGATCTGCCTCTGAGCAGTTATCCTGCTTCCCGTGGGAAGGACAAGAACTTTATGGTTTCTATAAGGAGTCACCACCCTATTTCCATCTGGGAGCACCTGGAGCTGTCCCTGGGGCAGCACCACGAGGACCTGGCAGGATGCACCTGCCTTTTTCCCAGGAAAGGGGATGCTCATTCCCTGAGCACCTGCTGGATCCAGAAAGAAATAAAAAGAAAGCCCTGGGCAGCCTGGGAGCTTTCAAATGCTCCCATCCTCAGGATCCCACAGCTCCTCCTCTCTCCCATTCATCCTGGAATGGGAGGGTGGCACGGGAAGGGGGAGCACAACAGTGTTGCTGTGGGACAGCCAATGCAGAGATGACCACTGCTCCTTTTCGGGACAAGCACATTCCTGCCTGCTCAAGGGGTGCCTGTAGCCTTCGGAAGGAGGAAACTGAGGGTTGATTCTGCTCAGATTTAATCTAGATTTTAAACTCTTGATAGCAGGATGGCTGTTTTTATCGTTTGCAGTTTCTGGCAGAGCCCTCCTCCAGAACCAGCCTCGAGCCTCTGTCTCAGCACCAGTAATAATTTCCCCCCTTTAAGTGACGCAGGCTGGCAAAATGTTCCATCACGGCTGCACAGCCCCGACCCCGCTGGGCTGGCCCCAAAATCTTCCAGTGAGGAGCAGGGAAATAAAAAACATTCTTCTTACCATCTCGGGGCTGATCCCCGTCCTCTCCCCCGAGCAGCAGGGAAGCACAGGGCAAAGCCCTGGCTGGACATGAATTATCCAGCCCCGAAGGAAGAGTTTCTAAACACCACTGGGTCAACGACCACGCTGGACGTCAGGATCAGAGCAAATAGTGACCTCTGGAAAGTGCTGCATCAGCCTAGGCAGCCTGAATACCACCAGTTCCTCGGGGAAGGGCAGGAATCTGGGAAACAGGCACCGCACGAACATTTCTGCAGGGTTCCGGTTACTTTATGCAAAAAAATGTTGGGATTTCACACTCCCACCACAGCCGGCCCGCGGGGCCCCTCTGCTGTCGTGTCCCAGCACTGCAGTTACCTCCCATGGCACAAAGACCAGCACAGGCTCCCTGAAAACCGCCTCATTTCCAGGGATTTTGATGACATCGCTGTAAAAATGACCCAGGAAATTCAGTCCCCCACTCACTAAGCTGAAATTCCCCGAGGAAACCCTGCAAGGGACTGTCCCAGCTCCACGAGCAACTCACTGCCTGAAAGAAGCCACTTCCCACCACTTATTTCCCTGCGGAGACCTAGGAGTTACAGTAGCCAGCCTAGACCGTGGTAACGTTAACAAAAAATATTGAAAAGTATCTTAAAAGGGCTTCATTTTCTCTACTGCTACAGAATAATTTGTTCTGTTACCAAGTATCCCCCACTGAGCGGCCTCCCTGTTATTTGATATCCACCAGGCTGCACAGGACCCTGCTTTGGGAACCATTTCTGAAGACTTCCACAGCACAGCATTTCTGGAAGCCCTCCCAAGACGAAACAGCCAATAAAGAGGCGAAGTGTGTAATATTTTATTGCAATAAATTCGAGTTTTATGGCAAGGGATCCAGGTGAAAGGAGCACACTGCAGTGGAGCAGGACGCTGCACGTGGGGGGTTAGGTGCCCCAGGACGCCGTGAAGCTCAGATGGCTGCCATCCTTCAGTTATCACAGTACTGTACCTTTACAAGAGACAGCATCAGCACTGTGATAACTGAGCCAGGGCAGCCTGGCAGTCATTGGCCCCTCCGTGGCACTGCCGAGTCCTCGGTGTCCTCCTCCCTCAGTGTCCCCAGAACCCCACGTCACCCCACAGGTGAAAGCCTCAGGAGCTTTAACACGAAGTGGCTTTGCAGCTGAGGTTCACTCCAGAAAATTATCCACATAATTAGTGTTGTTTTAATGACCACGGTGGCTTCTGCAACACAGCTCAAAGTGGTTTGAAGCAGCAGCTTCCTCTGGGCAAATCCACCCATGCTGGATTTAACGGAGAAAGAGAAACCAACCCTTCTACACGGGGGCAGCCCTTTCTCCCCCTTAAATCCAGCCAGCCAGCAGCACTTGGCTCCTGCTGCTCCAGAATTGGGTGTCAGGAGCAGCCAGGCCGTGGGGACAGCGGCAGCCAGCCAGGAGAGCTGCTGGAGCCCCTCGGGGACAGCGGGATGGCCACGGGCACGACCCCGAGGGCGGCACCGCCCCGCGCCCCGAGCCCGCCGGGCTCCTGCTGCTGCCAGGAGCCGGGATTTTCCAGCCCGTCCCACACCTTCGCCGGGCTCATCTGGAGTGTGGCACACGTGTCCCCAGAGCCAGCAGGGCAGATCTCCCCGTGCCCTCTGAGGGAGCAGCTCCCAGTGCCAGCTGTGCTCACAGGGGCTGCAGCTGCGGCAAGCCAAGAGGGGTGTCCGAGTTGGCATTTTTAGGTCATCAAATCCACATAAAAACATTTGAAAAACACAATCCCACTAATTAGTTGAATTATAAGCTTCCATCAACCTGTATTTACTCCCCCCCTTTTTTTTTCTTCCTTAAAAACAGGCACGGATGAAAAGATCACGGCGCTACTTCTCCACCCCCCACTTCATTGTGTATTTCTACAACTTTACCCTCCTTCTTTGGTTTTGTTTTTTTTTTTTCCCTAAAAACAGGCATTCCTGAAAACATCACAAAACAATTTCCACACCGGCCACGTTGCCTGGGGCAATCAGATACATCAAGTTCCGAAATGAGTTTAAAAAAACACAACGGTTTTATGTTGGCAAAGTTAATGTGTTACTAAGTTTCCAATAAAAGTCCATTTATGATGTTGATGGACTCGAGTAGCACAAGAAGCTTCCATGTTTCCACCAGGAGGAAGCAGAAACTCCAAAAGTGGGTTTTTTTTAACACTCTAAATAACTTACCTGGCAAAGAGAAGGTGCTGAGATGTTTCAGAGGCTGTTTTTAAGAAAGAAACACGTAACACTCGGCTGGATCCAGCCATGGAAACGCTGCCTTACAAGTTTGCAACTCCAGAGGGCAATGGAGAGGCAAACATGGAATATCGGAGGAGCAGCACGCAGGGGAAAAAAACATTTGTACATTTTAAAACAAACTCCAAACATACATTACATAAAAAGGGGACAGTCAACAGATTATGCAATGCTGACGTAAGGCAGCACAGATGACTTCAGGATGCATCCCCAAACTTGCAGATTTGCCACGGTTTGTGGATTAATCATTAAGGAATTGGCTGTTGCTAGGAAAGCACAACAAAAACTTGCTAAAAATATTAATGAATTCTGTGCAACGGTGGGTTTTGAAAAGGAAAGGAGCTGCATGAGCAATGAGCCCTCTGCTCTCACTCTGAGGTGTTTTCACACCACCACTGGTATTCCAGGTGAGGAATTCTACTGATTTCAGTGGCATGGCTTAAGTGTAGGATAGGGAATTCTACATTTCACAGGCTGAGGTGATGAGAGAAGAATCACTGTTTTACAATTTAAGCATGCTTTGATCACTCTTTCAGGATTTTACCCGTGCTCCAGCAGTTATTTATCACGGCATTAAAGGGAGAGGGTGAACAATTCCTCCCCAGCACCCTCTGGCACAGCAACTGTTGGAGTTACACCCGTATTCCAAGGGCTGATGCCATTTTCTCTGGAGGATCCAGCTCTTCCCCCAGTACAAATACAGTTTGTTGTCTTGCATCTCACAAACACACATACACAGATTTTTGCTTTCCTTCAGCCAGACTAAAGCTACACAGACCCGATGCTGAAAGCTCAAATAGGTTCTCCATTTATCTGGAAAAAAACACCTTTTTTTCAGCAAAACCCACATTAGTTTTGGAGTCCAGCACATATTTTTGTTTTTGTTGTTGCTAAGACCCTGCATATTTCCATACACTTTTAAAAAAAAAAAACCCTCTACTTTCCAGTGTTTGCTGCCAGTTCTCACTTTTGAAACCCGTTTATGTTGGCCTGGCTGGTTTTTAAACTCCAGTTCCACCTCCTGCCCCTTTGGGGCTGGTGGTATTTTTTCACTTGTTTCATAGGAACCAAAATTCCTTCAGCATCGCAGCGACGGGATTGGGGACGTTCCCTGCCCACAGCCCCAGGGCTTGGCCCTCCCCACCCCTACGCACGGGTCGAGGATCTTCCAGCGCTGCGAGCTGCTCTCAGCCTGCACGGGCTCACGAGGTGCGAGGGGAACAATCCTCATTTCCACCTTCCCCAGCGCGCTTTGAACGCGAATCTCGGCGAGCCTGAAGAGCGAAGAAAACAAACAGCTCGTTACGGGGATACGGCGGCGCGGCGGGCGCTGACCCGGCCGTGGCGGGCACGGGGGCGC
>VZRO01001688.1:87583-109010 GCA_013397915.1 Daphoenositta chrysoptera
GGGGAGCGGCCGCGGGGTCCCCCCGCCCTGCTGATGTGTCCGGGCGGTGCGGGGGGAGCGCGGCCGGGGCAGCTGACGCGTGTCCTGCCCCGCAGCGCTCCGGCGCCGGCAGCCGGCCATGGCCTCCAAGCTGCTGCGGGCCGTGGTGCTCGGCCCCCCCGGCTCGGGCAAGGGCACGGTGTGCGAGAGGATCGCCCGCAGGTTCGGGCTGCAGCACCTCTCCAGCGGGCCGTTCCTGCGGGAGAGCCTCGGCGGCGGCGGCGGTGAGTGCCCGCGGGGCCGCCCCGTCGGCACCGGGAGCGGGGGGTCCCTGCCGAGCATCTCCGGCGGGGCAGCGCTGGGGCGGGCTGGGGACGAGCACAGGGCAGGGATGCGGATGGAGATGGGGGTGGGACGGAGACGGGGATGGATGGGGATCCGTCTCCACCGCGGGTACACCACAGGTTGTTTTCTTCCCGTGGATTTGGCACCGCTCATTCATCGCCTGCTCCCTCCAGCCGGAGCTCACGGAGCCGCTCGGGGAAAGCGGGGTGTGATGCCGTGGGGTGCCGCGGCTGTGCGGTAGTTTCCCCTGTGCCGGGGGATTACGGCTGCGGAGGGGGCGGTGTGAGAGCCCCACCTGGCCGCGCAGCGACGGTGAAGGGCCGGCGGTGTCCGGGGACCCGGGGCGGGTGTTGTTATTAACAACTCCCTCCTGCCTCAGGCGGTGCCCGGGGATGGACGGCAGATGGCCGGAGTGCCGGTGCCCGCGCTGCCCCGGCGGGAGGGACGGAGTGCGAGCGGGCATTTGTCCAGGGGGAAACCTGCCGGGAATACCGCTGCGTGTCACCGGGTGCTCCGGCCGGGTGCCAGGAGCGGGGAGTTGCAGGAGGTGGGTGTCAGCACCCACCCCGCACAGGCATCCCTGGAGAGCCGGGTTTTAGGGCTGGCAGCTGCCTGTCCCGTGTCCGACATCCAAATCCAAATCCAAACCCCGCGGGAGCTGGGGTGAGCTGTGCCTGTGTCCCTCGGCTGGTGAGGGGCTGCTGGTCCAGGCGGGGCTCGGCTGCGGCCGTGCTGAGCCCCAGCTCTGCGGGATTGGGCAATTCCAACGCCTTTCTTTTCCCGACACTTCCTTCTCTCCTCTGCTAATGTGCGAAAGACCGACCCGGGGGGGAAGCTGACTCACCGGGCAGGGGAACGGTGAAACGGCGTCGATGCAAAGCAAGAGAGGATTTAGAAGTGAATTCTATTCTAGAAGGATGGCAAAAACAGGAAGGAAAAATAGGGAGGGTAAAGTTTTGGAGAGATGCATGTTCCGACAAGGGCGTTGCACACAGCCCTGCGCTGGTCACTCATGTAAAAATACCCAGATTTCCTTTTGTAAATAAAAAGGACAATAATATTTCCTTTGGAGGGAGGCTCAAAATTTGGAAAATCCCGATGAGGGCTTTGGCTGAAGAAGAGAAAGCTGGGCTGAAAAGCGAGCAGAGGTGCAGCATGTGGAGAGGGGCAGCACAGTGAGACTGTGCCCACCCAGCAACTTTCACAGCCAAGCTCTGAACCACTGGTTGCCCTGAATTTCACATCTCAGCTCATGCTCTTGCCATAGAGCTCCTCTGGGGACACTGGAGAAGCAAGAAGGTGTCTTGGGCACATTCAGATGGAAACAAGAGGGAGAAATGCAGGGAAAATTACTCAGAAGTGAAACCAGCCGTGGTTTGGTTCCTGTGGCGTGGCATTTGGGTCCCACCTTTGACTCAGCCTCTGCTTACAGCTCTCAGTGAGCTCCAGTTATTTGGTTTGTTGTTTTTTTTTTTTCTTTTTTTTTGCTATTTGCTTTGGACAAGCTGTTACATGACTGTGCTGCCGTGTGCCAGCTCCGGGGGAAACGAGGTGGAAGTGGCTGCTCTTCCCAAGTTTATCGGCTGCGTCACCGGCTTTGCGCTTTAGGGGAGCTGGGGCTCTGCAGAACCAACAGAGTCATTACGGACTCATCGTCCCAAAGGCAACTGTGAATCCGGTGTTTTTACAGGGATCTTGGCCTCATGTGCCAGTGCTCCAGGGATTTTCCTGCTGGCCGCTGCCAGGCATGAAGTGGCCGTGGCTGAGGGTTCGGGCTCGGGGGCACGGAGGGCTCCTGCTGCTGGAGGAAGGCTGAGCTCCCAGCATGGAGAGTGTTCCAGGCCCGCTGCTGGAGCTGGTGTTGGCAGCCCCAAGGGACAAAGAGGCGCTTTTGAGGCAGGTGAATGCACGGCTGCTGCTGAAGGGCCTCGAGCTGTGCTCCAGCAACCCCGAAGTACATCCGCCCCAGCCGTGTGTCTCCTAATTAGTGTCTCTCAGCGAGTGGCTGCTCTGCTGTGGGAAAAGGCCTTTGTAACAGCTTGGAAAAGTTACAGGCTGTGTTTTGATGCCAGGCAGGGGTGCTGGAGGGTGGTGAGCCACTTCTTTGGCCAGCACTTGCCCCGGAACGCAGGTGGTTGTCTCTGGTGTTGGCAGCATCTCCGGGTCTTAGCGGGGCTCTGCAGTTCATTTGCAGAACAACTGAATTGCTTGTCTTGGTTTGGCTGAGGGTCTGGGGGTCCTGTGTTTGTCCCACTGCTCCCTTTCAGGTGCTCTGCTGGAGCCAGAAGCAGCTCCAGTCCCCTCCTCACATGGATTTCCTTTGTGGGCATCCACCAAAGTATGCACAAAACAAAACTCCCAGGGGGACGTGGGCTGTGCACGGCCCAGCCCCACAGTCCTTCTCCCCACCTTTCCCATGGACTGTGGTCTTTGCTGGCCACACTGGCCTGGTTGGTGGCCAAAGCTGAGCCCAGGGATGCAGCCTGCCAACATTTCCACAGGGTCCCTGCCGTATCCATGTGTGGGAGCAGTGTTCTGACCACAGGGATCTCTCCCAGTCCCTGCAGACAGACCCCACTGTCCACACAGTGAGCCTGAATTTGGGGCCACATCAGGCTTCAACCCCCCAAAACGACATCCTGATGCTGAGGACAGGGTGGAAGAGAGGGCCCTGGGTGCAGCATCCATGTCAGGAAAAAGGTCCCAAAGCTGGGCTGACACCTGGTGTGGCTTAACTGTGGTGCTGCATTGGTGCCCTGTTCACTGCTGGGGTTTCTCCTCTCCATTAGCTCCAGATTGTGTTGCTGTAGCCTAAATAATAGGAAAACAAATCCTGGAAAAGGTTTTGGATAGGGAGAAAGCCCGGAGTTGTGGTGCAGGCTCTGTGTTTGGGAACAGCCTCTCCTCCAGCCTGTCCTGCCTGACCCTGGGTGGTTGCTGGGTGTTCTCAGGGCTGGGACACGTCCCTCGGGGCTGAGACGTGTCCCTCGGGGCTGGGACACGTCCCTCGGGCTGGATCTGTGTTGCTGTGATAAGGAGGGACAGATCAGGGTCGCGTGGGGGAAGCTGGAGAGCTGGAAGTCCCGTGAGTTACCGGGCAGATTAAACCCACGGTCATCGGATTAATGGGATTAAAGCAGGAGTCGAAAGGCTGGGTTTGAGCTCAGCACACTAAAGAGCCCTTTGCTACCTGGAGTAACTGCAGAGCAAAGCCTGCACCCCCTCTCTGCCCCAGCCACAGCAGTGGGGGTTTGGTGCTATGGGGTGAGCCCCAGCTCCTCGTGGTGGGGACCAGCATCTCCCTCCCTATGGGGAGGGCTCCCCAAACCCTGCTCCCCTTTGGAATGAGGCTGGGGAGGGCTGCACCAGGGGGTCTTATCTAGGGCAGGCTGGGCTGGGGGCTGGGAAGGATAACAAATGTTAAATTTGGGGTTAAAGCTGCCTGGAAGAAACCCCAAGGGCTGGGAGGTTGGGATGATGCTCTCCAGTTTATCCTGGGTGCTGGGGGTCTGGAAAGTTCTGCAGGCCCTTACTGCAAATCCATGCCCATTCCTCCTTGGAGAGAGGAGAGGTGGCGGTGCTTTGGAGGAGGGAGAAGCTCCAGGAGATGTCTGGGAGCAGTCAGCTCTGTGCTGGTGCACGGTCCCCGTGGTGCTGCATTCCGTGGCCCCGTGCTGCTGTGTCCCTACACACGGAGGGGACAGTGGAGCAGCAGGAATTGTCCGTGGCAGAGCAGAGGAGAGCTGTCCATCTGTCCTGGGGGTGTGGGAAAGCTGCAGCCTCGGGGCTGCGGGGCTGTGGGGCTCTGCTGTGTTCCCAGACTGTGTTCCCAGCCCCAACTGTGGCTCGGGGTATGTCAGGCTTGCAGCTCCAGGCCAGGCTCCAGAAGCCCTGCTGAGCCACAGCTGGTCCCTGGGATGGCCATCTGTCCTCAGGTGACAGCCGGACTTTGTGTGGCCTCTCCCAGCTCGTGGGATGGCCATCCCTCCTCAGGGTGACAGCCAGACCTTGTGTGGCAGCTCCTGGCTCCTGGGATGTCCATCCCTCCTCGGGGTGACAGCTGAACCTTCTATGGCAGCTCCTGGTCCCTGGGATGTCCATCCCTCCTGGGGTGGCAGCCGGACCCTGCCCAGCAGCCTCCGGTTGTTCCCGGGAGCAGCCCTGCCCTGCCAGTGAGCTCATTCCCCTGGAGCCTCTGGCACCATGCAGACCGCGTCAATAAATACCAAAAAATACCAAAAAAAGATGTTTTTATAGCATCGATGCCCTCGAGGGCTCCGTGCCGGTTGCATAACCCACAGGGTGTTTTTTCCATCCCCGTGTCCTTCGCTTTCCCAGGCGGGAATGCTGCCGGCAGCGCCGCTGGTGACGTCTGGGCGGTGACAGAGAACTTGTCATTGAGAAAAGGTGTTTTCTGCTCGCTCCCCGCGGGGCCAGCTGGAATTCCTGCCCGGATCGGAGGCGGTGGGATGCGATGCCGGTGCCTGCGGTGACTCAGCCCCGCGGGCCGTGAGTCAGCGCTGCCCCGCTCCCAGGCAGGTTGGATGCTGGATCCCAACATTCCGTACTCCTGGCCCCCGTCCAAGGAGAAAGAGGCTGGACCTCTCTTCTGCTGCCGGGAGAAGGACTCGTCACACACAGCGGGGAAAAATCTGTGCCTTTCCCAAGCAGATTCTTTGGATTCTGGATTAAACCTGGGAGTGTGGTTTGTCTGGGAGCCCCACCTGCCCTTCTTCCCAGGCAGGCCCCATCCCATGCTTGCAGGGGGATGTGTTCAGGCTGGTTTCCCCTTAGATCAGATGAATTCTCTCCAAGAATTGTGTATCTTGCAAAAACCCCTCCTGCAGCTGAGGAATCCATCCCCAGCCAGGTGCACGTGCTGCCCGCTCTGACATCTCGCTGCAGCCCGGAGAACCAGAGCCTCCTCCCAACGCAGGATCCTGGGGATTATTTTTAGAGAGGACTCACGCTTGGAGAGGGCTGAAATGTGCTGTCCTCACCAGAAATGGTGCAAAAAATAGATCATGAAATTGTTCATTTCTGGTGACAAGTGCTATTTCAGCTGCTGTGGGAAGACAGCAGAAGAGGGGTCCATGGGGTCCCAGAGGAAAGGGTAGTGAGCTCTCCTTGGGGCAGGAGCAGGACTTGTCGCACACAAGGGCAAAGAATATTTGCATTTTCTAAACGGTTTCTTTGTGCCTCTGAGGGGCTGAAAAGAAGTCACAGCAAACTTCCAATCATGGAATGATTTAGGTTTGAAAGGACCTTAAAGCTCATCCAATTCCACCCTCTGCTGTGGGCAAGGACACCTTCCACTATCCCAGGTTGTTCCAGCCTGGCCTTGGACACTTCCAGGGATCCAGGGGCAGCCACAGCTTCTCTTGGAAATCCATTCCAGGGCCTCCCCACCCTCACAGGGAACAATTCCTTCCCAATATCCCATCTAACCCTGGCAGTGGGAAGCCATTCCCTGTGTCCTGTCCCTCCATTCCTTGTCCAAAGCCCCTGCCCAGCTTCCAGAAGCAGCTGAAGCTGAGGAATGTGGGAGAGCCAGGCAGGAGCCCGGGAATGTGCACTCACCACAACTATGTTCGTAAGGATTTGATCTTGGGAATAATTTTCTTATCTGAGCGTGTCCTACAAAGTGAAGGCTCTGAAATCTTTCAGCCCTGGGGATGGGAAGCAGGCTCAGTGTGTTTGGGACAGTCCTTGCCTGTGCCAGGGTCACTGTGAGCACATCGGAGCCATCTCCTGAACCAAAGAGCTCCCGAACCAAAGGAGCACATCCAGTTCTTCTCTCTCCACCAGCTGAGGGCTTGGCTTTGGCCCAGCATGTTCCTGCTCTCAGGTACCTCAGGAATTCCCATTCCTCCAGCCCCAAAAGGACCGTGTGGCCCTTCCATCACGAGCAGAGCGACGCTGCCAAAAATCTCCTGGATAGAGGAGGCCAGGCAGAACTTGAGGGGGAGTGTTATTTTTTTAAGTGGAAATGTCATGATTTTTTTTTGTTTGTTTCATCTATTGCTTTTGGGTTTCTCTTCCTTGTCTTGAGCAGAAGCTGGAGTCTTGGCAAAGCAGTACCTCGAGAGAGGCCTCCTGGTGCCCGACCACGTCATCACGCGCGTGATGATGGCAGAGCTGGAGAAGCGGCAGGAGCAGCACTGGCTGCTCGATGGTGAGTCCAGAGGGGGAAATCCCAGCCCCCTTGGGAACATTCCTTTGCTCCTAATGGTTTGGCAGTCCCAGGAGAGAGAAAAGCCAGGAGGTGCCTTTGCTGGAGGTAGGAGGAGAGGCAGGGACATCTTCCCGCTGCCCTCGGCAGGTGCGTGTCCAGCTGTGCCCTTGGCACGTGGCTGGGAAAGGGAAGGGCAGGGAGGGGAGCTGGATGTTCCCTAAAGCACAGCAGGGCTGGAGACACGCCAAGAAAAACCTTTTACCACCTCTGCATGTGTGTGAAGCAGCTCCTCCATCCCAGCCCAAAAGCCACCTGAGCTGGAGGGGCAGGGGATGCTGAGATCAAACAGCATGGCCTGG
Source organism: Daphoenositta chrysoptera (assembly GCA_013397915.1). Taxonomy (NCBI): domain Eukaryota; kingdom Metazoa; phylum Chordata; class Aves; order Passeriformes; genus Daphoenositta; species Daphoenositta chrysoptera. The sequence continues at coordinate 94,442 of VZRO01001688.1, forward strand.
GGTCCCAGGGCTGGAATGGGAATCAGAGAATCCCAGAGTAGTTTGGGCTGGGAGGAACCTTAAAGCCCATCCAGTCCCACCCCTGCCATGGGCAGGGACACCTTCCACTGTCCCAGGCTGCTCCAGCCCCAGTGTCCAGCCTGGCCTTGGACACTGCCAGGGATCCAGGGGCAGCCACAGCTGCTCTGGGCACCCTGTGCCAGGGCCTGCCCACCCTCACAGGGAACAATTCCTTCCCAATATCCCATCCATCCCTGCCCTCTGGCAGTGGGAAGCCATCCCCTGTGTCCTGTCCCTCCAGCTAAGGTCCTAAGGTCTCTCTCCATCTTTCTTGGGGGCTCCCTTCAGGTCTCTAAGGTCCCTTCCAATCCAAACACTCTGGGATCTATGATTTTCTGCTCCAGCTGCTCACTGGCTTTTCCAAGGAGGACAGGACCATTTTACTGCAGTATCCACATGAACCAGCAGCTTGTCCCCAATCTGTGCTCAGCACTCTGTTCCCTTCACGTTTTTCCTTGTCATTCCAGTATTTATCCCTGTTCTGCCGCTGCCTGTGTCCTCCTGCGTGCCCCCAGCCCCTGTGTAGGGACAGCAGCCACCTCTTTGCAGGCAAACCTGAGCCCTGGGTGTCACATTTCGGGAGCTGGTGCTGTGGGAGCTATTTTTTCTCAGAGCCATATGGCGGTGTCTGCCTTTCACACCGCTTGTGCCGCAGCGGGGCTGGGACTGCAGCTCTGGAGCTGCCTGATGGATGAGTTTGGCTCCATCCTTGCTGCTTTCCAGCCTCTCATTCCAATTTCTGCCCTGCTGCCTGCCCAGGTTTCCCCCGGACGCTGGGACAAGCCAAGGCTCTGGACGGGATCTGTGAGCTGGACCTGGTGATCAGCCTGAACATCCCCTTCGAGACGCTGAAGGATCGCCTGAGCGCCCGCTGGGTGCACCCCGCCAGCGGCAGGGTCTACAACATGGACTTCAACCCTCCCCAGACACAGGTAAGAGCCCTGGGGCTGCCTGGGAGCCATCCACAGAAGGAAAACTTTGGAGAAGCCGTTCTCTGCAGGAGCTGGGGTCCTGAGGAAGCATAGGGGAAGCAATCCCAGGTAGAAGCGCTGAGCACCATAAAGAACTGTGCTAAATGCTCATCAGGGAAACGGGATTGCTGCAGACAGGGCGAGGCACTTGGCAGCTGCAGGGTGGGCAACGGGTCAGTGATGTCCCTGCGTGGCTTTGTGTCCCCTCAGGGTGTGGATGACCTGACGGGAGAGCCGCTGGTGCAGCGCGAGGACGACAGGCCCGAGGCCGTGGCCGCGCGGCTCAGGAAGTACAAGGACGCTGCCAAGCCCGTGATCGAGCTGTACAAGTGAGTTGGGCACGAGGAGGAACCACAGCAGGGCTGTCAGAACGGGCACCAGGGCTGCGTGGCCCATGCCTACATCCCAAAGAGCCCTGGAAGATTTTAGGGGCCAAGCCCTGGCCCTGGATGGGGCCTCCCTTGGAGGCAGGAGGCCAATCCAAAGAAATTCCCAGCTCCCGTTTGTCTTGCTGGGTTCCAAAAATGGGAGGGGTGCTTTGTCCCAGATCCAGGGTGGTCCATGCCATGAAAAATCCATCCAGGGCCCCGAGGGGTTTGGGTGAAGCACGGGGAGATTGGCAAGAGGCAGGAGAAGGGAAAGACCCCGGCGCTGGCTCCGATGGATCTGCTGGGAGCACAGGGGGGTTCCAGGGCTTGTTCCCCTTGTGGGATTGTTGTCCCCTGCACTGTGGGGCTGTTGTCCCCTGCACTGTGGGGCTGTTGTCCCCTGCACTGTGGGGCTGTTGTCCCCTGCACTGTGGGGCTGTTGTTCCCTGCACTGTGGGGCTGTTGTCCCCTGCACTGTGGGATTGTTGTCCCCTGCACTGTGGGACAGTTGTTCCCTGGCCAGCTCGGGAATGATGGATTGCTGTAGGGTGGCAAATCCCCTGCTCAGAGGGACCAGAAGCCCAGGAGTGTTTTTAAGCACGGGGGGGGGCAAAATTGCCCTTGCAGGGGAAGGGGGAGAATCACAGGCTCCTGGAATGGTTTGGGTTGGAAGGGACCTTAAATCCCATCCCAGTCCACCCCCTGCCATGGGCAGGGACACCTCCACTATCCCAAAGTGCTCCAAGCCCTGTCCAAGCTGCCTGTGGATACTGCTCAGGATCCTCAGGATGGGCTGGTCCTGACTTCTCCCACCTTTTTTCCAGGAGCAGGGGCATCCTTCACTCCTTCTCTGGCACAGAGACCAACAAGATCTGGCCCTACGTGTACACCCTGCTGTCCAGCAAGATCCCACCCGTTCTCTCGGGCGAGGAGCACTAAACAGCTCGTGCCAAGGATCAGGATTTCATTCCATCATGGATTTGGTTCCCAGCGCAGTGCCAGGGCTGTGCTGGGGTGAGGTGATCATGAACTGGGTGACATTGGTGGATACCAGTTATAGCCAGGGCCAGATCTTTGTTTAGAAGGTCAAGTCTGCTGGAATAAGGGGCTTTTTCCCTCTTTTGGGGCTATGGAGTTTTCCTGCCCGTGGTCCATCCCGGATTGGTGGTGCTGACCAGGGCAATGGTCATTCCAGGTTTACACAGCTTTGCCATGGTGTCCTTGCCATCCTTTTCCAGCCCCCAGTCCCTGTCTGAGCCTACATGTGCCATCCTGTTGCTCCACAGGACCGTTTACTGCTGAGAACTCTCTAAGCTGAGTGTTTTTTCTATAAATTATTTTCTATTAAATGGATTTCTCAGAGAAATAAAGCTCTGGAAAGCAACACTTAGCCCAGTGGGAATTTTGGGAGCAACATGGGAAATGTGTGTACAACAAAGCTGAGAGACATGAAGATCACATTTCCAGCATTAATACACATGAAAGAGGGAAAACATTGGGGGTGGAACACTCCCTTGTACTCCTTCCATAGGGAGAGCTGAATTCCCTGTTAAAAAGCTGCTGTACAGGTTTTTATGGAATGCTGTGAGGCTGGGCAGGATCTGGGCTGGGGATGAGTTGCACTCTTTTGTCTTTCCTGGTTTATAGCTTTTAATACTACAAGTTAGTGATGTGCTAAGAGTTTCTCCCAAAGATTTATCTCCACATGTGCTTCAGTTTTGGGGAGAAATCAGCTCATTCCATCTTCCGTGCTGCCTTTGTCCCCGAGGTCCCCTGGCCAGGGGTCCCTTCAGCTGTTCCTGCTGTGTTCCCCAGCAAAGTGACTCCCTCCCCATGAAATCCCTGAGATCTTTCCTTCCTTGGGATGCATCCAGGGCCATGCCTAGGTGTTTTCCCATGATTTACAGCACCCTTGGGTAGTGTTGGGGCCAAGCTTTTCTCAACTGGAAGTGCTGCCACCCTCTTTTTGTAGGATGCAGTACCCAAGCAATGGGGACGTTCTCCTTGTCTCCTCGAGTTGCCTTATTTTATAAACTATATATTTAAAAAAAAAAAAGCAAGATGTGTATTTGTAAAAACAACAACAAAACCTGCTGAATTTTAGGATCCCTTTTTTGGAATTGTGCATGGAGCTGCTGGATCCGCAGGGAATGCTGCTTCTGCCAGGGGGGCTCACAGGAGGGCAGGAGCCTGGCACTGCCTGGCACCTCGGGTTAATCAGAGCAGCCTGGGCACCCTTCTGCTGCTGGGTGTCCCTGGGTTTATTTGTGCTTGGAGAGTGCAGCAGGGAAAGGGGAATGACGGGAATTCCTGGGGACTTTTTCCATGTGTGAAACCTCGGCACCTGCCTGGGTTTATTTATCCCAGCCGAGCATCCTCATGCTCACCAAGGATCCCTAAAGTTTGCTTCATCCTGGTGCTCTCCCAAACGGAGCCAGAGCAGGATCACTGCCCACATCCCACCTGCTGCTCCCCTCCTGGGGGAGAAGCCAGAGTGCTCCTCCCGGCCTCTGAGTGGGAATTTTCCAAGTGGGAGCAAAGGGATTGTCAGGTCTCACTGCTGCCCCAGGAGGCCTTTCCATGCCCCCGTGCTGGGAGGCCACAAATCTTCCAGCCAGCAGTGAAATCCTATTTCAGAAAGATTTGGGATTTTCCCATGACCCTGGGATGAAGGTCTGGGCTGGTTTTAGACACAAATCCACAAATAGCCAAAACCTGTGTGCTGCTTTCTTTGGAACAGCTTTGGGGCAGGAGGGAAGGAGATTTGGAGGGTTTTTCTAGGCTATAAAAGCAGCTGAGTGCCGGGCAGAGGGGCTGCTCCCTGCTTTGCCTTGTCCTGTTCTCGTGTCCCGTCCTTCCCTCCTGCAAAATTCCTCCTGAAGAGAGATTTCCGTGCAGCCCAGAGGCAGGACAGGGTCTGCAGATGCCTTTTCCAGGCTTTGAGCCCTATATTAGATGTCCAATCCCAAGCCCTCGGGATGGATTTTTCTACCAGACTCATTGCATTTTCCGAGACCAAATTCCAGCAGGGATGGGGCCCTGTCCCTCGCTGTCCCCCTGCCGTGCTCCCCTTTGGTATTTTACTGTGAATCCCAAACCTTTTGTAAAGCCACAGCAATTTTGTACTGACCCGAGATACTGTGTGGAGGGAGGAGGCTCTCCCCCCTGGAATGTCACGCCGAGTTTTCTTCCCGGAGTTTTCTTCCCGGAGTTTCCTCCCGGTGAATCGCTGCAGCTGTGTTACTGCTCTCAAGATGTAAATAAAGATTTTCTCCTGCTGATCCCTGTGCTGGCAGAGTCTGTGTGAGTTCCACCTTGCCGAGGCAGCAGGGCAGTGTTGACCTGGAGTTTCTTTGTAGGAGCTGAGGAGGAGGAGAGGGGAAGAAGAGGAATCAGAGCATCCCTGCACAAACATGGAAAACCCCTCAGGTTTTGGGCTTGGACACAGTGCAGTTCTTTGGGACCTTTAGTTGATATAATCCAAAATACTGGTTAAAAAGCCCGTTTGGATGAATCCATTTGCTCCTTCCCTCCCATCCTTATCACAGAACCCCAGAATCCCAGACTGCTTTAGGTTGGGACAGCCCATCTCATTCCACACCTGCCCATTGCACATAAAGTGGTTTTAATTTCCTTTTTAACTTCTCCCCGATAAAAATCCCGGCGCGCCTTAGGTCAGGGAGGCTCTGGCTATGTCCTGTGCCCCGGGTAATCCATCTCGTGCGGCTGGAATTGGGAATTAAACTCCCCGAGCTGCAGTGCCTCCTCCCAGTGCCACCAGTTTGCTTTTTGCTTTCATTCCCGAATAGCAGCTCGGGGCACTCCCTGTTTGGAGCGAGCAGGGCCTCAGGAATGATGAGGAGAGTGGGAAAACAAGGTGATAAGCAGGGAAGATGCTGCCTGGGAAGTGGGAGAGCCCCAGCTGGCGGGGGGGATGTCGCTGTTTAGGGTCGTGACAATCCGGGGGCGGAGCAGGGGCAGAGAAATCCGAAGAGGAAAAATATCTACGCAAGCTAGAAAACGAACTCAGTCTGAAAACAACAGTTGGGAGGTCAGAAAGCAGAGGAACAAGAGCCAAAATCCAGCTGGGATCAAAGCCCGAGTGCCGTCGGGGTGGCTGGGAGGGCACAGGGGACACGTCCCCGTCCTACAGCCTGACCTCAGCCCGTGCTGGAAGGGCAAGGGAAAGGAAACGGCCTCAGGTTGCACCAGGGCAGGTTTAGATTGGATATTGGGGAAAATTCCTTCCTGGAAAGGGCTGTCCAGCCCTGGCACAGCTGCCCAGGGCAGGGCTGAGTCCCATCCCTGCAGGGATTTAAATGCCATGTGGATGAGACACTTGGGGACAGGGGTCAGTGGTGGTCTTGGCAGTGCTGGGCATGGCTGGACTCGATGATCTGAGAGGACTTTTCCAGCCCAAATGATTCCATAATTCCAATTATGTGTTTACAGCATCACTAAGTGCTTGTCTGCCTGGTACCCAGGGAAGTGCCCCAGGTGTGCCTGGAGCAGCCCCATTCCCAGGGCTGCAAAGCTTGGACACGTCACATCCCTGCCGAGTCCATCCAGCAGCATTTACCATTCTCCAGGGGAAAAAAAAAAATCAAGGAAAAGAAAAAAAAAATCAAGGGAAAAAAAAAAAAATCAAGGGAAAGAAAAAAAATCGAGGAAAAGAAAAAAAAAATCGAGGGAAAGAAAAAAACCCCACCACCTTGCTGAGGTTTGCGGCGCAGACTCCAGATCCCACTCCAGGCCACATTTTAGACGATGTGATATGTCTGCCTCCATCCCCATCCTTCCCTGAGTCTCTAATCCCAAAAATAACCCGGGAGCGGCACGCAGTTGGCAGGCAGCGGCGGCAGCAGCGCCCCAGCCGGGCCGGAGCCGGCCCCGCCGCCGCTGCCGGGCGGAGAAGCGGCGTGCGGGACACGGCCGCGCTCGCCGCCGCTCGCCGCAGCCCCCGGCAGCCGCAGGATGCACGGCGCCGAGCAGCAAGGTAAGGGAAAGCTTCCCGGAGCCCGCGGAGCGGCGGCGAGAGGCAGCGCGAGCAAACTGGGGATGTTGTTTACGGCCCGTTTGTGCTGAGTAATTGGGGAAGGCACGCTCGCATCCCGGGATGAAGCGAATTCCCTGCTTTCCAGCCGGTTATGTAACAGCGCTGAGGGAAGGGATTGCACCCGAAACTGCTTGGCCGGGCAGGGAAGGCGAGCTGCTGGGATTTGGGAATGTACACCTGGGCATGGGGTGTTGGATAACCCCGGGCTGCGCCGGCTCCGCGGTCCCCGGTAGGGACAGGGACACCTCTTCTTGCACCCCAAAAAGCTTCTTGCACCCAAAAAAGCTCGTGCATTTAGGGCTGTCTGGGAGCCCTGGGAGCCCTTTTCCTCTATGCGGGCATATGGAATGAAAAGAAGGGAATTTTCAGGCTAAAATAACAAGTGTAGCTTCTCTGTGGCCGGAGCTGGACCTCCCGCAGGAGGGGGATTGGTGGAGATGTCAGCACATAAACGCTGCCATCCAATGCTGATCCCAGCCTTTCCCTGCCAATCCACCGGGAAGCTGACCTTCAGCCCCGCCGCTCTGTTATGCCGAGGCAAACACAGAGCTGCATTCCCTTTAAAAATCCTATTTCGGGCCAAAAAAGAGCTGAAATCCGTAGGGAAGTGCAGACATCGCTGCCGAGGCGGCCCCGGGCGGTGCTCCGGGAGGGGACGGCGGGGCCGGGGCGGCCGGCGGAGCCTCCTGCTCCCCACGGCTCCAGGTAGGTGCTTATCCCCCCCGGCATCCCCGCGGCTGGAATCCAGCCCGTAGTCCCTGTCTGCCTGCTGGATTTGTGCCTGTCATTGCTACGGTCCTGTTCTGGATACTGCCAGGGAGAGGAGGAGGAGGAGGAGAGGGAGAAAGACGAGGAGGAGGAGGAGGGTGAGGAATATTTTGGGCAGACCCTCAGGTCTGCAAACTCGCGACTTTATTCTCCTTCTGCAGTTGGACCAGGGCCTCCATCTTCTGCTATCCCTCCAACTGTGGATTCCTCTTAGTCATAGCCTAGCCTGAGGAGAAAATAAAAAATAAATCCAATAAAAGCAGCGTACGGAGCGATTCCGGCGGCACAGGCGGCGTGACGGCAACCCCGGCGCCTCTAAATTTAGCCAGCCGTGCCACAGCCGCCTTGTTTGTGATCCCAGGAACGCTCCAGCTGAGGGATGCAGCATTTTGGAGTGGCTGCAGCCCTTAAGGAGGCATCGGGTTTGTCCTTGAGCCGGGTTCTTGCCGCCAGCGTGAGCGCCAATGTTTAATTGCTGACCCAAGTAATCCCCGCTGCAGCCTAATCCCGGGGCCTCCCGCTGCACCCTCCCGCCCTCGGAGCCGCAGTTTTGGGGCAGGATTTGCTCAAATCCCTCCTGCTTTGCTGGGAAAAGATGGTGGAAGCCCTGGGGGTGCGTGGGAAAGGGAGCTGATGGATTGTAGGGTGGAGAGGTTGGTAGCCAGAGGTGTCACCCAGGTTTTGGGATGGAAATTGGGATGCTGGGGCTCAGCCCTGTGGAGCTGGGTTTTAGCACATCCCCAGCTCTGCTCGGGGGGCTGGAATTCCCCTTGGGAAGGGAGTTTGGGCTGTCAGGACAAGAGGGATGTGGCAAGGGATGCAACCCATCCATAGCGAACAGCCAGACCCAAAGGGGGGCTGCTCCTCTCCCAGAATCATTCAGGTGGGAAAAGCCCTCTGAGATCATCAAATCCAACCATTAATCCAGCTCTGTCAGAGCTCCAGAGATGTGGGGATGCTCCAGAGATCAGGAGATGCTGGAAACCACTAGAGCTGCACATGGGATCCCACAGCTCTCAGATTTTTGAGAACAAGGTCTGGAAATTCCAGAATTCTGTGGATGTAACAGGCAGAGATATTGTAATTTCCATAAAAATTGGATTATAGATGCTTCTTCAGGGGAGCATAAAGCAGCCATGGGAACTTCTCCAATGAAAATGCCATAAATAGGAGTTTATTATTTATATGAAATTATAAATAATTAATGTTTTCTGCTAATATTTCTATGATGTTAATTTTTTACAAGAGGTTTAGTATTTTATTATAATTTTAAATATTATTATACTAGACTATAAAAATATTTTATGAGCTCCTACACTCCCAAAAGGGGATGAGGCCCTGTTTGATGGACACAAACAACATATGGATTTCTTTCTCTTGAATAACTCCTTGTCCTCAGCAGCCAGGAATAATAAAGATGGCAAATGGAATCATTTAGATCCCTGAATTGTGGCTGGGAAGGGGAGAGATGGAGAAATTGGGGGTGCAGAACAAAATCAGGCAGGGAGACTGAGACCAGGGACAGGATTTGCTCCAAATCCTCTGAAATGGAGCTTTTGCCATGCAGGAAAATTTGAATTTATTCCCTTCCCCAGATCACGCTTGGAAGCAAAAAACAAATTATCTAGAAACCCTTTAAATTCCTTTTCCAAGTAAGAGTTTTCATGGAAAACTTTGCGGGAAGAGCGATTTGCCCTCAGCCAGCAGAGGTTTCTCTGACGTCTGTGAAGGGTGGGATGCCGCAGGCTCCCCCTCCCCTCCCCTCCCTCCTGGCATTCCCTGTCCACCCTGCCAGCTTTGGGAAGGTGTTCAATCCCCACGCGGTTCGGAGCAGCCCCTGCACCGGCACTGCCTGCTGAGTCAGCACTCTCCAGCTCCCTGTCCACGGGCTTTTCCATGGATTCGTGTCCTGAAGGCATCCCAGGAGAGCATTCCCAGATGGGTGACCACCGAGGGACCCACAAGAGGCTGGTGCAGGCAGTGCTGAAGTGGGGTTTGTTGCCTGTCCTGGTGGAAATGGTTACCAGGAGAAGGGAGAGGGACCATCCCAGCCTGATCCCTGCCTGGTTTCACGGGGATGGGATGTCCCCAAGGACCAGGCTGCTGGCTCCTGCAGCACTGAATTTTCATCCAAAGCCATGGAATCTTGGAATGGTTTGGGTTGGAAGGGTTTAGAGCCCATCCAGTGCCACCCCTGCCACGGGAAGTGACAATTCCCACTGTCCCAGGCTGCTCCAGCCTGGCCTTGGGCACTGCCAGGGATCCAGGGGCAGCCACAGCTGCTCTGGGCACCCTGTGCCCGTTGAAATCTATTCCCACACCAAACTGGGTGTGTCCCCCTTTGAACCACGTCCCAAAACTCAGAGCACCACATGGATTGAACCAGGATCTGGGAGAGAGCAAATGCAGCCCTGTGGAGCCTGCCTGAGGATGGATCCCTCTGGAAATGATGTGGCATTATAAACCTGAACACAAACTGCCTCAGTCAGGGGTGATGCAGCACCTGTAAGTCCCCACGAACTGAGACAAAGGCAATTTTGTAATGTTTTATATCAGCCAGAGCAACAAAGCTCTCATAATTGAATTTTTCCTGTTAGTTTTAGGTAAAAACTGTGCTACCAAATTCTGGCAGAAGGTAGAACCATATTAATGGGCTTGTGTTGGGTTCCTGGCCCACCTCCCTGTGCTGCCAGACCCCTCTGTATCTCCCCACCCTGGGCCTCGTGACCTCTCTTAAATATCCACCCAGGACATCCACTCCATCCCGGGGAGGCTTGGAGTGAGAACACATCCCCTGGACTGTTCCCCCACAGGAAACCTCACCCCGTCCATGGGTGATGGCAGTGGGGGGCAGTCTTCAGCTGTGATTTCCCTCTGTTTTCATGGAAAAACTGATTTCACTGAGGGGTCCTCGGTCAGAGCCACCTGAGAGCCACAAGCTGACCATTTCCATCGAGTTCTGTGCTGCTGGAGCCTGACCCTGAGCTCAGCAGCTGCAGCTGATGCAACCCCACGATGACACTTGGTTGTATAATTTTCCTCCCTGTTTTCCCCACCAGCCATTTTCCAGTGCAAACAATACCCAGTGCCCAGATTTTCCTCAGGATTTAACCACTTCCCTCACAGTGAATGGGAAATGATGAATAAACAGCAGTTAGGCCGCAAAATATCTGATTTTTTACCAAAATACCTGATTGTGAATGGCTGTGCAGCCTCTGATTTTCCAACATTTTGCAGGCTGGGGACTTCCTGAGCCAGCATTTCCTATTTAATGGCCTCTTATAGATCCACTTCCCATCCCTTTCTCCTCTTTCTTTGTGAACCATGTACATTTTTAGCAGCTACAACAGCCCTTGGCAAGCAGCTCTGCAGCTCAGCGTTGCTGAGGAGCCAGGCAAATCCTTGACTACTCCAAAACCAAGTCCTGGGCTGGGATGAGTAAGTTGTGGATCATCCCTGACAGCTGTTTAACAAGACTGAAAGGCAAGAAATAAAAAATGTGCTGACACCGCACTGTAGTTGATGGGTGTGCTCTCACAGGGAGGAAAGGATGGGGAGAAAAGATACTGAGGGAGTGAAAACCTTGTCACATCCTAAGTCATCCTAAGTGTCATCCTCAGAGGGAACACTCCAGCTGCCAGCCAGGCCCTGAGAATTGGGCTGGGTGTCACTGCAGCAAGGGCTCTGCTGAAGGTTAAATTGAGTTTAACACTTAAACCCAGCCCAAACCACCTCAGAAGCCCCTCTGTTTTTTGTTAGAGATGAGCGAGACAGGCAGAGCCAGTTTGGAAGTTCCTGAATGCCAGAGGGGTTCCGAAGGGATTGGATCATTTGATGCCCCTCTCTGTCCACCCGGATCCCCACAAACCATCTGGTTTTCTGTGCCAGTTTTCCCCGATCGACACTCATCCCACGCTGGGAACGTGCTGCTGCCCTGAGGAGCCACCGCTCAGGGGCAGGCTGGGACAGCTCCTTGCTCCAGGCAGGGACACATCGTTCCCACATCCAGAGGAAGGAACCACACGGCCATCCCTGACTCCAGGCCAAACACCACTGATTTATCCCAGCACAAGCCTGGACACTGCTTTGAGATGGAATTTCTGGCTCGGAACCCACATCCTGGGCCTGTTTTGCCACCACATTCCCAGGGCAGTGCAGGGGGATCGACACTCCCGGCACTGCCCGAGGAATGAGCGGAGCTCAGAGGGGAGGGCAGGGAAGGTGATCCCTGTTGGGCAGGTCACAACACCCAGGAAGGTGTCCCCGCCCTGCGAGAGCAACTCTGAGGTCCCTCCCAACCCAAACCATTCCATGATCCTGTGATTCTGTGGCTCCACACCTGAGCCTGGCCTTTGTGCACAAACACTTTGTGCAGGGGGAGCTCAGCCTTCCAAGGGGAGTAACTTTGGAACAAATGTTCAGTATGGGGGGTTTTAAGGGTATTGCTCCAGGTGTTAAACTAATTTTCAAGCTCTATTTGCAATTCTAACAACACTCCCCAGTTTAATTGTGCTCCTGAAGAATTAAGGGTGTAATATTTCACCTGAGCTGTTCAGCTGATGGGAGGAGAGGTGCAGAAAATGGAATTGCACCTCAGGACGGCTGGGGCTTGATTACAGCTACGAAGAGAGACCTTACCCAGGAGAGGCTGCAGCCCAGACAGAGAAAAACAGCCAGAGGTTGGCAAATCAATTTTTTCCAAGGTCAGGAACGGAGAGAATTTTTTATCTCTCGAGGCCTGGGCAACACAAAATCCTCCTTAGTGTGTCCTTAACATCTCCCCAGCCCGCGTGGCCCCTGCCAGCCTTGCCACTCAGCCAGGGCACCTCAAAGCTGTCACCAGCCACTGCTGAATAAAGGAATATTTCTGAGGGGCTCATTCCCTACCTCTTCCTTTTCAGTTTTGAAAATCATGTGCAGTTCAAAGTTATTTGATTTTGGTTGGGTTTTTTTTCCTTACAGCATTTTTTATACTGTAGATCTCCAAAACAGAGAAACCACATGGGCTTGCTTTAGCCCAGCTTACAGGGAGAAGTGAGGGAGAGGGGAATATTATTTTCTATGTTCTTTTCAGCTAAACTTCCCACTGGGTAAGTGCAGCTTCACCTGAATCCCACAGGATTCCCTAATCCCACCTCCTGGTGTTTGTACAAGCAAGGGTGGGACTCTGAGGTAATTTCCTCCTCCCCCCTCTGCCCTAAGATCCCCTGGAGTGGCTGCTCTGTCCCTTTGTGCTTTGCAGAACCCCCTTTTCCCAGGCTGGAGCTTCAGGCTGTGGTGGTGATTCCTCCGTGATCCCACAAAAGCTGGGACAAACGTGGAAAGAAAGGAATTAATAAGAGATTCAACAAGAGGGAGCAATTTTTTCTTTTTCCAGAAAAAAAGCTGAGGCAGACAGAGCTTGGCAGCTCAGCAGTGAGGGAGTGGCTGCTGGAGTGGGGATATGGAATTTTGTCCAAGCTGAGCCTCTGGAGCTGATGGATGCAGGCAGCAGAGCAGGATGGACACCACAGGTGATGGGTTTTGGGCTGTGCAGGGTCTGTGCCGTGCCAGGTTCCCCAGCTCAGTCCCTCCAGAGCAGGAGGGTTTGAGCACACCTGGAAATGTCACACAGCCTCCATGTCCCTCCTCTGCCTGTTCTGATGTGTTTGGGCTTTACCCGAGCAAGCAAAACAAATGAAAATTCACCTCCACCCCCCAAATTTCCCATTTTTATCTCAGAGCACAAGAATTGTTGTATCCCAGGCTGACTAGGAGAGACTGACAGATGTGATCCCTACTAAAGATCACAGACTCCTGGAATGGTTTGGGTTGGAAAGGACCTTCAAAACCATCTTGTTCCAATTCTCTTCCATGGGCAGGGACACCTCCCACCAGCCCAGGTTGCCCAGAATACACAAAATGGCTCAGAAAATGTTTATTTTTATTTTATTAACTTGCTGCTGGCGGATGCCAGGAGGGAGGGGCCCATCCCTGCTGGCAGTGTTGCAATCCATGAATTGCTCCACACAGACCAAAGTATGGAGGGGGTAGAAAACACAACCCCAACCCTGAGTTCAAGCTGTTCCTGCTGCTGACAGGGAGCTGCTCATGTCAGGTCAGTTCATTTTTGGTTTGCAGTTTGTGAATCTGCTGTGGTTTTTCTGGGGAAATTCTGGGTCACAGATGTACCTTGTCTGCTCTGTAACATGAAATCACAGGGGTTACATAAACAATGGCACATGACAAGGTATGGCTGCACCAGATGTCTGCTGCCCCGGAGTGTTCCGCAGGAAATTTCAGCCAAGTGCCAGGGAGGGTTGGGTGTTGCCACACAAGTGATTGGAATCAGAGAATCCCAGAATTATTTGGGTTGGGAGGGAACGTAAAGTTCATCCAGTGCCACTCCCTTGCATGGGCAGGGACACCTTCCCCTATCCCAGGGTGCTCCAAGCCCCATCCAGCCTGGCCTTGCTTATTGCTGTCATTGCTTCAGAAGCAAAGCTGGGCTATTTTTTGAGCAGAGAACTTTCCTTTCTGCGATCTTTCTGCAAGAGATTGAAGGCATGCTCACACCTGTTTGCTAGGGCTTCCTTTTGCCTTTAGTTTTCCTTAAATTACAAAGAAATCCATTTAGAAGAGTTTAATAGTGCTCATTTCCTTTGGAGCATCCCTCGGTTCCTCCGCTCCTTGCAAAATGAAATTATGATGTACAAGGCCTGGCTGAAAACTGCATCTGAGCAAGGCATGGCTCATCAGTTGTTCAGGGCCACACTCTGGCTTGGTCCAGAGTCTGTTTTCATGGGAACAACCAAAAATAGATGGGTGACAACAACAAAAATGGCTTTAGCAGCCGGTGGCACTGCTGGGAGCCAGCAGTTTTGAGCCAGCAGTGGCACAAGCCAGACCTGGGGATGCTGATGCATCATCCCACCAGGATCCAGCTCTGGGATCCCTCTGGTCACCCGCCCACACCCAGCTGGGCGTTCCACCGGCCCAGGGATGCTCCTCAGGATTTTGGAGGCTCGGTGTGGAAGTGCTGTGCCACCCCTCCTCCTCCAGGCTGCAGCGCGGGCTGTGCCAGCCCCTAACGCGGTGACCTTGGAAGGAACGCACCTTCCCCTGCCGTGACACCAAGACCTCGGTGTCACTCACCGCTTCCAGAACCCATCCACGGCCGCGCAGCCCAGCGCCGGGGCGCGCCGGGGAGCGGGGTGAGAGGGATCCCTGCCAAAAGGCAGGGGCAGCAGCCCGGAGAAGGAAACGGTGTCGGGGCAGCGCTTTCAGCTCGCGAGCGGCTCGCAGCAGCGGCGCTGGGGCAGCGCGGAGCCGCTCGGCCGAGCTCCCCCCGCACGATGCTCCCGCCG
>VZRO01001688.1:119698-140452 GCA_013397915.1 Daphoenositta chrysoptera
TTTTTTTTTTTTTTTTTCTTAAATCTTACAGCAAGTTTGGCAAAAGAAATATTCCTGTGCCTAGAGGAGTCACCTTCTGTTCTGAAGCTGGCAGGGGGTAGAGGAGAGGTGGCCTCTAATTTTACCAGTCTGGGACGTGGATCAGGTGCTTGTGGATCATGACCACACCAGAGCAGCATCACTTTCCCAGTGGAACCTCCAGTTTAAAGATTTATGGATAGCTCAGTGTGGGTGAGGCTGCCTGAGAGTGGGGGGTGCATTTGCAGTTAAATTGTCATTTTATCGTGGACCTGTAGAACAGTTTGGGTTGGACAACCTTCAGTCAAGTGGCAGCTGGAAGGGCTGCCCTGAGGGATGTCCCATGGAGTAGGGAGAGACTTTTTCTCACCCCTGAGGATGTGGTTGTTATAAGAAAATCAGCAGCTTTGGGTTGGGTTGGAGGTGAGGGAGCTTAGAAGCATAGAATGGCTTTGGTTGGAAGGGACCTCAAAGATCACAGAATCCCAGAATAAATTAGGTTGGAAAAGCCCTCCCAGACCATGGAGTCCAAGCTGTGCCCCATCCACACCTTGTCCCCAGCCCAGAGCACTGAGTGCCACATCCAGGCACTCCTGGGACACCTCCAGGGATGGGCACTCCAAACCTCCCTGAGCAGGTCCAATGCCTGACCACCCTTTCCATGGGGAAATTCCTGCTGCTGTCCACCCTGAGCCTCCCCTGGCCCAGGCTGAGGCCGTTCCCTCTGCTCCTGTCCCTGTTCCCTGGGAGCAGAGCCCGACCCCCCCGGCTGCCCCCTCCTGTCAGGGACTTGTGCAGAGCCACAAGGGCCCCCTGAGCCTCCTTTTCTCCAGCCTGAGCCCCTTTCCAGCTCCCTCAGCCTCTCCTGGGGCTCCAGACCCTTCCCAGCTCCGTTCCCTGCCCTGGACACGCTCCAGCCCCTCAACGAACTTATTGTCCTGAGGGGCCCAGAACTGGACCCAGCCCTCGAGGTGTGGCCTCAGCAGAGCCCAGCAGAGGCAAAGAATCCCTTCCCTGCTCCTGCTGCCACACAATTCCTGCCACAGCCCAGGTGGCCATGGCCTCTCGGCCACCTGGGCACACCTGGCTCGTGTTCAGATCACCCAGTTCCAACACCAGCTTAGATCCTGTACCGTGTTGTCCTCACTGTGCTGAGACTGAACATTCAACCTACACACGGTGCTGAGAGTTCTGAGCCCAGCTGGCAGGAATGAGCTATCCCTCATCCCTGCAAAATCATGGCTTTGAGAGAGAAAACCCCTTTCCCCCGTGCCTGACCCGCAGCAGCTCATGGGAATGTGTTTGGTGTGGACGGAGCAGAGGGATTGTCGGGGATCTGTTCCCAACAAGTGATGTTGGCTTTGGTTCTGTGGTGCTTGAAGGTGCCTCGTCACCAGACATGGAGTCCAGCTATGGGGGAGGCCTGCTGGACATGGTGAAAGGAGGAGCAGGGAGGCTCTTCAGCAATCTGAAGGACAACCTGAAGGACACCCTGAAGGACACCTCCTCCAAGGTCATGCAGTCTGTTGCCAGGTACAGTACACCTGAAGCAGGAAAAGCCAGGAGCTGCAGAGCACTGGTGCCACTGAACCAGCACAGCACAACTCCCAGGGACTGAGGAAGGAGGGAAATTCCAAATTATTTCTTTAGTTCTGTCTCATAATTGGGGTTTGGCCTCAAGGAAGTGGGAAAACCCAAGTAAAACCATCCTAGCTTCATAGTGAGCACCAGCATCCCAAAATCTGGAAAATGCCTGGGAAAGTGGAGTAGCTGGTCTCCAGTTCCTGGAGAATTCCCTGTGGGATCCTTCTAGTTAACCACCACTTGAATATTTTGTCACTCAAAACTGGCTGGTGCTGATGCCTCTCTTTGCTGTGCAAGGATGTTCCCAGCCCTAAATCCACCTTTGGAATGGAAGAAAGGCTGAGGTGACTTTGCTTTGGGGACTCTCCTGGTGTTGTCCCCTGTGCCCACCTCCGAGGGATAGGGGGCTACAAGAAATAAAGGAAATTTAATGCATGCAAGACCCCAGAGGGTTTGAGGGATCTGCACAGTGCAAACTGCTGGAGATTTCTCCTGGAAACTGGCACTGAAAATTAATGACAAAAGGGAAAAGGGACCTTTCTTGCAGGGTTTGCATGCAGTTAATTGCATGTGGAGAGAGAGAGGCTGGGTCACTGTCTGCATCTTAAGAATTCATCTTAAGATGATTTTTCCTTGTGTGATCAGTAGATTTTTCTGGGAGAACACTCCTAATGTGCTGCTAAAGTGCCTAAACTCTGTCTCCTTCTTTGTCTCCTTTTAGTTACACCAAGGGAGAGCTGGATATTTCCTACATTACCTCAAGGATCATAGGTAAGCCCTGCTCCATGGAGAAATACAAACTGTAGTATCCCAAGCCCCATAATTCCATAAACCCACACTCATCCTGGCCTCTCCTTGCTTTCCCAGTGATGTCTTTTCCTGCTGAAGGTGTGGAGTTGGGATTCAGGAACCACATTGAGGATGTCAGGACGTTCCTGGACTCCAGGCACCCCGACCACTACACCGTGTTCAACTTGTCACCCAAATACTATCGCAGTGCCAAGTTCCACAACAGGGTGAGTGCCTTCCATGGGGGAAAATTCCTAAGGGAAAGGGGCACCAGGTCCTGTTGTATCCAGAATTTAAGGTGATGAAGGAGTTACAGGTGTTTTTAAGCTGCTGGGGTGGGTTTGGGGTTTTAGCTGGGACCACAGGGAGTAAAGAGCTGGAAATTTAAGGGATAATGTTCATGTGAGGAGCCTGGGAGAGTGAAAGGCATTGCGCTGAGTGCAGCCTGGGCTGCAGAGAAATAAAGAATAAAACAGAGTGTTAGAGCTGCTCCTACAGAGTGTTAGAGCTGCTGCAGAGAAATAATAAAATGAAAGGCCTTTGGAAGAAATTACCAATAGTAAAAGGGGGATTATTTCCTTGCAGTTGGGCTTTAATCAAGCAGGAGCCCTCAGCAGGCAGAGCACAGGATGGAAACAGGATCTGAGGGGCATTTTGGCTCTTGTGACTTTAAAAAGCCACCTCCACTGCCTGCCCCAGTTTCCCTCTCTAAAACCAGAGCAGCATCAGGAGCACTGTGAAGCTCTGCTTCATTAATGGCTTTTAGAGGAAATCTGTATGAAATGCTGCTGCTGAATGCAAGATTAGATTTAATCTTTCTGAAAACTTCCTGCTCTTTCCCTCTACAGCAAGGGAGTGATGTGTTTGGTGTTGTTTTTTTTTAATTTCTAACTTTTTGGTGCCTTCAACCCAAAAAGCAGCAGCAGTTGCCAGGCTGAACCCTCAGTCAGGGTAAATGAATCTAATCTAAGCCTAATTTAGTTTTAATTTGAGGTGTACCTGAATTTATCTTCAGCAATTCTGATCACCAGAAACCACTCACTGATACTCGAAGCAAATTTCTCTGTGGCCATCAGTAACAAGACTTCAAATACGACTAAAATGAACAGGGAAGACTAATTAGGAGATATTAAGAGCTCTGAGTCTTCAGTCTTGATTGGTTTTGGTGCATCACTGATGCTGTTTGTGGGTGATTTATCTAATTCTGAAAGCCCAGCATTAAAGATCCATTGCTGTATGAGCTGGCCATAACTCCTAAATCCCTGGAATTATCTCCCACCCCACTCAACACTCAACAGGTGACTTTTAATGTCACTCTCAAAGCAAAACTCAGTGCTTTGGAGCCATTGCCTTGACTCACACAGGAAGAAAATACAATTATCTTTCAATAAAATATTGTATTTTCAGCTTATGAGCTGGCAAGTCCTGATTCCAAGCATTTTTCATGAGAAAGGACTGTGAACAACAAAATACATGAAATAATTACAAGGCTGAGCTTTATATATCTTGGAAAAAATACTAAAGGGCTCTCAAGGAGGTGAAATCCCAGTGAGAGTTTTCTGCTGGGGGTGACGATGGCAGCTGAGCTGCACTGAGATACACACTTATTCTTTGACAGGAAAAGCTTTAGAATTCCTGCTTTCTTTAAAACCTTTTGTTCCTCAGATCAAAGTAGGTCACTGTGCTGTGTGGTGGCACAGGAGGGAGGTGAGTTCATGTCCTGCTGGACGTGGCTGGGTCACCAAGCCCCAGGTGCCCAGTCTGTCGAGGAGGAGAGGGGACTGGGAGGGTGGGGAGGCACTGGGAAAGGTTTTCCAGGGAAGCTGTGGCTGCCCATGGATCTCTGGAAGAGTCCAGGGATGGAGCTGGGAGCACCCTGGGACAGTGGAAGGTGGCAGGGTGTGAACGAGACAATCTTTAAGGTCCCTTCCAACCCAACAGAGACCTGGCTGTGCTCTGTTGTCCCCTCTGTGTCCCCGAGAGGAGAGGAGAGAGGAGAGGAGAGGAGAGGAGAGGAGAGGAGAGCTCCCATCGGCCTGAGGAAGTGAGAGCAGTTCCAAAACACAGAACTCAAATCTAACATTAAACAAACCCAAACTTCAAAGCCCCTCATGGGTCACATTCCTGGCAGTTGCTGCCCTGCTGCTAAAATAAAACAAGTGCTGAGTGCTTATTCCCAGAGCTGGAGAATTCCAGTTGCTTTTCCCTAAGGTTGTCTGTGCTGAGTGCTGGTGAGGTTCTGTTTGATACAAACACCAAGCACACATTTAATTTCCTAATTGCAAACCATCAGGCAGATGTGTAATTAGAAGCAATGCAAATATGTAATTATGGACGGTTGGCAAATGTATATTATTTACTAGAGAAGTGATAATGGCTTTTCCAGATGCTTGGCAGGGAGGTCTGCTCGGAAGGTTGTCAGGGGAAGGGTCACTGGATTAATTCTAACAGGGAAAATCAAGGGTTCAACTGAAGGAATGAAACAAACTCTGGAGACAGGAGAAGGTGGAGAGGGTAAATAGGGAATGGTCATTCCCTGCTCTCTGAACTTGGAGCTCTGTTTGATTTGTTCAGTGGCTTCTACAACACAACATTTGCTCACTGGGGGCACAGCAGGAAATTCTGGAGACCAAAACAGTCCTAGGTCTGAGAAGCAATCAGACAAATCTCCAATTTGCTGTGAGATTAGAAGGAGCCTCCCCAACAGCAAGCAGAGGATGGATGGCTGGGTCAGGCAGTGCTGCCAGCCTGGGCTGGCCCTGCATCCCATGGGAGCCTTTGGGATCCTTCTTTGACACAGCCTGGCAGGGCTCTGGATGCAATCTGGGTGCCTGTTTCTGCTCCAAGATGTTGTGCAGGTGTCAGACAGGACCTAAGTGCAAGTTTTATGAAACCTGGAGCATTTCCTTCCTCTGAGAGATGAAACAGTTATGGGGATCATGTGGCTGTTTAAGAACATCTGGGCAAATCATCTCCTTCCTTCCCCGTTCCCATTAAGCAGCAGCCAAATGTCAGCTGAGAGAGAGAGAGAACTAATTCTTCAGCACAGGACAAGCCTCAGGACATTTCTCCTTTAAATTCCTTCTGGCTAGAAATGCCTTAAAAAAAAATAGATATTTCAATTAAAACCAGATGAAAGGAAGATGTCTATCAAGGGCTATTTGATGTGCTGCTGGGGACTGTGCTGGAGATAAGTGGGATGACTCAGAACCAGCACATTGAGGAATAGGAACCAGACATACTTTAGGATTTGTGGGGTTTCAGCTCTAAGGAGCCATTCATTTTTCTGCCTCATATATTAATATACTTACTCGGATAGGATTTTTTTTTTTTTTTTTAACAGAAATTTCCCTTTCATCAGTTTAATATCTGTCACATAGGGCTTGGAAATCCTGTGGCACGGAACGATTCAGAACAACAGATGCTCAGTGCCCTGTGCAAATCAGAGCAGTTTTTAGGGACACGTTGTACAACGGCTTTAGAAATCAATGTGAGGCTGGAGCGTTAGAAAAGAGCCACTCCAGATAATCTGACGTGAAATGTAAATTTTGAAAAATCTGCAGTCAGGGACAACACATCAGCCCGATGTTATTTCATTGAGAAAGCTTTTTTGTCTGCCTCCTCATCACTCATGGGAGTCACGGCGTGGAGTTACGCGCGAGGAGAGCTGGAGTAGGTTTCCAGCACATAACTCCGGGTTGTAAAGGATGAGCAGGTTTCCTGGCAGGGAGAATTTGCAGAGCAGGCCTTGCTTAGTGCTCCTGCAAAGCTGTTGTGTCTCTGGTGCCGTTCCTGCAGGTGTCCGAGTGCAGCTGGCCCGTCCGGCAGGCGCCCAGCCTGCACAACCTCTACGCTGTCTGCAAGAACATGCACAACTGGCTGCAGCAGAACCCCAAAAACGTCTGTGTCATCCACTGCATGGTGAGTGCACCCCACAGCAGCAGCCTGGGGGCTCAGGAGTCCCAGGTCACGCTGCTCGTGACGTGTCGGGGTCTGTGTGCGAGGATGGGGACAATTCCTGAAAGAGGAGGGGTGGGATGGAATGGTCCCAGAGGAAGGGACATCATCACCCAAAGCTAAGCTGGGAGAGCTGGTGCTGAATGAGAAGCAGGAATGCAAAGCAAGAGAGTTCAAAATCATTCTCTAGGAGTGGTGATGAGTAGCAGAGAGGTTTGAATTTCACCCAAGAGTTGTCAGCCTGCTGTGACTTGCCCAGGTTGCCCAGAGCAGCTGTGGCTGCCCCTGGATCCCGGGAAGTGTCCAAGGCCAGGCTGGATGGGGCTTGGAGCAGCCTGGGACAGAGGGAGGTATCGCTGCCCATGGCAGGGGAGGCACTGAATGGGCTTTAAGGTTCCTCCCAACCCAAACCAGTCTGGGATTCTGTGATTTGCATTTTACTGTAAGTAGTCACAGGAGAAAATGCAGCCTTAAGACTGATGGGGGATGGAAATGGGGCAGAAAACACAGAATTGGGAATTCTGTCGAACTGTGAAATGGAGATTGCTGAAGTCTCCTGCCATCAGGAGCTGTCAGGCCTGGCTGAAGGAGCCCAGCTGCCTCTGCTCCTCTGTCCAGCTCAGCTGAACTGGGAACCCCCCACAGGGATTACTCAGCACTGGGCAATGCTGGGCGGTGTGAGGGTGGTGTGATGCTGGATCACTCCTAATTTACTCCATCCAGCCTTTCACATTGACAGCAATGCCCAAAAGCAGAGTTCTGCTTTGCTCCTGGAGCCTAAATTAAACCAGGAGGCTGTCAGCCCTGATCAGCAGAAATGGGGAGAAATGGAGGAAATGACTGATCCCAAATTGCACAGAGCTCCCATATGAGTCTGGCATTTCTGCCTTCACAGCACAGCCAGCGGCTCCAGGACGTAAATTCCCTTCAAACAGAGAGAAAGATGCACTTGATGCCTCCAGTCCTGGAAATCTAACTCAAAAATCCAATTCCTTGGCTGTCCTTTGAACAATGGATATCAGGATAATGTGATAAAGGACAGGGAGTCCTTTCCAACACTTTCTAACAAGGCTGCAGAAACCCACTTAGTTTATATGAACCTGAGAGATCTTATCAGAAACAATTGGCAGGGGCTAAACATGAAAAAAGCAAACAGCCTGTTCATGTCAGCAGGTTCTTGGGGTCTGGATCAGCTCCAGAGCAGAAAACCCTACAGAAAATGGTTGGAATGCCTAAAAAGTGCCTGAAATAAACAGTTGCAAGGAGCAAGAGTGATGATGCCCTGAGGGGTTGTGGATTCCCCATCCCTGGAAGTGTACAAGGGAGCTTGGAGCAACTTGGGATAGTGGAAGGTGTCCCTGTCCATGGCAGGGGTGGGACTGGATGGGCTTTCCAGCCCCAGGTCCCTTCCAGCCCCAGCCATTCCATGATTCTGTATAACTTTTGTGCCACTCCCTCCTTGGTGGGGCAGTAGCTTTCCTACTTCTTCCTTGGGAATGAGTTTTGAGTTGAGGGATCTTTTGTCCCTCTGGCACAGGGAAGATGAGCTGGGTGCTACACAGCTCTGGCAGTACTGAGCAGGTATCCATCCCTGTGCCGTGAGTTTCCACACCTGCACTTTGGTGGAAGCTGCTGGAAGAGCTCTTCCTTTTTGCTGGTCCATAAGACTCATCACCTTGTATGTTCCCAGGTATATCAGGAACCCAGGGCACTGGGAACACATTGATTCTCCTGCTCTTTCTGTATTTTTCATCTATCAATGTGACTCAGCAACCTTTCCCCCATAATCACCTTAGAAAAACCCCATCAGGAGCAATCTGCAGGTTGAGGGCTGTGGAGATGTTCGGGTGAGGGAGCCTGGGGCTGGATTTCTTGTTTGTTTATCCATTTCCAGGATAAATTTCTGTTAGAGGACTGCTTGCCGCTGTAGGATGGGTGCACTCTGACCCCTGTGGTCACTTCCAGGCCTATATTTGAAATAATTATAAAATTACAGCTGGGGAGCAGCCACAAAACACCAACATTTGCAGCCAAAATGTTCTTGTGGGCTTTCCAAAAAAGTGTGAACCACCCTCAGCTTTGGCTGCTCCCTGGATTTTATCTTAGCTTTGTTTGTTCACTGAAGTCCTGGGTGTTGAACAAATGACACAGAGCTGAAAATTCCTCATCATCTCGTGGTCTCAATCCTAGTCTTTCTGGATAAATTGTATTTTGTGATTTCAGGAGGCAAATTTAAAGGATGTTTCTGATGCTCACAGTGTTTCCCCTCTGCCCCTTTCCTTGCCAGGACGGCCGTGCAGCCTCAGCAGTTCTGGTCAGTGCAATGTTCTGTTTCTGTCACCTCTTCTCTCATCCTGGCCCTGCTGTGCAGCTGCTGAACACAAAGAGACCTGGAATTGTACTGTGGCCATCTCACAGGAGGTACAGTATCCTGGCTCAACACTCTGAGCTGCATTCCTCGTGCTCAAAGCTGCCCAAAGACCTCCCAGGTGTGTTTTGGCCCCTAGGCTCAGACAGGTGTCCAGATCCCAGTGTGCTCCTGAGAAATAAGTGGAGAAGTGGGGATCAGGTGCTGGAAGAGCTTGTCCAGAGCAGCTGTGGGATTTCTTTCCTTGGAGATCCTTGGTTGGGTAGCACAAAATCCAGTTCTGAGATAGAGCTGTGAAGCTGCTCCTGCTCTGGGCAGGTGACCTTCTGATCTTCCAACCAGACTTACCTTATTATTTGAGATATCCTTGCTCATTGCAGAGGGTTGGATTAGGTGACTGCTAGAGGTCCTTCCCACCCAACCATCCCACGCTGAACCCGTGGTCAGCAGGGCCTGGGTGAATCCCTCTCCTGTGTCAGTTGCATCCTTTCAGAAACAGAGCTGGAAGTGCAGATTCTGTGCCAGCTGCAGGGATGTTGGAGCACATGGGAGCTCCAGTCCTGGGCCTGTGACAGAATGGCCCTGTCCCTGGATTTTGAGGCAGATTTTGAGTATGAAATGAAAGAAATGGAGATTTCAGCCCTGGTTTCTCTGCCTGCAGGTACATAGGGTACATTTGTGACCTAATAGCAGACAAACCTGTCATCCCCCACTGCAAGCCACTCACGATCAAGTCAGTCACCCTCAGCCCCGTCCCCTGCTTCAACAAGCAGCGCAACGGCTGCCGGCCCTTCTGCGACATCCTCAGCGGAGAGACCAGGATCCTCACCACGTCCCAGGAGTACGAGAGGATGAAGTGAGTCCCTGTGACCCCCTGCCATCCCTAGGAGCTGGATGCAGCCAGGCTTTCGCTCTGCTGTGGAGTATCTGTGCTGCAGGCACTGTCAGGCTGCCTGATAAATGAAGATTTTCATCAAAAGTTAGTGCCTAGGGTAGAAATAAATGCTCAGAGGGAGTCTGAGGTTGTCAGGAGGTGGGATAACTGCACAGACATCAGGATCTGAGGTTGTCAGGATGTGGGATAACAGCACGGACATCAGGATCTGAGGTTGTCAGGATGTGGGATAACAGCACGGACATCAGGATCTGAGGTTGTCAGGAGGTGGGATAACTGCATGGACATCAGGATCTGAGATTGTCAGGAGGTGGGATAACTGCATGGACATCACAATCCGAGGTTGTCAGGATGTGGGATAACTGCATGGACATCACAATCCGAGGTTGTCAGGATGTGGGATACCTTCACAGAGATTGTTCAGTGCTGTACTTGTTCCCTCTGTGGAATATTTTTGTTTTAACCAAGCAGAACATTGAATGCTCCTTCTCCTTGCTTGGCCTGAGGGAGGTGAGAGCTTTCATGTGGACATGTGGTAGAAGGGAGCTTAACCACAGCTTTCCTCCTCTTCCCCCCCAAGAGAATACCGTGTGCAGGAAGGGAAAGTCCTGATCCCACTGGGAGCCACTGTCCACGGAGATGTTGTTGTCTCTGTCTACCACATGAGATCGACCATCGGGGGACGCCTCCAAGCCAAAGTAGGAGCTTGTTTTAATTTCTTTTGTGGAGGCAATGTGGGGAACTAAGAGCTGGCTAAACATAGAATCTCCAGAATTTCCCCGAGGATATATTTGAAAACTGAATATTCAAGTTGCAGAGTGGGCAGTGAATATTTTCCTCTTCTCCATTAATTTTTGGTGCTGTTTGCTGTCTAGATGATGCTTTCCTACAGTCTCTACTCCAAGTGAAGTGGTTTTGTATTCTTTGGGAAACAAACCTGTTGCTCCAATGTATTCAGTGGGAACAGCTTCATTTCACTGCAAAACCGATGAGCAGATCCCAGAAAGAAAGAGAAGCAGGGAAAGAAGGCCTGTTTCTGAAGGTTCTCTGCTGTACAGAGCCTGCAGCAGCAGGGTTTAAGGCAGATGGAAATACTGGGAATATCTGGGAATACTGAGAAGGAAATACTGCCTGTAGAACAAGCAGAATGAATTAAGTTATGCAGAAGTTAAGATTAGGGTAGACTTAACTAACTGCTGTATTTAAGCCCTTGTTCAGTCTGGTGCTCTCTGCTTTTTTTTTTCTTTTCAGATGACCAACACACAAATATTCCAAATTCAATTTCATACTGGATTCATAGCCCTGGGAACAACCACTCTCAAATTCACCAAGTGAGTGTTTGAAGCTGAACATTAATCAAACCTGATGCATAAAAGCCTGATGAAGGCTGAGGGAGAACAGTCACAGATGAAATATGAAAAGCCTGAATATACTGAAAGCCTTTTTATAGCTTTCCAGAAATATTCTTCCCTTTTAAACTGGACCACTCTTGTCCCCTTTAGGCCTGAGCTGGATGCTTGTGACTCTCCAGACAAATATCCCCAGCTCTTTCATGTTATACTGGACATAGAAATACAGTCTGCAGACAGACAAACTGAATTAACTCCCCCATGGGAGAACTTCACGACAAAAGACATCAATCCCTCCATTCTCTTCTCCTCCCACCAGGAGCACCAGGACACTCTTGCTCTGGCAGGTAAGGGCTGCATGGATTTATTCCCTGCACGTGATTTCTCCATGCTGAGCTGGGTTTTGCTTGATCCACATCTCTGGTGCTCTGTGCTGCAGGTAGAGGTGCCACGGACTCCCCCCAGGATAACATCAGGAACGTTGGGCAGAGTGCATTCTTCTCCTCTCTCAGCTGGCAAGGTAGGCAAGGCTTGGTCTTCAGAGTCAAATCTGCCTCCAAGAACATACACAACTCCTTTCCCCCTGCCTGGAGCAGGGAGTGAGGCTGAAGGATCCCACTGTAGCATGTCTTTGCCATTAGATCACAGAGCTGTTGCTGGGCACACCCTGACGTTGCAATGGAGTGGGAGTTAATTCCCTACAACATCCTCTTCAAACTGTTCTGTGGGATCATTATTGACACAGTTCTAGGGTGAACTTTCACACGAGGCCTCCTTCATGTTAAAACTTGAAATAAATAAGCCTTGATGAGAAAATTTAGGTTAATCTTTGTGAAGGAATCATGAGATTGTTTAGGTTGGAAAAGACCTTTAAGGTCATCAAGTCCAACTGTTCCCCAGCACTGCCAAGGCCACCACTGCCCCGTGTCCCCAAGTGCCACATCCACACGGCTTTTAAATCCCTCCAGGGATGGGGACTCCACCACTGCCCTGGGCAGCTGTGCCAGGGCTGCAGAACCCTTTAGGGGAAGAAATTTGCCAACTTTTATTTTAAAAAGCAAAACTATTTTAGCCAAACGCTGCTGTGCTATTCTCAGTAGCTTTCTGTTCTGCTTGTAAGCTGATTTTTACGGGACCTTTGTGATGACCAAACTAACAGCTGCCTAATTTTATTTTCAATCATCATTTAGATCAGAAATCTGACAAAAGTAGCTCTCACCCCACCTCAGAGGATCGAGCAGCGTTGGTGCATGAGGAAAGCGAACAGTCAGATGACGAACTCTTGTCCCTTTCCAGTCAGCACAGTAATGCCAGCGGTGACAAGCCCCACGGGACACCCAAACACAGCAAAAAGCAGCAAGAGCCTCCAGCAGCACCTCCCCCTGAAGACGTGGACCTGCTGGGCCTGGATGGCAGCCCCATGAGCAAGAGCTTTCCCTCGCAGCCCAGCGCTGCCCCCTCTAACTCTGACCTGCTGAATGATTTGTTTGGGGTCGGTGGGCCGAGCTCCCAGAGCCCCGGTGGAGCCGCTGCTGAGGAGGTTTTCCATGTGGCGGGACCCGGATCTGTGCAGTCGACCCCGCGGCGCTCGGCAGCTTCGGCGTCCCCGTCCCCGAGGGTAGGAGAAGGTAATGGTGGCTTTGCCGAGAGGGGGGCTTGGGCTTGGAGGATCCCTCTGGGGCACCTGCTCTTGGCCACCCCCATTTCCTGTGGGGGATCCCAAGAGGCCAAGCAGCTCCTCTACTCTAAGCTGGTGCATCCTCCCCAAACCAGACCCTACTGGAGCACACCCAGGGGTTTGGTGGCTCCTCACACCTACAGCCACTGGAGAGCCTCAGCTTTGCTCTCATTATGTGTCCAATAATGCATATGAGGAGATAATGAGTTTTTTAAAAATCCTCTTGGGGTTTGGGTAGGCTCATAGCACTTTGAATTTAATTTCTTTTTTAACTTAGGGGGTTTGGAGCTGTGATAGTGATCCTGGACTAGGAAATAGAGAACTTCTGTTTCTTCCAAGACCAGGCAGCAGGAGTGGTTGGACAGATATTAGGAAGAGGGATCTTTTGAAGGATAAAGCAAACAGAGCAGAGCAAGCGCAAAGAGAGAGGAGAAGAATCCAAGTTTCAGTGGAAGAAATTGGTCACTTGTGCCTGGAGAAGGTTCCTCTTGCTGTGGCTGTTGCAGGCTCAGTATGAGAGCTCTCACCCAGGGAAGGTTGTGCAGACACATCACACAAGAGGTGCAGCAAGAGATCACAGAGAGATTTAGGGATTTATGAGCTCTGCAGAGCCAAGATCACACAGTTCAATTGTCCCAAGCCAGGAAAGCAAGGATGAGAGCTTGGGAAACGAGTGAAGAGTAGTGATTGAGTAGCATCATTACCACAATGCAGAACTCCGAGGGAGTGTACCTTTCAGGATGCTTTTTACCTTAAATTTGTTGACAAGAATCTGAGTGACTTCATAGGAGTTTCTTTTGGTTGGGCTTGTTGAGGTTTTCACATGAGAGAGAGAAGACTGAAGAAATTGATCAAAAATGATGTTTGAGAAGAACTGGATTTTTGTAATAAGGGATGTAGGAAAGATATCAGTAATTTTCTAAAGCTGCTTCTAAAAGTCCTTTTACCCCCAACATGGATAACCTTTGCCAGCCTGAAATCATCTTGAGAGGAAGCAGGGATGGCAGGAATCGCACCAGGGCAGTAACTCCAAGCTCCACCATCTACTGGCAGTTAAAACTCCATCTGAAGTGCCTGAGTATGTAAATTCTCCCTTTGCCTGGCTCCAAATTCAGTGTCTCTCTTTGGGAATGAGAGACGGAGTCAGTTTGTTGCATGACCAAGTCACGGGGCTCTTTAGGCCCCCAGAATTTGGGATATTGATGCTCTCCCGTTGCTCCCCCCAGTCTCACGCTGTCTCCTATTTGCTATCTGCAGGTATCAGATTCCTCTCCCCACAGCAGTGCCTTTCCCCTGGAGCACATTCCTGGTGCACGTTAATGATTTCGTTTTCTCAAATATGTTTTCACAGCCACTGCCTTTGATCCATTTGGAAGTAGCCCCAAGCAAACGGGTCCAGACCTCCTGGGTTCCTTCCTTGGCTCATCAGCTGTCCCTGGGGATCCTTTCCTTCAAGCCACAAGAAGCCCTTCACCAACTGTGCACAGTGATCCCTTTCACATGGGTAAGAAAGGGGAGGCTCTTCCAGGGTGTTTAAATAAATGTAAAACGTTGCTTTGAAATAGAAATGGAGCCATTAAGTACAAACTGATGCTTCCCATAAAATGACTCTAAACCACAGAAACCCCAGGAAACAGGAAAGCGCTTTTTGTCTCCGGACTTAAAGGGTGTTCAGCAGTTGGAGTGTGGTAGGATGAGCTGAGTTTTGCTCAGGTCTAAGATTTAATTAATAGGCTATTTATATAAATAAAAAAAGAGGCCATGAAGAATGTCTGCCCACATATTCCTGTGGTTATGAGGTCTCCTTTGAACCAAACTACCATTAATTGCACTAAACACAGCCATATTAACAGAAAACACACATCCTTTGGTGATTTTAGTTGCAGTCACCAACTTTCTTTAGATCCAGTACTAACCCTGACCTAATTCACATCTGAATTTGGCTGAAGAGAAGGAATTTTCTTCTCTTTGGTTAGAATGTTCCCTAATTTCCTCCTTCTCACACCAAAATTTCATGTGTAACCCTGTCTAAAACACACTCAGTCATGGATTTG
Source organism: Daphoenositta chrysoptera (assembly GCA_013397915.1). Lineage (NCBI taxonomy): Eukaryota > Metazoa > Chordata > Aves > Passeriformes > Daphoenositta > Daphoenositta chrysoptera. The sequence continues at coordinate 134,391 of VZRO01001688.1, forward strand.
TTTGTGTCTGATCACCTAACACGTGTTCCTTGGGTGTATTCCCTGGAAAGTTGGAAGGGATCTTAAAGATCATCCAGTTCCAGCCCCCTGCACAGGCAGGGCTACCTCCCACTGGAGGTTCAGAGACTTTGTAGAGTCCCAGTGGCTCTTGGTGGGCACTGGGCTATGCTGGTTTTGCTGGGCTACTATGAGATACTGATACCAATCATTCTGTTTAGCTTCTAGCACTCCAACGGTTTCCATCCAACCAGATGTTTCCAGTGGTTGGGACTGGCCCAACAAAGCAGGTATGTGACATAAAAATTCAGGGTGGTTAACAAAAAAAAAACCACCTTTAAGGAGCTCTGAGAGGGGAGAGGCAGAGGGAAAATGCTGCCAGTGACTGCAAAGAAAAGGTTCCCTCTAAAGATTTCCAAATTCAAAAAAATCTGGATTTGTTTCCTCAGGAGCCCAGAGCAGGACAGGTGCTCAGTGAGGGTGTCCATAGGTTGTTTCATTCCATGTAGAGCCACGGGAAGGATCTGGGAAATGCTGTCACCCCCAGGATACCACTAAATGATTGCATGATTCTTTCTAATCTTGGGAGAGTGTATATGGCCTCCCAAAGTTGCTTCCTGAAGGCTTCTAGTTCTTAAAATATATCCATGTGTCATAATTCCTCTGTCAGTGCAGACAGTCTGGGGAACATTCCTGCTGCTGCTGCTAATTGGGAGTGGGTGTGCAACAAGTCTGAGGCTGCTGAGGAACCTGACAATGGTACACTCAATTTTAATAGCAGGCTTCTAATATGTGACTGAGCACTGGGGAAGAGCTGCACCCAGGTCAAACAGGAGGAAAAATGTTCTCTTTCCTTTTTTTTTTATATATATATATTTTCTTTTTAAGGTGGTCTAGGAATGGGAAGTAAGTCTGCTGCCACCAGTCCTACAGGATCCCTCCACAGCACTCCCACTCATCAGGCCAAACCCCAAACACTGGATCCATTCGCTGATCTGGGAAGTCTTGGAGCGAGTTTAGCAGGTTTGCACCCCTTATTAAAAAAAGAAAATTGTAAATTACCAGGGTTCTTTTAGAGAAATAGGCTGAGCAGCCTGGTGTGGGGGGGGGCCTCTCAACCCACCTGCATGCCAGTGCTGCTGCCAGGCTTTCCCTTCTGCCTGATTCCCTGTAAACTCTCACAAATCCATGCTCTTCCAGATCCCCAGTCAAAAAATGTGCTGGCAACGTGCAGGGAGCTCGGCAGGCTCCATGGATTGCAAAGCATAACCTTTGATAAGTCTGAACACGCTCTGGCTGAGGATGCTCTGTGTTCAAGTGCTGCTACAGGCCTGGGAGGAGAACTTGGCTCTGCAAAGCTGCTGGGGTTCTTCAGGGATTGTTTCTTCTAGACTTGACTCATTTTTCTGCTTTGTGAGAAAACCTGTGGAATTAATCTGCCTCTAATTTGCAGTATTATCTAAAGGTGGGGTATTTGTACCTGGCTACAAAGCTTGACTGCTTAGAAAAGCCTTTTCCCCTTGTTTTATTTCATAAAACAATCAGCAAACCCTCAATTCCAGTGTTTAAAAGGTAGTTCTGAGAAATTTTTGAAGCTTTCCATAAACCCCAGCATTGTCTGACTGTGGTAAATAGATTTTTCTTGCCTTTGTTGCTGCCCTCAGCTCTTTGCGAGCCCTTGTGGTTTGGTGTGATGTTTGTTTTCCCCTTTGCGTCAGTACCAGCATGGGTCTGGAATTAGGTTTCCCAGTTCCCTCTGCTGGATTACAGGCTGCTCTGCAGGAGCAAAATAAAAAGGCTGCCAAGCCCCATGACAGAGCCACCGAGGTCCTTTGAAAACATGCATTCTGTAGGAGAGTGGTGGGGTTTAAAAACAAATGGCTTGGCATCCTCAGGATATTTAAGCACTTTTTTGTTGGTCGTGACTAAGTCGAAAGCACTTCATCCAGTTTCCATGACACATTCCCGAGCTGGGAGTTGAGTGTGGATGTCAGTGCGAAATAATAAAACATTGACACTGGGTACCTCCCACAAACACCAACAGAACCAGAGAGCATCCCCTGAAGCAATGAGGTGCGGGGACACATCGCTGTGGTTGGTGTTAACCAGCACAGCGTGAGGAGATAGGATTTCAACAACACAGGCTTGGTGCTGGCACAGGCACAGGCTGCCCAGAGAGGTTCCTCAGCCCTGGAAGCGCTCAAGGCCAGGCTGGATGGGGCTCTGAGCAACCTGGCCTAGTGGAAGGTGTCTCTGCTCATGGCAGGGGATGGAACCGGAGGAGCTTTAAGGTCCCTCCCAATTTTAATCATTCTGTGATTCTGTGTTGCCACCATCCTCACAGAGCTGTGGCTCCCTGTTAGCTGCAGCCAGCTTTCCCCGTTTCCCCAGCCAACCTCCAGTTCCTCAAATCCTCAAAGCCAGGTGCTGTGCTATAAACAGCTCACAGAGCAATCTCAGGGCAAAACTGATGTTGCAAAAATTTGTGGCAGAGCTGCAAACTGGGAGATTTTGGTTGGATGCCCTTTAGGGGAGGCAAATCAATTCCCTGTTGGAACACCCGGCGTGACTCCCTCCCGTCGCTCTCCGCAGGTGGCCCCTCGTTCGCCAGCAAGCCGACCACGCCGACGGGCATGGGCGGGGGCTTCCCGCCGTCGCCGCAGAAGCCGCCGCCGCAGCCCACGGGTGGCAGCGGGTGGCAGCAGGGAGCGGGCTACGGCTGGCAGGGGGCGCAGCCCAAAGCCCAGCCCAGCGTGCCCCACGCCTCCCCCCAGAACAAGCCCAACTACAACGTCAGCTTCTCGGCCACGGCCGGGGCGCAGGGCGAGCGGGGGAAAGGAGCTGCTAGCGTCGGTAAGAGCCTTGGAATTCTGCATCCAAAGGGTTGGCTCCCGATAGCCTTTGTTTGGCAGGTTAGGGCTAAGTCAGTCGTGTTGATTATTTGGTGCTATATCCTGTCCGAGACTCTAAAGGGTGCTATTTAGGAAGTCCTGTATTCCAAATGAGCTTCCAAAATAATCCTGGAAGTGTCCCAGGCCGGGTTGGACGGGGCTTGGAGCAACCTGGGACAGTGGAAGGTGTCCCTGCCCATGGCCAGGGGTTGGAACTGGATAAACTCTAAGGTCCCTTCCAACCCAAACCATTCTGGGATTCTGTAATGGTAATAACAACTTAAAAGTAACATTAAGTAACATCTTTTATGAGAACCTGCATGCTCATTAGCACTGGGCAATGGTTAATGTGATTACCTGAAGGATATATCTTAGTTAGAAAACCAGTGTTAAAAGAACCATATGATGATAACTTCAAATCTTCTCGTTTTTCAAGATTCCAAGCCAAAAGTGTCTGCAGATTTTGAAGATTTATTATCTGGTCAAGGGTTTAATGCTCACAAGGACAAGAAGGGCCCCAAAACAATAGCTGAGATGAGAAAAGAAGAAATGGCAAAGGAGATGGACCCTGAAAAACTAAAAGTAAGCAAAATTTTTGGTCATGTTCTCACAGTCATTCAATGTCCTCAACATATTTAAAACTCCAAGGTTACATTTCTGTCCTCAACCAGACCACATCAACAATGGCTTGCTCAGTGTCACTGTCTGGGCTGCTGCTCTTCCACAGCACTCCAGCCCTGATTAGCAGGCGCAGCTAATTGAACTAATCCTCTGCCTCATTAATCCTGCCTGCTTTGGAATTCTCTCATCTCTCCTCAATAAATTGCCAAACTGCAGATCTCTTATGAAAGGGAAGGGAATTCAGTCTGTCCTGCTCTGTATTTGAAATATGAAACCACAAACTGGAATTACAGAAGGAGAGAGAACTCAGAGGAAAAGCAGCAGCAAAAGCCAAGCAAAGTTCTAGAAAACAGAATGATCTTCTAAAAATGTCCTGGGTTTAGCCTTGTGGAAAGGTTTTAACCTTTGGGAAGGGTGGGACAGCAACCAGGCTGAACACAAACATCAGCCACAACAGCCAGACAGATGTCAGGCCATGGAGTGGGCAGGAGTTTTCCCATTTTTATCCCCAGAAAAGCTGTTGAGTCACTGAGGCTCCCAGCTGATTTGGCCTTCCCCAGGTAATTCTCTTTGCTCTGATGCATTTTTATTTCATTGAGGCAGCTCAGCCTGGAACTGTGAAATCTATTTACCCTTTGGTTTTCACAGCTACATTTTAGCTTAGCTGAGCTTAGTTTAGGTGTGCAATTAACCTTACTAAAGAACCAGACAGTTACACGCTTAATTTACATTTTGACCATTCCATCAAGTATTACTAAGTCAGTGTTTTTAGCAGGGATGTTGCTTAAGCTGTGTCTTAACTTTCAAGCAGTGATATAAAAATTAATGATAATTAGAGACAGACAAAAGTTTTCTAAAGCATGGAAAGAAATTTAAGATGCTCCTTGGGGTCATGGCTATTCAAATGAAGAAACTTTGTCCCAGTGGAATATCTAATGTGAGGCATAAATAGAGACTTACCTTCCTTTCTGCAGGTCCTGGAATGGATCGAAGGGAAGGAGAGGAACATCAGGGCGCTGCTGTCCACGATGCACACGGTGCTGTGGGCTGGGGAGACCAAGTGGAAGCCTGTGAGTATGGCAGACCTGGTGACTCCGGAGCAGGTGAAGAAGGTGTACAGGCGGGCTGTGCTCGTCGTTCACCCGGACAAGGTGAGGCTGGGCTGCTTCCACCGTGGGGGAAACTGCCGGCGTCGATTATAAACTGTTGGATGGGATCGCTGGATTTATTGGTGCAAACAGCTCTGTAGAAAGTGGCAGCTCAAGATTTTTGCTGGTTTCTGAAAGCTGAGGGCTCTAAAGTCATCCCTGGAAGTGTTCAAGGCCAGGTTGAGCAACCTGGGATAGTGGAAGGTGTCCTTGCCCATGGAACGAGATGCTCTTTAAGGTCCCTTCCAAACCAAACCAGTCAGGGGTTTTGTGAAAGTACTCCCAGCCCCAAGACTGTGTCTGGAACCTGCTGCTTCAAGCAGCAGAAATTCAGAGCTTTTGGCACCCTCACTTTGACCCTCAGCCATTCTGCTGCTGGACAGCAGTTCCTGCTAAAGGAGATTCAAATCAAACTCCTACAATGGAACCATCAGGTTGTTGGATTGCCCAGCCTGGGGCTCGTGGTCTGGCTGCTGCCACTTGCTGACCAGGGAGCAGTGACTCCATCTGGGACACTCCATGGGGAGGAGGAGGCTTCCACTTGGAAGAGAATGGAGGCCCTGAGAGTCTCAAGGCTTGGGAGGATGTGGGCTGCCCAAGGTTTGCAGGAATACTGATTAAATCCAGGAAATGTGTCATGTGGCAGTTCTTCCCCTTCCGTGCAGGTAAAATTCCTCTCCCAACGCCAAGGTTACATTTATTATTTAGAAGGTTACATTAATTATGCCCATGGGACAGTGCTTTATCCCACTCTGGGGGTTGTCAGCTCTGAGGAGCAGCAAGGCCAAGAAATTCTTAAGGAAAGCAGCCCTCCAGAGTAGCTTCTTTTTGTCAAGGAATAAGCGAAAATTCATGGAACTGCTTGGGAATCTGCTCACGTGTCAGCTGCGTGTGGTTGGGTTTGGGAGCTCTGATATCCCTCTTTTCTCTCTGTTTTTATTCCAGGCTACTGGGCAGCCATATGAACAATATGCAAAGATGATATTTATGGAGCTAAACGATGCCTGGTCAGAATTTGAAAACCAAGGACAAAAACCCTTGTATTAGGTACTTTCTCAGTCTCCACTACAGACCCGTGCTAGTGCTTATATAGTCTCTTGTCACAAATGTCACAGATCAACCAAACTCTGGCTGGAAATTCAGAAGTTTCAGAAAACTAAGAGCCTAATACTTATCACGAAGAACAAGAGAAAGGTTTCCTAACACCTGTCTCCAGAATCCTGAGCTCAGAGGAACTCTGGCCACCTGGCTCGCCCTACCAGAGCCACGGGGTTGCAGTTTCTGGTAACTTTTCTATTTTATTTTGGATTCCAGTGGGATGAGAGAGAACACATACTGGGAAAAGGTGGAACTGGTCTGTCTCCGACACAGTGTAGCTGGTGAATTTCCTACTTTTTTTTTTTTT
>VZRO01001688.1:140470-160712 GCA_013397915.1 Daphoenositta chrysoptera
AGGTGTGATATGGCAACGCTTCAGTTGAGTTCAACAACTGGTGTGAGGCCCAAACTTCGATGTACTTTTTTTTCCTGGGTTTGGATCAAATTATCCAATTGAAGTGCTCAGCTGTGGTTTAGGCACACTCCTAACAGCCACCATTTGCTGCTTAATTGCTCATTTAGTGTAGTCTGGCTGAATAGAGCCAAAGCTGAATCCTGGGTTAGGTCAGTGTGGCAGCTGCCCGCTGCTTTTGCATTAATACTGTGCTTCACCTCACAGACCGCAGTGAAATGTGCAGGCAGAATTCCTCAGCAAGCGCTTTTGAAGGCAAGCAGCGAGCCCTTGATTAAACAGCACCTTGTTGGTTTGTTGAACAGCAGTTTTGGGGGGAAGCGTGAATCCATGCTTGTCAAAGTGAGGAATGAGCACGTGCTGCATTTCCCATGGTTCTCATCAGCAGCTTGAAACCATCAAATTAAAATTCTGCTGCAAAGTTTCAGAAACTTCCCAGTCTCTAGGTAACACTCCCCCTCCTGAGGATTCAGAACTTTTTCCAGCCCACTTTTATCACCTTTATGCCTTTATCAGCTCCAGAGCGCTTGGCCAAGGCTCTTGGCAGGCTGAACCCTGTTGCAACTTCATTTTTCAGATCATGGTGTACAAGCTGTCACGTAGACATCCATAGCCCAGGTCTGATTTCTGAGGTCAATACAGTGCAAATTGATTATCTGAAAAGTTTCTATTGGACCAAAGCAATAACATCACAAGGAAATCTCTCTGACGCTGAAGCTGAAGCAGCTTTCCTAGTTCAAAAGCGAGTTCAAATTCAAACTTCACCCCAAATTCTGGCGTTCTTTTGTAGAGTAACTAAAGCTAGCAGTTTATTTACCAACATGAATCTGTATTTGAGGGATACTCAGCAGATGGGCAGGAAATAATTTGTATTTACTGCCTCAGGAACAGGTTGCCATCGGATGTGAGTCTTTAAGGCTGGTGGTTTTCCAAGACAATCCACTACTTGTTGCACTTACATTTTCAAGTGGCAAAGCTATTACTGCAAAGACAGTGTGTCAAAGTACATGGCTTTCTGTATAAAACTCATCCTTTTGTTGTATTGGTCCATTATTTACTGCCATTAACTGAAAATGTGAAACCAACACATAGGTCTCCTTTTATATAAAAGACCTTAAGATAATAGTAACAAACTGGATGTTATTTATTAATGTTTTGATCCAGTATGTGCTTGTCTTATTTAAAGAGATAACTGGAATGTGAATCATGTTCCTGTGATTTGTTGGTTTATTGTTTCTCATTCACATTTGTAGATATTGTGACCTATGCCTATATAATAAAAAGGATCTCATTACTATAACGTACTTTTTTTAATGATGAAAACCTCATTAGCTTTGTATCGAGTTTGTCATGGCACATAACTCTGGGTACTCATTCACTCACAAAATACAAATCCATCGTTAAACTTTACCAAAAAAAACCCCCTACCCCACTTAAGCTTTGTTTACTTCCATCCCTAATGTTTTTATGGATGCATGAAAGTATTAGGATGTATGTATATCCAAATAGTTAACTAAAAAAAACCCCGTTCTTGTCATATCTGGTAGTGACAGAGGTTATCAATGTTCAGGTTTACTGTTTGACTAAATTATTGTAATTTTTGTAAATACGGTATATACTCAATGAAATTGTGACTGGTCTAAAACATTTGTATATACATTAAAAAGCTCAAATTAACATATTCAGGTATGTTTTGTGCTTGTGACCACAAGGTTCAAATCCTACATCTGCTCCTGTGCAAGGGGTGGTGAGCCCTGGCTGGGTCAGCATTGTCACTGTGACATGGTCACTAATTACATGTCATTATCCACAGGTTGGCATTCCAGGTGTTTTTCCCAAATTAATTTGGAACAACTTGGCATTGCTGTTCTTAGGCTACTGCCTTCAGAGACCCACACCCAAACAAGTCAGCGGAACCCAAATCTTCACTTGAAGCATTTAGCAGATTAAGCCTGTTTTAAAAAGCTTTCTTGGCTCAAAATAATGAAAAATGGGGGAAAATGTGGATGAGGGAAGATATAAAATTAGAAGAGCTGAGAGGTGGAGAAGGGAGGTATCTGAAGAAAAGTTCCTTGGGGAGGGATATTGAAAAGGCTGTGCAAAATCTCCCTCAGAAAGGCTTTTCTTGGGTTAAAAATGCTGCTCTTGGAATAAAAAGTCTGTTCTTGGGTCAAAAAGGTTGTTCTTGAGGCAAAATGGTTCTTTTTGGGGCAAAAAGTCCGTTCCCGAGTTTAAAAGACCGTTCTTGAGGCAAAAAGGCCGTTTCTTACTCGTAAAGGCTGTTCCTGGAGCAAAAAGACTTCTCTTGGGGCAAAAATGTGAGCTCAAAAGTGCCATCTCAAAAATCGGACGCATGAAAAACACCGCTTAAAAACAAAGCTGTGCCTTTCTTAGTGTGGATTAGCAGAAGGGGAATGATGCAGACCCTGAGGCGCCCGCGTCCATTTCTTGTGGTGAAAACAGAGGTTTTTAGGAGTACCCACAAAACGGCAGTGACTGAGAGGCGGGGGCTCTTTAAAGCGGTGTTTATGGATTCAAATCGCGGCTGCGCACAAATATACGAATATTGCGCACATACATGAATGCAATGCACACATACATGCATTTATTACACAAATACAAGGGCTATATATTAAAGTAAACCCGTTTGTTCGTGAGGGTTACGTGCGTTCAACCCCAACCCGGAGCCGTCCCCTCAGCACGCCCCGCCCCCTGGCGCGAGCGCGGGCGTGGCGGGAAAACGTCCTCCCGCGCGCCGCCCGCCGTTTTCAAGGCTCGGTCACGTGAGCCGGGAAAGGGGCGGGGCCAGAGGGCGGAAGTCGCGCGGTGCCAGCGGAGCCCGGACATGGCGGGCGTGAAAGGTACCGGGGGCTCCGTGTGAGGGAGCGCGCCCCGGGCAGCGCCTCCGCGCGGGGGCGGGCGGCCGGGAGTGGCGGGGAGAAAAGACTGGCTCCGGGGGAGGTGGTACCGGCCCCCGCTGAGGGATGCCCGGCCCCCGGCGAGGCGGTTCCCGGTGCCCCGGGAGCGGTGCCCGGTGCGGCGGCCCCGCCTCACGGCCCGCCCTGTGCCGTTGCAGCTCTCGTGGCGCTGTCCTTCAGCGGAGCCATCGGGCTGACGTTCCTCATGCTGGGCTGCGCCCTGGAGTACTACGGGTGAGCGGGCCGGCGCCCTTCCCAGAGCTTCTCCTGCCTAGAATCCATTAATTAAGGTGTTCCTCTCTTTAATTGAGCTGTGTGGCTCCTCCGGCAGCCCCCCGCTTCCAGGCTCTTGGCACGTGGCAGTTTGTTGTGATTAAACACCACTTCCTTAGCCGATACTTGCACTTCCATTAAAAAAAAAAAAAAAAGACTGCAAACAGCTCTGTGCTGCCTCAGGAAAAGCGGTGCCACCCTGCTAAAGAGGCGTTTTTAATCTCACACAAACATTTTCCTTGATTTCCTGTTTCTTTGAACAGCTCTCCTCCTCCCACAAGGTTCCGTTTGGAATTTCCCCACCCACGGCAGGGGCTGGGACTGGATGAGCTTTGGGTTCCCTTCCAGCCCAAGCTGTGCCATAATTCCGTGATTCTGTGTCTGTAACGCTTTAAAGATTCAGAGGAGACTCACGAGGGCTCTGACACAGAGATAAGATGCAAGGGTGTGCCTGCTTTATCCCTGTAATTTGGGAAAGCTGCTCCTGTCCTGCTCCAGTGCATTTCCTGCTCCCTCTGTGGTCAGAGTTGAATCAGCAAAATGATGCAGAAGTAAAATGTATTAACATTGGTCGTGTGAGAGGGTGGATGCTGCTCTATCAGTGCAGGGAAAACGAGGTGGAGTTGCCTCATTTTGGGTGGAATCTTTTGTTTAATCTACTTTTCAAGCCAAAAAGTAGGATTTGAAGTATTACAATAACTTTCTGATTGAAGTATCTATTTTAACTGATTATGAATTTCTTTTTTCCCCCCTCCCCAGTGTGTACTGGCCTCTGTTTGTGTTAATATTTTACTTCATCTGCCCCATTCCCCACTTCATTGCCAAGAGGGTCAGTGATGACAGTGATGCAGCCAGCAGTGCCTGCAGGGAGCTGGCCTATTTCTTCACCACAGGAATTGTTGTCTCTGCCTTTGGATTTCCTATCATCCTTGCACGGGTGGAAGCAGTAAGTCCTTGCTAATTTTTATTCTCAGACACCACTTACTGGATATCATCTTTAAGTGCACTGTAAATCCTGCTTTCTTTTCATTTTTGTGCTGTCTCCAGGTGAAAATAATCCACTGAAATGTTCCTTTTTGACGTGAACAAAGGACTCACATGACTGAAAAGTTTTTAGCTGTTTTTTTTCCCCCTCCAGACTTGTTTTGGTCCAACACAAGATAATATCTCCTCCTCCACCTCGTGCTTCTCTGTCTCATGACCCTTTGCACCACTTCTTGCTCCAGCTTCCTTATTTTTATCTTGGAATGTCTGCTTTCTCCATTTAGGCTGCTGCAAACTTGGGGACTGGAGAGTGTTAGGAGTTAAAAGATAAAAGCCAAGCTTCCAGAGCTGCCCTTGTGGCTTTCAAAGCATTTCCCAAGCTTTGGCCCCTCAAAGCCTGAGGAAACTCTGCCCAAGTTCTTTCCTCTTTGCTTTCTGAACTGCTCTGCAGTGGTGAGATTTTGGTCACATTTCTTTGGAAGGCAAAGAATTCCCCTTGTCCCACGTCCCAACCACCCAGTGATGTTTTCATGTGTCCTGTTGGTTTTCCCCTTCACTTTCAGTCCTTTAAATTTTGTTTACTTGCTCTGAATTTATTTGTAATGCCCAGTTTCCCTGGTATTTTTATTTTGAGTTGTGGCCCTGGCAGCAGCAGAACGACCACGAGAGGGAACTCTCATTCACATATTTAAAGAGTAAATGTTGCTTATTTGAGTAAATTTAGTTGTGCAGCTCATTTAAAAGAAAAGCTGATTACATTTAAAATCATGTTTTCCATGCCTGTTACTTATTTAAAAGGAGATCTTTTTGTTTTGTTGCATGGCAATTAAAGGAGAGCACTAATTTCACCAGTTTTCTCTCTGATTTAGGTGTCTTTTAATGATTTGTAAGGCAAGTCATTATTTTCTTCTAAATCCTAGCAGTAGCTTGGCTGAAGTGTTTATTAGTGATATGAGTGGCTGCTAATTGAATAATTAGTCACACAAATTGAATTATTTATTGTTTGTCTTTTCTGCTTTTAGCATCTTTCCATAGTATCTTGTTTTTTTAGTGTTTTAGTTGATCTAATGCCTAGAAATAACTGCCCTGAGCATCTCTTCCAAGAACTGCTTTGATTGTTCCATTTCTTGCATTTCAGATCAAATGGGGAGCCTGTGGCCTGGTGCTGGCTGGCAATGCAGTCATTTTCCTTACTATTTTAGGCTTTTTCCTTGTGTTTGGCAGAGGAGATGACTTTAGCTGGGAGCAGTGGTAGGAGCTCGCTGTGGTGCTGGTAATATTCAATATTTTACAGCCTTTCTGCCCCTGCTCTGTGTGTATGTACAGATATTATAATGTGTGTGGTGCACATCCACCTGGCTTTACATTATCCCTTCATAACTTGCTTTTTTAAATGCACTTCAGCCAAAGGGACAGTGCTGACAGTTGGCTTAAAGCAGTCACTCAAATCTGGAATTACTATGAATTTATCCTTGAAGAAGTTTACAAAACATAAGCAGTTCTGCTCTTTTTTTCCACTGTATTTGGACTAATTTTTGGTTTAATTGCAGTGTCATTGATCCATTGGTCACTATTCCTGTTGGGTTTTTAACCATATAATCAAAGTAGAACGATATAAAGATTATCCTAATTGGTATTGTTCAACTTGGTCAATCTTTCTGCTTTAATTAGGATGAGTTAGTGTTTCCTTTACATATCATTCATTGTAATTTGAGTGGTTTTTCTTGATGACATAAAGCCAAACATAAGTTATGTCAGCTCTCACTTCCTAATGAAAGCAAAAGAAAATAACCCTGGTTAAAAATCCTTCCACTTATGTTTATTTAAAGATAATTTTCTCCCCACAAAGATACTCTCTGTGCCTATTCAGTTTAAAAATTGTGGATTTATTTGGGGAATAATATATTTTAATGCATCTTAAAGCTGACATGACTTCTATGAAGGTTCAGAGAAGGAGAAACTACCCTCAGGACACTTAAAATCATAATTTAGTGTTCAGCTCTCTATTTTTATGTGTGTAAAATGCCTGAATTGCAAAGAGTTGAGTGTTCTGCTGGGTAGGATTTCTTATCTCCTCCTTGCTTTTAAAACACACTTATTCAACTCCTATTTTTTTGTCTGTAAGAAGGCTATTATTACATTAAAACACTATATATTTTAAATAGCATTATCTTAGTAAACATTCACATAATCACACTTAAAAAAATAAATTTTATTACTGTAGTTTTGAAAGAATAGAGTGTAGGTTCAGTAATTAATTACATGAACACTCTGAAATGGGGACAGAAATCATTCTGTGGTCCCCAGTCATGGCATATGGCTCAAGCAGGAATGGAAAATTGAGTTTCAGGAAGGTTAATTCCATGTTTTCAATGGGAATTTCAGCAGTGTGAGAGGGAGCAGTTGAGAAGCTGTATTTTATACTGCAGGGTGTCCAGGCTAAAAGAGGAATTAACATTAAAGGACAGTTTTTTCTGGAGTTTAATGCTCCATCCAAGACATAGCAGGATAAGCTTGTAAAGATCCTGGGAATAATAATAAAGTTATCTTAGTGTCTTCTTCCTGCTTTTGATGAAATCTGTTGGATCCTACTCCTAGGGAAATTATTTGTTTTAATGATAAACCAAATTTTTCAGATTAAACATGATTTCCATGTTTAAATCCTGCTTTGATTTTAAAGAAGTTGCCTTTTTTCCCTATGGAGTGGCATTTTTCACTCGATTAATGAAGTGAAACAGTGAAATAAAACCCAGTCAGTGCCTGATGATAAATTCCTGATGCCATTGCTAACAATTTTGTTTAATTCCTTTTGGATCGGGGTTGGATTCTGGAATGGTTTTACTCCATTTATGTACCAAAGGCTGCAATAGAAATCTGCAAAACTACTCAATTACTGGTGGACTTTTGGGGAGGAAAACCAGCTGCGGTTTAATTTTTCCTTAAAATGAATCATGATCTGTGGGCTCTGTGGCAGTGTGTGAGTTCTCAGGGGGCAGGGACAGTGAACAAGGACAATCTAAAGTGACCAGGAGGACCAGAAAGTGCTGGTTTAAATTGCTTTTTGCCAAATTCTTCCATTGTACTGTATCCCCTTTGGGCTGTGGCTGGTGGGTACCTCATGGGTGTTGAGTGGAGAAGGTCAATGCTTTTTTTATTATTGTTATTTTTCTTTGGAAGCAGCTACGTGCACTAATCCCTAATGTGAACTTCATGCAGCTTTCACATGGACTTTACATTTAATGTTTAAAATTGTGTTGAACAGTGTTAAAATCATGGAGACCTCCCTTGACTTCTGTAAAAGTAAAGTTGCTTTGTTATCAAATATGGTAAAAAATAATATTTCAGTGGGGTTTTTCCCCAGAGCTTCCCTCCCACAAAGCTCTGATGGTTTGTACTGGGAATTCTGTCCCACCCCTCCAGAAGCAGTTTACTGTGGTTTCTCTGAAATGGTTTTCCCATGTGGAAGTGAATACTGTGTATCCAAAGTGCCTTAATTTCCACACAGCGCTGATTTTTGTGGATGCACCTCCATGACAGTATCACTGTGTGTTCCATAATCAGCTGGAAGTCTGTGGCTGCATTTTCCAAAGCTTCCTTGTCAAATAATCCTGTTTCCTGTAATTGGGAATGCAGTGCAGCTTTTGTACCTTTTGTAAACACTGTTTTTATCCTCTGTGATTTCCATATCCTTGAGATCATGAAGTATTAAAACATGGACATTCAAATATATTCTTTTCTTTCCAAGTTGCCTACTAAAACTGACTTTTGGAATTGTCTAATAAACATATCTGATGCTTAAATATTTGTCTGTCTTATATTTCAAGAGGTGACAAGATGAAGGGGAAGGTAAAACATGTCCAGTGCTGCTTTCCTGATGGTAGAATGGAAAATTCCAGGAGCTGTGGAAATGGAGTTACTGTAGAATGTGTTGTAAAGGTAAAGGATCATCACTTATCTTTTGTGTACATGGTGAAGCTGGGAGCTTTTTAAAAGCACTCCACAAAAAAGATGGGATGTAAGGTAGTGCTTGAGCTCTTCCCTTGCTTCCAAGGAGTCTGGAGTCCACTGCTCTGTCAGCAGGGCAGGGATGCAGAGGGCACCACAGCTCTCCTTCTTTTCCAGGTCACTTCTCCTGGCACTGAGGTGGTGAAAATACTCAAGTGGGGGATTCTGATCTCCCCAGAGCTTGGGAAAGTGGAGTTATTGAATCCATTTCTGAAAGGCCCCTCCATGAGGAGGAGTTTGTGGTGTCTGGAATAGCTGGAGCTTTCTGCTCACAGCAGTGCCTTGTGTAACAAGGCTTTGGAGAATGTGAGTGTGTTTGGATCAGAGCTGCTGGCTCTGCACAGGGAATGCTTGGGAATGCTCTTCACCTCTGGCAGAGTCACTCTAGCTCTAGGCTTGGTCCTGAGCTCCCTTATTTAACCTGCTGCTGGATTTGGGAGCATTGGCTGTGTGGGGTAACTTTTATTTCCTATCCCTCCCACCCTTGTTCTTGTCCAGCTGGTTTTGTTCAGTTATTCCCAGTAACATACACTTTGCTGGATTAAAAAACCAGCACAGGGGGTGCTGGTCACAGTCAGGCTCTGGTTTTGTGGGCTCTTCAATCCTCTAAGAAGCTGGTAACCTTCCTGAGCAGTTCTTACAATCTTGGGTAACTTCCTAAAACCTTTAAACAACCTTTAATCCCATAAAATGAATGTAAGCTCGTTAACGCCAGGGTGATACCCAAACAAACTGTCCTGGTAAGACACATTTCAAATTGTGGTGTTAAACTGAACATGATGGAAAGCTCTAAAATGAGCTTTATAACCCTGATCTCAATTCTTAGCACAGCAGGACTTTCCAGATCCTACATCATTTGCTCTGCAGGGATTGTTTCTGGGCTCTGATAAAGGATGGACAGACTCTTTCATTAAGCTTGGTACTCACCAGGTACTAATGAGCCATTGATTTGTTTAAGTGGCCCCTGCAAACACGTGACCAGTGTGTACTGCAGGGCTTTCCAGGGAAAATCTCCTGATAAAATTGGTAAGGAAGCATTGGCTGCTGAATTGTGATCAAATCTTAAAGATCAGCTGGAGGCATTTTCTCCAAAGGCCTGCCCTGTATTTATCTTGTTTTATTGGTTTGCTTTTGCCCTTTATTTTGAGGTTTGTTTCATCTGTCTCTGGGTTATATTAAAAATGGGTTACAGGTGTTTATTCCCCATGACCAGTACTTCACTTTTTTTTAATGGAATTATTACTTCCTAAGGACTAGCTCTAGATTGTAACAAATATTCTGGATATTAATCTTTCTAATGGGTTGGTTGTTCCCTGCTTCCTCTCCCATCCCTTGTCTGCCTGTGCAGGAGATTCCACACCTGGAGGTCTTTCTGGCCATCCCTGAGGGACATTCTGCTGGGGAGACAACAGGGATTATAAAATCATCCCTCTTTTCCCTCAGAAAATTCTTAAGGAATAGGTAGAAGATTGTTTTCAAAGTGAGATTCAACCCATGGCTTTCTTTAATAGAGTAATTTCAATATAGTGAACATAATAGTGCAAAATTAAGCATAATATTAATAATAAATATACATGGTAATAAGCCTTTCTTTTGGGGTTTTTCATTCAGGGAAGACTTCTGTGAAATGCTTGTAAGAGGAATTTCAAATCTGTAATTACAGCAGCCCAGGTGTTGGGATCTGAACCCTGGTATTTTCTTACCTGTTTGCCTGCCCACAGCCAAGCTGGGAATTCCCTGGTAGAAACTGCCTGTGCTATATTGTTATATGTTTTTAACTGCATGTTTTCATGGGGAATACTGAGAAAATTAATGGCCCACTGTTGTGGAGTTAAAAAAAAACCAAAGCAGAAATCATATTCAGGCTGAAGTTTTATATTATTTGAAATCCTTAAAAGGAGAATAGTTCTAAGGCACAAACAGGGATGTTGGTGTTTCTGGTAGGTCCAAGGGGTCTTTTCAGGTTATCAATACCTTTGAATTTTGATTAATCACTGGCTTGGAGCTTCTTTTTCCAATACACTGACTGTGCTGCTTTCCTTTTCTTGGTCAGGGTGAGTAAATGGCAGATGCTGCTTGGGTGTTTTTGTTTGCTTGAGGATTTGGGGACAAGTTAAAGGGTATTTGAAGTGCCTTTGAAAGCAGTACTTGGAATAAGAGGATTGAGGGTGACATTTGTATGTTTTGCTTACCCTTTGTTGGGACTGTTTGATCTGGGGCTGTGATTTTGCTGCTCTGGTATTTCCCAGTATAACAGGAGCCTTTGTTCCCAGTTCTCCATCTTTAAAGGGAAAAAAAACCCTTTACACCACCCAGAAACAAAAGCTGCAATAGTTGTCCCTTTCTGGCTGCTGATCAAGTTCTCCCTTAGGAAGCTGTTGGGAATTTGGGATCAAGGAGGGATGAAAGCCTAATGCAGTTGTGTAGTGACCCCTTTAATATGAGTGGGAGTCACTGTCCCTTATCTGAGAGGCTGGGACTTCTGGCTGTGCCTCACAGGAATGGGGTGTTGCATCCACAAATCCCTGCTTTAAACACAGGGAGAGGATTTACCAGCTGGTCCTTGTTTCTAGGAACACAATTTAGTGTCACCCTGTGTAGCCAGGTTTTTATCACCAAATAAATGATTGCAGGGAGACATTCAGATGTCTTAAGCAACTCAAGGGTGATAAAACCATTTCCCATAGAAAGTCTCAAAAGAAAACTCTGTTCTGTTTAATTTTAACAGATTAGGGAATGCAGAATATTTCTCCTGCATACAGAAATAAATTTTATCTTTTAAGTCAGGTTATACAAACTAATACAGTTTATCCAGTCCAGAGCATACTGTCTTTCCTTCCCATTCCTTTAAAGATTGCGTTCCTAACGAATATTTTGCTGCTTAATTAAAATCTACAGCAGAAAATAAATCGGTTTTCATGGATCTCTTAATAGCCAGCCAGTCATTAGAAACAATTTCAGAATGCCCAGCCTTTGTTTGGGAGTCTCAGAAGGGAGGAATGCGTGAAGTTAATTAGGATTCAGCCAATATCCTCAGTTAGGATTGGGATTATTCCCTCTCTTTGGACACCTCACAGGTACTTCTGTCCCTCTCCTGTGTCACAGGGGTTGTTCCCCAGCACTGATTTGTTCTCCTCATCCCCTTTGCTCCTTTCAGCCCCACCAGGAAGCACAGAAGGTCCCAGCTCCGAGTGCTGAGCTCTGCCCTGACTCCAGCCCTCACCCAACTCTTGGGATTGCCCTTGGAGCCCTCCCTGCTCCACTGCCTGGAGCTGCTTCCATTAAAAACCAGCCCAGAGCAATTGGCTGGTGCTTCCCAGGTCCTCTGGAGGTTCTAAATGCCCCCAGTCAGTCATTCCAGCCATCCCAGCCCCGAAGGACTGAGCTGTTGGCAGCTCCAGGTGTCAGGAGGAGCTGAGCCAAAGCAAATCCTGCATCCAGAACACCTCACAAACACTGATTTATGGGCAGGGGTAATGAGCTGGAAGGGGGCAGGCAAGGGGAGATTTAGGGAGAACTCTGTCATAAAATACTCATTAGTTGTGGCTGGGAACTGAGGACTCTGACTCCCAGGTTGTGATCACTTAAAACTGGTGAGAGGTGAAACTACTCCACGCTCTTCTGTAAGGACTGACTAGAAACCCTTCTGAGATGAGAATTTCCTCAACCAGAGAGAGTTTGGGCAATTCAAGTTCCTCCCTTTGGGTGCTCTTGTCTCCATTGTCTTGCCCTCATTTGCCTTTTGGAAATCCATCCCATTCCACCCCTGCCTGTTGTATTATAGAATCCCAGGTTTGGGTTGGAAGAGGCCTTAAAATCCATCCCATTCCACCCCTGCCATGGGCAGGGACCTTCCGCCATCCCAGGTTTCTCCAAGCCTTGTCCAGCCTGGCCTTGGACACTGCCAGGGATGGGGCAGCCACAACCTATAGCAACATAAATATTAAAAAAAAACACTTATTTACCTGGTTTAATCATAAATTTGAGGTACAGCACTACCAGACTTTTAAAATGTGTTGTCTCATCCAAGGGGGATGCTCGGCCTGGAATTTGGGAGCTGTACAACAGCTCCTGTTGAGGTGCTGGATACAAACTCCTGTCCCTTCTCTGTCAATGCATGAGTGAACCAGAGGGCTTGGGGGGAAGGACAAATTCATCCCCCAGAAATCCCAGGGAGGATTAGCCAGAGCCTCTTTTTTCATGTGGAAAGACTTAAGCATGACAGATGTATGGGCAGCCTGGAAAATGAGTCCTGATTTTCAGGGAAATTGGCACGTGCTCCTGAGGAATGTGCTTTT
This sequence comes from Daphoenositta chrysoptera, assembly GCA_013397915.1. Classification (NCBI taxonomy): domain Eukaryota; kingdom Metazoa; phylum Chordata; class Aves; order Passeriformes; genus Daphoenositta; species Daphoenositta chrysoptera. The sequence goes on from VZRO01001688.1 coordinate 153,006, forward strand.
GGAGCATCCTGTATTAATCCAGGGTATAAATCCAGCATTTCTGGATAAGGCCAGTGATCACCATTCCAGGCTGCATCTCCTTAACTCCCAGTGCAACTGGCCCAGCAGAAGCCTCTGGATTATATCCCTGATTTCCTCCTGTACAGGCAAAATGTTTAAAATTCACCATTTAACCTCCCTTAAAAGCTTAACCCCAAATCCCCTAAAAATCAGCAGAAATCCTGGTGGTTTCAGTGAATTCTCATTAAGATCCCCTCAGATGTAGACAGGAAACAAAACATCTGAGAGAAAATAAAATTATAGTGGCTGCATTAAAAAGAAAAATCTGGTTTCCTGGACCAAAAAAAAATTAGAGTATCTTTGCTCTTGCAAGTCAGTGAGTTGACTTTAACTAAATGATGGTGGTAGATTAATCACTGATAAAGCAATCAATTAATATTCAATCCTATAACAGTGAGTTCCTTATGATAAAACTTTAAGGTTCTGTTAATAATTTTTAAAATAGTTCTAAAAGTTAAACCTTTTCCCTAGCTTTGATTTGTCATATTTGGATGGGTTTTAATGTTAGAACAATTTTTATTAAATATAAGCCCCAATCACTGTTACTGATTTTTGAAAAGAAATGTGTTTGTTTTACTGTGTGAAGTTTTGAGATGGTTTCTCAAGCTTTGTGGGCTGTGAGGTATTTTTAAAACGTGGCCCTTTGATTTGGTGTGAAAAATGGCCTAATTAACTTAATTTTAGTCTCATCTTGTTTATGCAGTGATGCTTCTGACAAGTGATGGAAGTCACAGTGAATGACAGCATTGCTCCCTTTTCCTTTAGTGATGGCAATAATTATAAGAGAAATAAAGTCAGTTTTGAGGGATAATTTCCAAATAGATCCCAAACTTTTGGATTCTTTGCAGAACTGTAAGTAAATCTAAGGTAAAACCCATTTCTTTTCACGTGTTTATCTGACATTGAAGTGTCTTTATTGCCCACAACTCTTCAGTTTCGTGTGAGGTGCTCCAAGTTCCTGAAATAATTGTATTTTCTGCTCTGTAATGGGCAGGTAATGAGGTAAACTCATTTTGAGGGTCAGTCAATGCCTGATTTCCTGTAGCACTTTTAGTAATCTCATTAAATTAATAGGAGCTAACTTTTAAATGGCATTAATAGCTCATTCCTTAGGGCTGTATTTTTATTTGGAGACTGAGTTTGGCAGCAGAATTTAGGCTGGTTTGGTCCCATTTAAACCTCAAAACTCCTGCCCCAAAATGAAACCTTTTAAAATTAGTGTTATTTATCAAGTTTAATAGTCAATTTTATCTCTTATTAACCCATGAACAAAGAAAGGAGTGGTGATGTGGAGGGAGAGAGCTGATGTTTAACTGGGATGATTCAGGGCTGCTCAGATATCCTGCAGCCAGATGCAGGATGGAATAACTCTGCATTAAATGTGACCTTTCTGAGGGGAAAACCTGTCTGCACTGAATAATCCAATTAGGTTTGTGTTTGACAGCCTTCAAGTGGAGACCTTTCGCCCCAAATACCTGATCAATAAGGGAGAGCCTTGATGTTTGGAGATGCAGAGCATCTCTGAAAGTCCAAAAATGACATTTTAAAGGGTGCAGGGCCTGGGATATGAGTGGAGCCTGCAGCGTGTTGTGTGTTTGAGTGTGCTGCTCTTGCCTGGCGTGGTGCAAACAGCTCTGGGTGCAAACAGCACAGTCTGTGTGTGTGGAGGGGCTGGAATTCCTGTCTGATTCCCTTGGGATCCAGGTTCTGCTCTTCGGGGAGGCGCTTTTCGAAGCACCCACTGTGAGAGCTGCTCATTCCCTGCTCATTCCCGGCTCATTCCCTGCTCATTCCCTGCTCATTCCAATCTCCTCCAGCCCCAGCAGTGCCTTGGCCTCTCCCTCCTCCTGCAGGAGCACTTGGCAAGGGGTGCTGGTGCTGTCTGAGGGGACATTCCCGTGTGGAATTCCTGTGGGAAAGGCACAAGCACACAGCTCACCCCTCTCCATGTGCCATGTGCTCCCAGCCTGCTCCAGAGGCACCAAAAACTGTCCCAGGCAGTGCTGCTCCCATTTTCCTGCCAAGGAAAGACAGAACAATCTCAAAATCCAGCATCCCAGTGCTCCCACCATCCCATAAATCTGTGGGCAGAGCATCCCTGCCAGTCCCTTCCACAGAGATTTCATCCTCCTCTTGTTGGGACTCTGTGTCCTTGACCCTTTCCCTCCCATCAGAATTCCAGGACCATTCCTTCAGCCACACTTCCTCTGTGCCAGCACTATCTGGACACATCATTCCCACCCCAGAAGGATCCATCTGCTTCTTGTTCTTGCCTCTTCCCATATCTTCCCTTCCTAGCCCAGTTTTTCCTGTTTTCCCACCACGCACTCTATATCCCTGTATTTTTTCCCCTCATGCAATTCCTTCTCACTCATTATTATCTAGGAAATAAGCAGAAAATCAACATCTCAGCAGATGGATCCCGCCATTCCACACTCCAGCTTAACAGGGATGAAATGCTGCCAGATTTTGGACACTGAAACCCAAATCTTCCAGGGATTTACCCTAAAATTAGTGCCTAAACCTGTGCTTAGTAGTAGTTAAAAACTGAACACTATTCCAGGACTTCCCTTGATGTTACGGTAAAATAATCTGATTTTTGAGAATAATGCAGCTGGAAAGAGCCATGAAAGATGTGTGATGTTGTCTCTTATTTAGGAATTTTTTCTCCTTTTTGGGATGGTGGGACAAGGTGGGTGAGGATCCTTGTACCCATTTTCTAACTTCCTCTGCTCTAATGAAAAAATGGTGGTATTTCAAAAAAACAACTTAAGGGCCCCTTCCAACCCTTCCATGATTTTCATTTGTTGTGGGCATGAGTAGATGGGGTTTCTATTTCATGTTGGATGAAACTCATCACTGAGATATAAACATTTAAGTAAAATCCTCTCTCCATAGCCAAAAACACAAAAGTGGCCTCAATTTGGATTAAACCACTCATTTGATATTTTTTCTGAGTCTGTGAATATCACAAGCTGAATTTTTGACAGATTTAGAAACATTTAAATTGATAAAAGGCCTAGAATTTTTTTTTTTAATGAAGGCATTTATTCAAAATACCTTCTCATTTTCTGCAGCATTTCTCTCACTGCCAGCTCTGTGCTGTGAATTCCTGGCCTCTGTGTGAGATCCCACTTGAGAAACCCAGATTGGTGCCAGGTTTTCTAAAGTGCTGCTGGAAATAGATTCCCACCACCACCCCCTTAGGGAAAAAGTCGTGGTGTTTACTTTCTCCTCCCTGAGATGGAGCTGAGTGGTGCTGTCACCCTGGCAGGGATTGTGGGGATAACAGACCAAACAATGCTTTGGAATCTACAGTAAATCCTGTTTTTTTCGTGGTGATGACATCAGCAAAGAGTGGCTTTACATGGCCAGCAGTGTTTCGGTTGTTCCACAGGCCCATGCAGGCAGGTCTTCACTAAAATCTGCTTTAAAATTATGCACATCAGGAAGAAAAATTGAAGGAAAATCAAGTCAAGCTGTTGGGGAGGGGTCTGACGGCTCTAGGTTTCCTTCTCTCTTCCCATTATCCTCTTTATTTCCCAGCTGCTAATTCCTGTTAAATACAGGCATGACTAAAAAGCCTTTTGAGTGGAATTGAGAAGCCTGGGTGGTTTCATTTCCTCATCCAAAGAGGGTTGTGTTTTGCTGTGTCAATATTCTGGTTCTGTAGAGTGAAAGCAGAGTTGGACCAGGAAAACTTCATGGAGGACTAGAAAAGCAAAATCTGTCTTATTTCATGGAATTGTAGAGTCCTGGAATGGTTTGGCTTAGAAAGGACCTTAAAGCCCATCTCATTCCCGTGGCAGGGACACCTTCCACTCTCCCAGGTTGCTCCAAGAGTCCAGCCTGGCCTGGAACACTTCCAGGGATCCAGGATGGATTTCCCCACACTGCAGTTTCCTTTTTATGCAATCCTTGTTCTCCCTGGCACCATGAGTCCTGTTCCCACACACGGGGCTTAGTCATTGCAAAGCCAAGCAGATCAAATATATTCTCATTTACAAGTTGAGAAGGCAAATACTCAGAAAAAGGAAATTATTTATTAGAAAACAGGTTTGTCATGTAAAATATTGGCGTGAAGTACAAAGGTGAGCAGAGCAGATTGGTTTTCTGTACCTCAGAGGCAGCATGAGCACAACCTCTGATGTAAATGTTACTATAGTAACAGTGGTTTTATTTAAAAGCCCATTAAATAGACATATCAAACCCATCCAGCCTGTCAAAATGAAAGTTAAACTGCACAGCCTGCTGCTTCAAGGACCACTTCTTTTTGCCAAACTTGTGTTTTTTGCTGCAATTTCCCCCTTGAATGCACTCAGGATCTTCTTGCCAAATGACACTGTGGCACTTGGGAAATAAGCTGCACTAATGGTGACAGCACTAATTACCTGGGACCTCTCATGCAGCCATGTGAAGGCTTAAAAAGGGCTGAAAATTCCTTATGGGGAATTTGCTGTAGATCATTCCCTTCTGCCTCCCTCAAAAGCTTATTCCTAACAGACCTTAACTATAAAAAAAAAAAAAGAATATGTTATGAAATATTCTCTGTTCATCCTTCTTATTCCACTGGTTCAGCTGAACTTCCCTTGGGAAGCCAAGGGTGTTTAGTGCCACTTGGTTTTCCTCCCTTTCTTCCTTCCTCCCTCTCCATGAGCAGCTGCTGTGGCTCTGTGTCCCTCCTGGCCTGGTGTTGGGGCTGCTCCCTGGGGTGTCACTTCTGCCTCTCAAACGATGCTTTCATTAGAAAGTAATTACAGATTTGCATAAATGAAGAGTCGTATCTTGTGAATATCAGGGGTTCATGGGTTTCATGCTCGTATTTTTTATTGTGGAAACTTCCCTGTGCTTGCTGTGGTGTAAACTCCTCGTGTTCTTTGCCTAAAAGGGGAATAGGTTTGTCAAGGGCAGGATGAATGGAACAGGGGGAATGGCTTCACATTGTAAGAAAGTAGGTTTGGGATGGATATTGGGAAGGAATTGTTCCCTGGGAGGGTGGGCAGGCCCTGGCACAGGGTGCCCAGAGCAGCTGTGGCTGCCCCTGGATCCCTGGCAGTGCCCAAGGCCAGGCTGGAGCAGCCTGGGACAGTGGGAGGTGTCCCTGCCATGGCAGAGTTAGGAATTAGATGGGCCTTGAGGTCCCTTCCATCCCAAACCATCCTGGCATTCTCTGGTCCTCCTTAGATAATCTGTATGGATGTAAAACTGGGCAGGAGATTATTGACTGGAAAGCTGAGCAGGGGATTAGGAATTTTTATTTGTAAGAGATCAGGGAATTATTATTATTATCTGCCACGCAGAGGCTCTGTGACTGTATCCAGCATAATTGGTGGAAGGAATTGCTTTAATGTCACATTTTAAAAATAAATAAACCCTCAAGGCTAAAGTTTTGTTCTGTGTTTCTTGCTCACACTTAGATTCAAAACATGCACATAGGTCACTGAAATCTTCTCATGTGCTTTGCAAAACCACTTGGGGCTTGGTATTTTATGGTATTTTGTTGTTCTTCAACGTGAAACTCATTGAAAGCCTTCTGGACCCTTGTTATTTTTATAATGCTAGGAGGGAGAAAGTCTGAGGTGAAATCTGGAGGCTGAGAGAAAAAACATTTCCTTGTTTGTATTTATAATAAAAGACTCTCCAGAAGTTGTTCTAATTCCACAAAGGGGGAGGCCCTGAGCAGAGGGGCTGCTGTGCTGAGGCTGGAGAACATCATGGATCCTGGATGTCCCTATCCAAATAAATAAAGCATGGAGACACTGAAAATCCTGGAGTCAAAATGGTAACAGCACTGGCAAAATAGGAACTTGGTGAGGTAATTCAGGCACGAAGGGAAACAACAGAACAGGGATGAAAATATTTGAGCAAGAAGATTTCAGTAAATTCAGTTGTAGAGTAATAGAATCATGGAATCACTGAGGTTGGAGAAACCCTCCAGGACTGAGTCCAAGCTGTGCCCCATCCCCACCTTGTCCCCAGCCCAGAGCCCTGAGTGCCACCTCCAGCCCTTCCTTGGACACCTCCAGGGATGGGCACTCCGAACCTCCCTGGGCAGGTCCAAGGCCTGAGCACCCTTTCCATGGGGAAATTCCTGCTGGTGCCCACCCTGAGCCTCCCCTGGCCCAGCCTGGGGCCATTCCCTCTGCTCCTGTCCCTGTTCCCTGACTCCCACCTGGTTCCTCCTCCCCTCAGGGAGTTGTGCAGAGCCAGATCAGCCTTACGAGGCCTCCAGGAAAGCTGATCTATAAAGAGAGACAGAAAGAACTGGAATTTAAGTTTACTCAAAGGATGATCAGTATGAAACAACAACGTAACACACGTCAAAGAACTGTGAAAGGAGGAATTACCGTCTTCTGTCTTCCTCAAGCCTATGAAAAGGTAAGAGGATTAAACTCAAGGAAGATTTGGTTTAGGTATTATGGGAGGGGAAAAAAAAACTTTTAAAATAAATAAATATGCACTAGTGTAGGCTTTGGAGGGGATTTTTTTTTCCTGGTTCTCTAAACAGCAGTGGCACATGGGGAAGTGAAAGAAAACTGTCAAATGTTTGTCTCAAGATATCCTAATAAAAGGATTTTCTAGTGGCAGCTTTTGACAGCTTTTGCTTATGCTGTGAAAGTCTGGGATACAACAGCTTCAGTGGCTTCCTAACCTCAGACACGTGTTAAATTTAGTCAGATTTCCAAAACTGCCCTATTAGAATCAGGAAATATTTTTAAAATAGAATTTATCAATTAAGAGATGGTTATTTTAATAAGGAGCGAAATTGGCTGATGCTGCTTTGAGGAAATGGATCGTGAATTACAGAAAGTCAATAAATAAATTAAAGCCAGTCATCGGGTTTACTCATGGGAGAAGTGTTTACACCACCCAAAAGATAGTTCCAGTCTGGTTACTTGAGAAGAGCTTGCAACAGGGAAACAAAAATATTTGTCTTCATACCTCATGAAGCAGAGATAGTAGGTTTGCATTTCTTTTAAAATAATACTGCTGAAAAGGAGAGCCATTGTATAAAACCCTCAGTTGGGCCTGGCTGGGACTTTCCAGTCCATGGTTCACTGGTTCTAAATTTTGCTGCCTCTTACGAAAGGATGAGCACAAGTGAGCTTAAATGTGCATCTTTTCTAGCAGGGCTCAGTCCTTGCTTGAAGCTTGAAACAGTTTTTCAGTGTTGTTTTTTAATTGCAAGTTCCTGTTAAATACATGGTATTGCTTTACATCTGTCAGCTCCTCGAACGCTGAAGTGCAGAAGGATCAAAAATATGATTTAATCCATTACTTATGGAGTAAAAGGTGATTTATATCAACTGCTCTTAAATTACAGCCAGCAGAATATGGACATGGAAATTACAGCACAACCAGGTCTTGAGATGATTGAATGAATTAATTAACCTCAGTAAGAGCTGCCAGGCCACGTTGGATGAGCTTTGGACAACTTGGTCTAGTGGAAAGTGGCGAGGGTGGAATGAGATGCGATTTAACTCTTGCAATGTTCTCCTACTGTGTCTGTAGGAATTTTAGTTTCCTGCTCCCTCGTTATCCTTCCTGCTCCTGGTCAACATTGGTGTCTTTATGCCAAAGTGAGGAGATTCTGATCTAACGTGGGGAGCAGAGCCCGACCCCCCCGGCTGCCCCCTCCTGTCAGGG